>VZSF01004650.1:1273-196586 GCA_013398295.1 Chionis minor
AAGGGCCACTAAGATGATTAGAGGGATGGAGCACCTCTCCTATGAGGATAGGCTGAGAGAGCTGGGGCTGTTCAGCCTGGAGAAGAGAAGGCTCCGGGGAGACCTGATAGCAGCCTTTCAGTATCTGAAGGGAGCCTACAGGAGAGCTGGAGAGGGACTCTTTGTCAGGAAGTCTAGTGATAGGACAAGGGGTAATGGTTTTAAATTGGAAGAGGGGAGATTTAGGTTAGATATTAGGAAGAAGTTCTTTACTGTGAGGGTGGTGAGGCACTGGAACAGGTTACCCAGGGAAGTTGTGGAGGCCCCATCCCTGGAAGTGTTTAAGGCCAGGCTGGATGGGGCTTTGAGCAACCTGCTGTAGTCAGAGGTGTCCCTGCCCATGGCAGGGGGGTTGGAACTTGATGGTCTTTAAGGTCCCTTCCAACTCTAACCATTCTATGATTCTATGATTCTATGATTTTATGCAAGCTGTCAGCCATTTCTGTTTTCTTTTTCTATAGGGTCCAGCAAAATTATGCTTTTATTGTTGTGGGCAGATAGGAAGGAAATACAGACAGATGTTCGACTTTACAAAATAGTCTGTAATGCCCCAGGGCTGAAGAGCCCAAAACACTGACTGGCTCCCTACTACCCAAAATGCTGCAAAAACACACGAAAAACCCAAGTCTATCCCAGATATATGACTATCAGATCTGTGTGCTTTGAATGAAATAAGTAGTATAATTCTAAGGGAAAGGGTAGGTCAGTGAGTTGAAGCATTACCCCTATGTTTAGTCCTTAGTTTCTCATGTTACAAGGCACTTGAGGTTGGCTGTGCACCCAAAAATAATGTGGTATTAAAAGGAAATATTTGGGGATTTTTTGATTTTCAGGAAAGAAGACAGTTACCTCAGCCTTGCCAAGTACTCCATGATGTTCTGCATGGGTGCATTGCAGTTCCTGCTCAGCACACCTGATATGATCAGAGCCTATAGCAATCTCACTGTCTTTTCACACTATCTTGTCATGTTTGATCTCAATACAATATCATTAATATAATTTGTGATAAAGGTTCTCCTTCTGAACACAAATCACATATTATTTTCTTGCTGTCTAAAGTTAAGGCAGTGCAACAAATAATACCAACCCAAAGCAGAGTAATGTGTTTCTGTTCACTGAAGAGGTAGAGCAGGGATGCAGTCTTCCCTGAGCTGTAATTAAAAAACACATCTTCTCTGCCCAGAAAGCTTGAGTTCTCCTTGGGCTATCTCCCAGAATGATCCTGTAATCCAAGTGATCAAGAGGGCTATTAAATAAGAAATCCATGCATTCTTCCAGAAGCAAATATTAAAAGCTGGGACACCCTATTCCTTGTTGAGTGACTAAACAAGGCTAAGTTCGCATTCCATCATTTTTCCTTCTTTTCTTCCATTAAACTTGTATTCTTTGATTCATGGTGGGGAGTGGTATGGATGGAGTAGGTTTTCTTTCCTACCTAAACCTATCACACAGAGGTTGTCTCAGCCTTTTGCAAAGTTTTGAGTCTGAACCTATGCAGGCTAAAGAAACACCTGAAACTGGGTTATCTAACATCCAAGCCACTATATAAAAGTCAATTATCACTAATAAGTTGGTGCCACCATTAAGTCACCATAATTGCTTAACTGCTTATTAAAGGGAAGTTATCTGTGTGTTAGGTATACTCAACAGTATCTTCATGTGACTTGGTAACTCATCCGTATAGAACATGGATCATCAAAAAACACAGGCTCCAGACATGTTCTCGATATGTTCTTAAATCAAACTGTTGATGTCTTTATTTGGAAAATTGCTATTCAAATAAGAACACTCCATAGTAATTGTGGGCAACAGCTAATCAGAGTTATTTTACTATTTTGGATTTAGGTATACCAAGACTGTTCTTTTTATAGCTGTTAGAATGCTTCAAAAATGGACTGTAAGTGGGTTTTGTGGCACTATTCAAAGGAAAATCTACAGTCTGATCTCAGGGTTCAAGCTTTGCAGTCTTGCACAACATCACGTCTCACTTTGAAATGGTCAATATGCAGTACAGCATTCCAAGTTTTTTTATTATATATTTCATTGTCCTTCAAAAATACAACAGAACATAGAGACTATTTAGAAAGGTATTTTTTCTAGAGCTTTAAATAGCTGAGAAAAGGGGCAGAAGAGCAAAAGTAATTAAGCTATTCCAGTGACAGTGAAATTAGCCATTCATGTATTTTATGCTAGCAGAAATCTAAGGGAGAAACTGAAATCTTAAAGATATTTTTGGAGAAAGAGCATAGAGAGATTAAGCATAAACTCTCAAGAAACTTTGAATCTCCTTTAATGCAAATATATTAATAAGAGAACACAGGAGGGCAAATTGAAAATACTTTTCCAGGTTGACCACATGGTATCAGCTTTATAGTTCTCTGATGTTTCCATATTTCCCCACAATGTGGGGTGAAGGAGGGTTCTTATTTCCTTCGCCATTTCTGCCAAGGAGAGCTGGTTTGCCTCTGTCTTCTCTCAACTGAGTGGTAAATTTTTATTCCCCTGCTTAAGTTTGAATTCTGACCAAGGAGACAGAGAGGAAAGCAGAGGCACTTTTCTTGGTATCCTACCCTCTTGCACATTTCTTCTGTCAGCCTAACTACCTGAAGATATATATGGATCTCTGAAAGAAAAATGATCTAATCCCACAGTGCACCATGAAGACAGCTGGCAGGCAAATAAATGACTGACAGATTTCTAATGTTCTTTTACGTGGTAGATTCTTTGCCCTACAATCTGAAAGCTCTGGAAATGGACCGTTGTCAACTACTACTTCATTTCATAATTCCTTTGTTGAAATTTATGTTTAATCAGATGAAGTGATATGTTACGCTGAACAAACACTGATGAGTTATCCACTCATAATCTGTATTCTCCAACAGAAGGATGTTTAAAGATCTCTCCTATGGCACTGTGTTTATGAAATACCTTGTGTTTGAAGCAACACAGCTGAAATAAGAGAGAAAAAATAGGGGTTCCTTATGAGAAGAACTCCAACATAGCAGTATTCTTCTGTATTATTCATTGCAGTTTTTGGAGGGTTGTATTTTATTTCTTTTTATGTGTTTTGCGCACAGCGTTTGAAATACTTTACAGGTGCAGAAGAACTCAGAAAGTCTACTCTATGTTTTTTTGCAAATAGCTTTTTTACCTGGGCCAGTGAGATACTCTAACCTAAAAAACAACACCTGATTCTTATTGGATACTAGTTTTTATAGATTTAGATTTTTGAATCAGAACAGTCCATTTTTAAGACATGATTTGATAGCACAGTTCACAGAATTTCATGAAGTTATGTGTAGCAGAGTGCCTTTTCACAGTTAAACAATTGTATGACTTGGTAGTAAAAATTTACACTAGTGTAACCTGATTGAAATATCTAATCAAGGGTAAAAAACTGTTGAGAACTACCTTGCAATCTCTTGGTTCTTGTTCATAGAAAATGACTAAGAACAAAAGGCTTTAATTATAACATAAAGTCCTGATGTGCAACGTTATAACTGTCCATACTGAAACACACTACTTGCTGAATTTTTCTAAGCTATCCATCCTGCTTCAGGTCAGTTTCCAGTTCTTTTTTTAGCTATTATTTCCTTTACTTTTTCAATATCAGCAAACTTTCTCAGCTGTTTTTTCTCCTACAGATCATTGTTAAAAGTACTACTAAGCATAGTAGGAAGATATTTTGCTTTTTTTCCCCTCAATATTTCTGAAAAAAACTTTCATAGCACAGCTTCCATAGTAATGCTATTATAGTTTGTATCCGCAGACAAATAATGATTAATAACAGTCATAAACTTTGGCTACTTGTCTCTCATTTATCCCCCATTCTCTTTACATACTCTTTTTTTGATGCCATTAATAGAAATGTTACTGGATTAATTGTTTACCTCCTTTCCCATGCTTCTCTGTTTTGCAGTCTATTCTATCTAACAAATAATGAAAGCAGTAACCATTATCTGGTGTCTTACAGGCCCCCAGTAGTCCACAGGCCATAAGTTGCAAGACACTGCACTAAGGTACTTAAGAAATGTGTCAATCAATTTCTAACCCATTAGCAATTATCTTTAAGAACTCCCACAGGACCAGAGAAGATGGACCTGTGTATGGCTACTTGCAAAGGAAAGAGAACATTATATATATTAATTCTGAAGCCCATAAATGTACCAGGGAAAGTACTGAAAAGTTGTAAGCACTTAAGTGACAAGGCGATAATAGAATAAACGTGTTACCAGGCATTTGTATCAAAACATATTGTCAGAACTACTCACCCTTTACAAGATCATAACTGACATAGAAAATCAGGAATTTAGAATCTTTTAAAACCTACTGATAAGCCTTTTTACACCAATTTGTATGACTTCGGTAGGAAATTGTCGTAGAGATAATCATATTACAACAGAATAGTTATAAACCAAGTGAAAAAAAAATATTTTAAAAGTTGCAGTAATTATTTACAAATTTTAAAAGAGGAATCAAGTGTTCTAAGTCCTATACTATTCAATATTTAATTAATAATTAATTTTCATTGTAAGTGAAATCTCTGAATAAATCAATGAATATGGGAATGGGAGAGGCAGTGCTAGTCTCCTGTCCTGGAAGTGATCAATAAGCAGCCCTGAGAGACACCAGAGATGGTTTCTTAGTTCTGTTTCCTCTTGCAGCAGACTTCAGGAAACAGAGTGTCAACTTTTAAGCACAACATGTTGCAAAGCATACAGAAGATCAGAGACCAGAGAGAAGAGCAAATAAAAGCATGAGCTTTAGAAAAATAAGAGCAAGAACAAGCAGGTGTCATTGATGGAAAAGTTCTTTTTAGCAAGGAAGGACATACTGAAAATTTACCATTTACAGATGGGCTGAGAATTAACCACTTACGGACTTAAAATTTCGATTTATGGACTTATGGAAGTTTCTTGTTCTACAGGTCTTTTGAAGACAGAATGAGAAATAATGATCTTAATTTTTAGCAGAAGAGATCTTTTTTCAGAGGGACTTTCAGTCTAAGAGTACAGTTGAGCACTAACTGATGGAGGCTGTAAAATTCTCATTATTAAAATGTACATAGATTAGACAGACACCTGACTAGGACAATCTAGATGTACTGTGTTCTGCCACAGGATGGGAGAAGGGACCACAGGACTTCTGTAAGTCATTTTGTCAACCTATGAATTACGTGTTTCACCCATGAGAAAGAAAATTTACTAAGGTTTTGTTATCTCCTTCTGAATATTTAAGGTGACTAGTTTAAATGGGTGTTGTCTGCTTGTTCTATGTGTATTTAATTAGGAGAAAACCACTTAGATTGTCAGATTGTTAGTAGGGGAGATCAGAAAACTCCGCCTTTTACAAACTATATCTAATTTTACCATGTTACTGAGACGTTGGCATAGCTCGTCACTTTCCAATGGAATGACATTTATAAGAATAACTAAATTTTATTGTGAAGTTGAACTGGTGTCTACTGCAAATACATTTTCCCTCAGAAAATGTGTAAGATACTATATTAACCTGTAGTACTCTGACCACTGCTTCTGAAAAAAAAAAGTTACTATCATTAATGCTCAAATGAGTAAACATCATCAAGGTTTCTTAGCGTGGATAATGTTTTTCTGAAACAAATTTACACCATCAATTTCCTTTGGAGATTTTTCAACTGTTCAACATACTAGAATTTGCTGGAATTTGTGTGTTCAGTTTTGTAACGCACAAAAGCTACCAGTTCATCTGGCTTTATAGCTGCATGCCATGTCTGAGAATTAAATGAGTAAGTAGACAAAATTAAATCAAATTCTTTTAAAGATTAGACCTGCAGTCTGTATATTTTACCTGATTATGATATAACAGTCTGATATATTGGCTGTAAACATGGACAAACTTCTTATATTTACCTAATTAAGACTGCAGTTTTCCACTTACGTTTCAAAAAGATTTATTGTGCTCTTTCTAAAATGGTCATTTTTTTCATATTGCATTAGAGTTATAAGTTTATTATCTAATATATATTTTTATTTCGATCTAAGAGGAATATCCCTAGGTACTCCTACTGACTACTTAACTCATTATTTGGATGGGAATTGGAGTGGAGACAATGTTTTTCACTTCTAAATCCGCCATTGCCTTGTCATTCAGATCTTTTTCTGATGATTTGTCTGCACTGTGGTAGCTACAATTTGCTATAAACATGCAATCAAGTCAAATACTAATAAAAAACACTTTGCATCTTCCTCTGTTTTCTTTAATGTGTCTTGCTTTTTCTTTTCTTTCTGGATGTTTTTCAACTCTTCAGGGCAGGAGCTTACACTTCATAATTTAGAGAATGCATTATAGACAGTAAGGCTATGATACATCACGTTACAGTGATCCTGCTCCAATAGAAGCAATCTCTGAAGTATGTTTCATTGGCATTGCAGTGATCTCTTAAGTACACCATTTGCAAGTAAAGGGCTTTAGTCACGGAATCATAAGATCCTGTAGCAGTTCAGACAGGAAAGGACTTCAGCAGGTCTTTAATCCAGCCTCCTTGTTAAAACCATGTGGACTGTTCCAACTTACCTTCCTCACATTTATGTGTACAACAAGGGCTCTGAAGGGGACTAGCTTCTTGATTTGCCCAGGGACCAAACTCAGGCTGTCGCTCCACAGACTGCCCCTCTTGCCTTTTTTGGAGATGGGTGAAGTAATTGCCTTTCTCCAGGCACCAGGGACCTTGCATGATCTTCACAACCTCTTAAAAATTACAAAAGTGACCCAACAATGACATCAGTCAAAGAAATTAGATTTAGACAGTTCAAAGGGTGGGAACCAGCTCCAGATGAAGTCTCCTAAATTTAGGTATCAACAGTAGGTGTCTATACATATGCTATTCAAGCTCCTCTTCTAGAAGCAATTTAAATCTTCTTGTTGGCAGACAGCTGACTTGCTCCTTGGATGCCATTGACTGTTTTGACTACTTCTTCAGTTACTACAATGGTGGTTTAGACATTCAGTTCGCAAGTAGAAACTTGCCTATAAAAATAAAACTTTAGGTGTCTTCATTGTAAACAGCATTTTACTGCTGGTGTCAGTGAAAGGCAACAGAAGAATTAGAGTGTCATAGTGAATCTTTCTTAGGATAATTAAAATAAACAAACTTGTTTAAGTAAAACAATTGGGTTTTAAAATTACTGCTTTGTTATTGATTAGAAAATATATCTTAAATTGCTTTGCTTAAACAATCATTTTTAAGGGTTCCAAATTTTTCTATAGAGCATACAAGCATGTGGAAAAGCATAATTTCAGTTCTACTGGAAAGCATGAAAAATTCTGCTATGTCCACTGAAATACTGGGTCCTTACATCTCAAAGATTGTTATCTCAAAGAGGTGTCATTCATTGTGTCAGATATATTTTTAGTAATTATCTTCTGTCTCCTATTCCCTTACATAATAGTTTCGGAAAGGGCTCTCCCATCTGTAAATCAGGAGCAGTTTCATTGCTGTTTCCCATATACAGTCATAATCTGTCTGTGCAATACAAATTTTGTATCACCTTTGCACTTCCTGCTCTTAAAGTCATATTCAAATAGAAAAAAATGTTTTATCGTATAGCTGGAAGAGCCTCAGCACCTGGACCTCCATGGGCTTACTTATGTATAAACAGAATAAAAGCTGGCCTATCACTGTCTCAAAGCTTATAATTTAAATCATTGAGAGGGGTAAGGAATTGTGGCAACATAACATATATAATCAGAGTAAATATGTTTGCCAAGGTCATAAAAACCAGTAATAAATCTTTTTTTTCAAGGGAGCTGAAAGTCCACAAGGAAGAGTGTAAGGTCAAAAACTAAGCAAGTGATAAAATAAGCACTCAGGTAAGATAAGCAACAGAAAAATGATTTAGCTTTTCATTAGTGTTCCCAGTTTACAAACAGAAGGTTACAGAGGCTCTCATTTGAACCTTTCTCCACAGCAGTTGTGTTTCAAATTGAACTGCGAGCAGAACTTACCAGAAAAATAATGAACAGTATAAAGTTGTGGTTGATACTCACTTAGGATTTAAAAAAAAAAAAAAAAATCCTGTTTAAATCCCTGTTGGTATTATTGGACTGGAAGATAGCAAAGGTGATGTCAGTTTTACCAATGCTGTCTATGAGGAATCCTAAGAGTTATAAACAAATAAGTTTTATGTCTGTAGCTACCCTTTTGGTAAAAAAAGTGTAAGAAAAGGTAGGATTAGTGGATAAATGTGAAATTCAACATTCTTCCCCCTCTTTGAAAAGGGGTATCATGCTTGACAAATTCATTAGTTTCTTTGTAGGAGTCAAAACACAGGCAAAAAAGACATGGTTTACTCAGGTTTCCAAAAGATGTTTGACAAGGTTCCTCACCAGGTGCTCTTCAAGAAAGTAAACTACTGTGGGATAGAAGAGAAGGCCATTGCATGGAAACATGGCTCTTCAAAAGGGGAGAAACAAAAGCAGGAGGTAATGGCCTATTTTTGCAGTGGAGAGTGATTACTACTGGAGAAAGGTCCACAGGGTTCTGTACTGGTGCTTGCGTTGTTCATACACACTCCAGAAAAAGGAGAGACAGTGAGCTGATACTCTGCTAAGAACACTGAATGTCATAAAATCATAGAATCATAGAATGGTAAGGGTTAGAAGGGACCTCTGGAGATCATCTGGTCCACCCCCCCTCCCAGAGCAGGTCCACCTACAACAGGTTGCACAGGGTGGCGTCCAGGCAGGTTTGGAATGTCTACAGAGTCAGAGATTCCACCACCTCTCTGGGTAGCCTGTTCCAGTGCTCTGCCACCCTCAAAGGAAAGAAGTTCCTCCTCATGTTCAGAAGGAACTTCCTATATTCAAGTTTGTCCCCGTTACCTCCTGTGCTATCACTGGGCACCACTGAAAAAGACTGGATCCCTCCTCCTGGCACCCTCCCTTTAAGTATTTGTAGACATTGATGAGATCTTCATTCAGCCTTCTCTTCTTCAGGCTAAAAAGACCCAAGTCCCTCAGCCTTTTCTCATAAGAAAGATGTTCCAGACCCCTAATCATCTTTGTAGCCCTTAGCTGTACCCTCTCCAGCAGTTCCCTGTCCTTCTTAAAATGGGGACCCCAGAACTGGACCTCGACCTGCTTGCCGCACTCCTCTTGCTTCACCCCAGGATGCCATTGACCTTCTTGGCCGCAAGGGCACATTACTGCCTCATGGTCATCCTGTTGTCCACCAGGACTCCCAGGTCCCTCTCTGCAGAGCTACTTTCCAGCAGGTCATCTCCTAACCTCTACTGCTGCATGGGGCTATTCCTCCCCAGGGGCAAGACCCTACACTTGCTTTGGTTGAATTTCATTAGGTTTTTCCCAGCCCAACTCTCCAACCTGTCCAGGTCGCACTGAATGGCAGCACAGCCTTCAGGTGTGTCAGCCACCCCTCCCAGTTTTGTGTCATCAGCAAACTTGCTGATGGTACACTCCATCCCTTCATCCAGGTCATTGATGAATACATTGAACAGGACTGGACCCAGTCCTGACCCCTGGGGAACACCACTAGTCACAGGCCTCCAACTGGACTCTGCCCCACTCATCACAACCCTCTGAGACTTACCTGCCAGCCAGTTTGCAATCCACCCCACTGTGCATTCATCTAACCCACGTTCCCTAAGCTTACCTGTGAGGATGCTGTGGGAGATGGTGTCAAAAGCCTTGCTGAAGTCAAGGTAGACAACATCCACTGCCCTCCCCTCCTCTAGCCATCCAGTCATGCCATAGTAAAAGGCTATCAGATTAGTCAGACATGACTTCCCCCTGGTGAATCCATGTTGACTACTTCTGATAAACTTCTTTTCCTCCAGATGCTTGGAGATGATGCCCAGAACAAGCTGTTCCATCATTTTTTCCAGAGATGGAGGTGAGGCTGACTGGCCTGTATTTTCCTGGATTCTCCTTCTTGCCCTTTTTGAAGACTGGAGTGACATTGGCTTTCCTCCAGTCCTCAGGCACCTTGCCTGTTCTCCAGGACCTTTCAAAGATGATGGAGAGTGGACCAGCAATGACTTCTGCCAGCTCCCTCGGCACTTGCGGCTGTATCCCTTCAGGACCCATGGACTTGTGAATGTCCATGCAGAACAATTCAATGCATGTATATCTAAAGTAATGCCCTTAGGCAAAAAAGAATCCAATTTTCCATAAACATTGATGGCTTTAGGTAAACAATTAAAATTCAGGAAAGATTTATTGACTTGTAATAAGTAGCTGTGTGAAAACATCAGCTCAGTGATCAGTAGCCAAGCAAAACCCTACAGGAATGATTAGGAAAAGAACAAATTTTTTTTTTAAAAAATATAAAAAGTTGTGTCCCACTATGCAAATCCATATTCTCTCATCTTGAATAGTACATAGATATCTGACTCCCCTGTTAAGGAAAGGATATAATAGTTTTAGAAGAAAAGGCACATAGAAAAATAACAGGAATTATTTACTTCCAGACCGTAAGGAACTGTTCCCTGTGCAAGGAACCACTAAAAGGAAAGACATTCTTCAACTTGCTAAAGTGACACGGGGACATTTTCTAATGGGCAAGGAGCTGCAACAGAGATCTACAAAATCATAAATGACATGGAGAGTATGAATGGAGAAAGATTTGTTACTGCTTCTTCAAACAGAAATATTAGGGAACATCAGATTAAATTGACAGTGGAGCTCCCTGGGACAAGTTACTTTGAATGTCAATAGGCACCAAAGACTTCTGAAAGCAACTTTAAACCACAGAGAAATTCATAGGAAAATAGCCTGTTGAAGGCTATTACACACAAAGATACACCACTTTGCTCATAAAGTTCATGATCTGCAAATTTCTGGTAGAGTATTGAAGACCACGCTAGCAAAAACATTCCTATTTTCACTAGTCTTTGCCTCATACTTTCACCTATGTGTCTATTATTAGCCATTGTTACAGACCAGATACCAGATTTGACGAGCCTTTGATTTGATGCCTCTTTTAATACTTCTAATAGTTTATATATTTTCAAACATGGTTTCCAACTGTTTGTGAAATAACAGATTCTTACATTTGTCTCTCTGCTCCTAATGCTCTTCTGGTTTTATCAGCTCCCTACAAGAAAACATAATTTTTAGGTGATATTACCTAATGTTCTGATAAAAATAAGAAGTTTTTATTCATAGATACTGACTTGAATAGATTTATAAGGTGGATATATCAGATAAAAAATAAGGAACTCCTTAAAGTTGAAGATCTGTATTTTACAATAGCGTTGCAACAAATTCTGTGTCATTACTAGTCATTTTGTAGTGTAATCAGAAGTTACAGGATTCTAAAAAAGCATACTTGATGAGATATCTTGGTCTCTATATGCAGGTGGTCAGACAACATACCCTTAAAATGGTTGGATCAATGAGTAATTGTCACAGTTCTACACCTTCTGACTTTGGGGTCATGGTCCTGAGATTCATCACATGGTCTAGACACAAGTAGAGTCTACTGAATCATTCTAATTGTTTTCTCTGTTTTTTATGTCATGCCTATTGCTCTGAGACTGAATACACAGATAATGAAAAAATACTCCTGCCTTCAGCCCAGGCACTTTAAATAGAAACCTGATACTTCAGTTTCTTCAATGATTCCCATATCCTTTGCTTTTTTACTTATTAGGTGGTTCGTCAAAAATCCTCTTTGGCCTAAATATTTGAGAATCACACTGACTTTGGTCATGCAGTATGTATCTCTGACTAGATAAGTCTCAGAGTATAGCTCATCATAACTATCCATCTCCAGACCTGAAATAACATTATTCTACTATGATTATGCTTTGGATTTTTTTTTCTACTAGTTACTGCTTTCTTTTTATCTGTTTTCTTAAATTATGGGTTCAACTGTGCTCTTGGTGTGCTTTTCTTCTTGAGTCTACTAAAGAAGGACACGATATGTCAGATGATTTCTGCTTCTACTTTGCTACTTTAGCTAAATTCTTTATTAATAAATTATTTGCAAGCCTTCCACATTTTTATTAAAATGGTCTTGCTGTTGCTCTGCATTGAAAGCTGCTTTGACCTTTCCAGTGTGTTTACCGTGCCACCTTTCTGTTTTCTCCTGTGAAAAATACCTGCTGTCTTTAGCGCTCAATTCGTATCACAAAAGATTCTAGAAAGGTCCAAGGACAGTTACTATCAAAATCAGCCTGTGAAGGAACTTTCATGAAAACAGAAGACACAGCAAGATCAAACTGATTTGTGTTATATCCTGAGACTAAACCTCTGCGAGACTGTATGCAAGCTAGAGCTAGATTATTTGTTGTGACTGCAATGTACTGTGGCTACGAAGTTTAAAAAGGCCAAAGGATATTAGTACTCCAAATACTTTTGCTGTGTAAATGTAGCTTATCACGAAGATATAAATCTGTATAAAAATAAGCCTTGTTCTGAAAGGAATGGTGCTGTATGCTATTGGTTTTGGTCAACCTTCATTCTAGTAAGTATCTTCTACTATTGGTCTCTATGAACACTGCATTTTAAATACATATATGTGTATAATAAGCTGAAAGTTGGAGTCCACTCTGCAGCTACACTCATCATACTAAAATTAAGAGTGCTATCAATGCTAATACACAAGAATAAAGTCACCAACTAAGGTAAAAATGGAACTTCTATTCCTGGTATTATTATATTTTTATTATTGTACAATCAAGAATACTAGTGAACTAACTCGAAACATTCAGCTTTGCTGGGTACAGAAAAGCACAGAGGACAGTAAGACAGCTCTTATACTCACAATGTGTCTTTTGAGCATCAACTAGAAGTAGTTGCAGAACCACTTTACTTTGAATTAATTTTAGATTCCTTTACTGAATGTAAAAATAAAAACAAAATAAGGCTTACTAAAATGAAACTTGACTGAACAAGATTTTGTGGCTTGCTATTTCTTTTGTGTACAGAAGGTATAAAGGGCTACTGGTACAGTTAGCTTTCCCTACGCAAGGGCGGAAATGAATGCAAAAGGTAAAAGACAGTGAAGGATCAAACACATTATTTTCAAGTAACATAGCATGTCATCTTCTGGAAATTATTCTGAAAACCAAAATTCGTGTATGAACTCTTGTTATCTGAGTTACAGTGTCACCATAACTCCTAGTAAAGTACGAGTCAGCTTTCTCAAGGAAAAAGAAAAAAAAAGTTAAAAGTTTTAAAATATTAAGTTATTTTTCTTCCTTAATTTTAGAGGACAAGAAAAGTCAGAGCAACAATATTTTAGCTGGGAAGGCCAATTTGGCAGCATGTTTGTGTAAGTAAACATCTAGTTTACAAATTAAATATAAATCAGAATCTATAATTATGACTCAACTTTTGTAGAAATGGAAAATCTGTAATACTAACAAGCTGAAGGAATCCCAGTGTCCATTGCATGAAAATCTTCCTGTGGTCTTAAGGAAGCATTTGACTCAAATTTTAGTGCATAATGTGCCATAGAACTGTAAGTTCAATAAGAACAATTTTCTTCATGCTTGTGTATGCATAGAAATACACATATGTAAGATTCTTGGGTTTGATTGTAAAAATAGCTATACGCATAAAAGCTTTCTGCAAAGTGAAACTAGGAAAAAAGACAAAATTCAGGACAAAACCTGCATACTTCTGTGACCTCAACAGAGCTCATGCTTAGTTGAAGAGATTTCATGAATCTGTTACTTGGAATGGTTTGTTGGGTGCTCGCTAGGAGAGATTTGGATAAACTCTCTCTTCTGACAGGTTGGAGTTTGCTTCTTATTAAGCAACAATAATTTCTTTTGTTTCAGTGGAAGACTTCTAACTTGTTACTTCCTTAATACAAGCTCTTCCTCAGGTAAGCAGTAAGCAAATTTCTGCTAAGAATGGGCTAATGAGAAAAAAATATGTTTGCATCCTGTCTCATTCAGAAAAGCTGCACGAATTACAGAGAGAGTTCAAAATCTGTGTGTATATTTCGCCAAAAAAAGTAGAAGTGGTAAATAGGCAGCAGGAACAGGCATAAGAGTTGACGATTCTGTTGTGTTTGATCCTATCTCTTTACTTACAGGCTATTCATAGGCTGTTCATATCAATTGAATTTTATCATGCTCTTAGTAGATCTTTTTAATTCACCATGACAAATTGAATGAAACTCTGACTCTCGTATTTGACACCAAGTTCAATTAGCATCAATTGGATTTTTAGATTTCTGTTTTACATATGTTAAAATAAAATTACGGGGATATTTTCTGGCTGAAATATCTGAAGCTCATCGCACATACAAATATTTGATGCTGACATGAGCTTCGGAAATTCCTGAACTGTTTTACATGATTGCATAAAGCAGTCATTTTTCCACTTACCTGTACTGGAGTCACATACTAAAACTAAGCATCTGCCCTCAAGGCTGTGTCGAGGTTTTCTTTAAGAACTTCTGTCTTTGAAATGGCACAGGCCTAATAGGTAGTTTTTAGACATATTAGAATATTTGAAGACTTGACATAAATTTGATGCAAACTCTTTTCTGTTCATAAAAATAAGTAATGACAAAAAGTAGAGGGACAACTAAGAAAAGTAATTATGAAACTATGCACTTGTGGGAGGGTTCATCTTCATGGGCCTACACTCTGTCTCATTGATTTCACTGCCATAATACTGTGGGTTGCATCTCAGTGGGACAGTTTCCTTTAAGTTGTTTTCTTTGTAGAATATACTTTTGAAGATGTTTCCCCAACAACTCTACCCTCAAGTAGAATAGAATCATAGAATCATAGAATCACTTGGATTGGAAGAGACCTTCAAGATCATTGAGCCCAACCATAACCTACACTACCAAAAACACCACTAAACCACGTCCCTCAACACCACATCCAAGTACAGTACACCAATACCTGTTATCTATTGTCTGTATCAGTGACCAGAGAGCTGGCTCACCATCTGGAAATGTCTCTTTTGCTTTTTCTCTCTTTCCTCAGAAAACAGCATAATTTCTGTCCTAAAAAAACCAAACAACAACAACAACAAAACCCAAAAAACCCACCACCAAAAAATACCACCTTCTCAACTGGAAAGCAGAGTGAGTTAAGTCTGTGTGGGTTGGAGCCTATAAATGTATAACTTTAATCTCATTGGAGATTGTGAAAAATTGTTTTTATAAAATAATATTTAACTAAGTAAGGCAGAGTAACATTGAGGCATGGGTTCTGTTTTGTAGCCTGTGCACAGAATGGTCTCAGCACACTCAGAGAACAGGTTTCTCTTTAGCATAAACCATCTGATCTTCATCTTACTTCCTGAAATGGGGAGCATGACACTTCTTCCTGAAATTGCCTTTCAAAAATCTACTTAAACTCTTTTTCTTTGCTTAATTGATCAGGGTCTGCTACTTAGAGAACCTTCATGTAGAGGTGACATTAACAGCTTTACCAATGGTACCTGCTATACAATGCACCTGGTTCTGCCTCTTCCAAACTAGGCAAATCAGAAAAATTTAAAAAAATCCCAACAATGAACTGCCTCAAAGATGGTTTTGTGGAAGAGCATGCACATAGAGGCCTTATAAACAATTTAAGCCATTATTTACTTGCCATGCCCATGTATTTATTATTTAATTTATCTGCAGGAATCTGTGTAAAGGAAGCAAGGGGACAAGACTGAGAAAAGAAGAGGAGTTGCAGATGAGGAAATGTTTCTTTCAGACAATTCCCCAGTCATCATCATGAAAACTGGTACCAGTTGCCCTAATGCAAAGCAAGGAACCAAGGGGGCACAAACAGATTGTGACCTGTAACTTTACACTCTTCTTCCCTTAATTGCATTGAACACCAAACTGTCTCTTTTGAGTATTTGGTTGAATATACCTAGGCAAATTCCAATTAAACTCCTTAACACTTTTGAACCTTGTCACCAAACCACCTTTTCCTCTGCTCTTCAATGGCAATATAGGCTGCTCAATGGCAATGAGTATAATGCCGATGCATCCAAGGTCTGTCTCATATTCTGTAAAAATTCAGTCCTATAAAGTGATACCTATAAATATAAATTTGTAGTCTCATGTGGTAAAATAGCTAGCAGTCTGTGGAGCTAATGCATATGTGAAAAGGAGATAGTGCCAGCATGTGTCACTAATTTCAATTCTTTTGTTTTCTTTAGATTATTTCTTTAGTCTATAACTTTTGAATCGAGGCTTATCTTATAAGTATTTTGCTAGTAAACATTGTTGCCAGTAATAAGCATCTTTACAAATGAGAGTTTAAATCATAAATTCTTTAAATTATTTAAAGTTGATTCCCTTTGGGCTTCAAAACTTAGATATTCTTTGTACTTATCTTTGGCACACCAGGTGCTCAGCAGGTGCAATTACTGTCTCTGCAGGTGTTGTACATTTGAGAAACATTTTAGCTATTGAAGTATGCATCAGTTTTAGGGTTCATTTTATCATCTTTGTTATTGCAAGACACTCTTCAATCCCATTCTGGACACCTCAACAAATTAAAATACAAAATTCTACAGGTCTTCCATTAAAAATACAAAAATTGTGGAAAAGACACCTTTTTTTCCTAATTTGTAACATTTCACAGGGAATAGCAATTCCGAGGAAGAATTCCAAGAAGCTTCTGAAGAAGTGGGATGGAAGCTGGAAGATGGAAAAAAACACCCCTACACCAGAGCACCCCGTATTTCAATGGCTCTGATACAGCTGTGGTAATCCAGGCTTCAAAACTCCTCCTTGTTTTAATGGAACAAGTATGTCAACTCATCTCAGATGAGTCATCATAGAAGCATAGAATGTTAAGGGTTGGAAGGGACTTCTGGAGATCATTTGGTCCAACCCCCCTGCCAGAGCAGGTCCACCTACAGCAGGTTGCACAGGATGGCAGGTTGCACAGATCTAGGCAGGTTATGAATGCCTCCAGAATCAGAGACTCCACCACCTCTCTGGGCAGCCTGTTCCAGTGCTCTGCCACCCTCAAAGGAAAGAAGTTCCTCCTCATGCTTAGATGGAACTTCCTATGTTCACATTTGTGACCCAACAATTCAAATTGGTAACTCCTGCATATGATGTTCACTTTAGCCCAGTGAAGGGCTGTTTCCTTTTTGATGCATATGACACTGGTTAAAATGCTGTAAATGACTGATAGCTACTATTGTCTCAAACATCATCTGTAAAAGGATTTAAAAAAAAATTAAGTCATCAAGTCTAAAGCCATCCAGTTCCTGGATAAGGAACTGGCTGGATGGCTGCACTCAAAGGGTTGCGGTTAATGGGTCAGTGTCCACGTGTCAGCCAGTGACGAGTGGTGTCCCGCAAGGGTCAGTACTGGGACCAGTGCTATTTAACATCTTTGTTGGAGACATGGACCATGGGATCGAGTGCACCCTCAGCAAGTTTGCCGATGACACCAAGCTCGGTGGCGCGGTTGACACACTGGAGGGAAGGGATGCCATCCAGAGGGACCTGGACAGGCTTGAGAGGTGGGCTAATGCAAATGGCATGAAGTTCAACCAAGCCAAGTGCAGAGTCCTACACCTGGGCCGTGGCAATCCCAGGCATAAATACAGGCTGGGCAGAGAATGGCTGGAGAGCAGCCCTGAGGAGAAGGACTTGGGAGTGCTCATGGATGAGAAGCTCAACATGAGCCGGCAGTGCGCGCTGGCAGCCCAGAAAGCCAACCGTATCCTGGGTTGCATCAAAAGAAGCGTGGCCAGCAGGGCACGGGAGGTGATTCTCCCCCTCTACTCTGCGCTTGTGAGACCCCACCTGGAGTACTGTGTCCAGCTCTGGAGTCCTCAACATAGAAAGGACATGGAACTGTTGGAACAGGTCCAGCGAAGGGCCACTAAGATGATTAGAGGGATGGAGCACCTCTCCTATGAGGACAGGCTGAGAGAGCTGGGGCTGTTCAGCCTGGAGAAGAGAAGGCTCCGGGGAGACCTGATAGCAGCCTTTCAGTATCTGAAGGGAGCCTACAGGAGAGCTGGAGAGGGACGCCTTGTCAGGAAGTCTAGTGATAGGACAAGGGGTAATGGTTTTAAATTGGAAGAGGGGAGATTTAGATCAGATATTAGGAAGAAGTTCTTTACTGTGAGGGTGGTGAGGCACTGGAACAGGTTACCCAGGGAAGTTGTGGAGGCCCCATCCCTGGAAGTGTTTAAGGCCAGGCTTGATGGGGCTTTGAGCAACCTGCTCTAGTGAGAGGTGTCCCTGCCCATGGCAGGGGGGTTGGAACTTGATGATCTTTAAGGTCCCTTCCAACTCTAACCAGTCTATGATTCTATGATTCTATGGACTGACTCCAAATAAGCCTTCTAAGATTCTATTACAAACAACTGTCTGTGGTTTGGTTTAGATGAGGATTTGCTGTAGAAAAACATGCAATTATCATAGTGCTTTTATAAATGTCAGCAGAGGAATAATTTTTCCAATAATTCCTAGGAATAATTCTTAGAAAGTAAGAAGACAGGTTCTGGCTAAGTATCAAAACAAGTAGTAAAGCAGAGAAGGTTTAAAACAGGCTTTAAAAGCTTATAATGATATATTTTTAAAAGGGCAGTAATTACCAATTAAAAGCTTAAGTGCTTGACTTAGGCTTCCATATACCTTACCCCTCTATCATTAATCTTTCTGGAATGCTCATTGCAAAGAGTTAATATATGTTGTTTAAGTACTACAGTAGGAAGTTCTAACCTTAAACAGAAAGCTTAACTGCTACATTTTTGTCTGAATCAAAAGTTTAACCACTTAAAATCTTAAATACCCCTCCTCTTTGAGATATACAGATCTAAGACTCTGGCAGAAATTTTTATGTCTTATTGAACCTTGATCCCCCCCTTTTTTTTACTTGGGTTCTTAAAGCCTTAAAAGGAGAGAAAACAGTTTTTACCAAAGTAGAATTTTATGCTAAGGAGCCACTGGAATTGTACAGCAGTGTTTAATCAAAATCTATGCAATAATGTAGGAAGATAAAACTTGACAAGATCTGCTAAGGAAGATATTGGTCATGTTGCCTACTATTGTAGGCACTGAGACACCCATCACTTTCATGTATTACTCAAACTTCCATCAGGTTAAGATTTTGTTTTCTTATGGCTCAGAAAATACCCTACTGGCTTTGATCATAAAAGGCTGCAGACATTACACTAATTTTCCTTGTATTAGTTTTGCAAGGAATCAGAGATAGAGCCTATTTAACTTCTTATGAAGCCGACATGAGGATTTGCTGTGGGAATCAAGGAATAGGAATTTGGTACCTTGCGTCTCTTGTTACAATGTGGAGTTTAAGGGAGTTTGACTTTCAGAGGATCTGAAAATAAGGGTACAAGCTCAGAACAAAAGCCCCAGGGCTACAAACACCCACTGATGGTCAATTACCGGTCATTGAAGAGCTACAACCTTGAGAACTGGGGAGGGGAGGGGAGGGGAGGGGAAGGGGAGGAGTAATCAAGCCAAATAGCAGCTGAGCAAATGGAATAAGGCAATTGCTGCAGCCTAGGTGTGTAGCACCCTCCATCATCATGAACAGTGTAGTTCAGTAGCTAAACTACATCTTAGCCAAAGGTAAAGAACTCAAACTGTTTTATAAGTAAGAACTCAGCACTCAGGAGCCGAGATTAATGCCACTGAATGATGCGGTGGTAGAAGCTTCAAGTTTTCTGGCAGAACAAGAATCTCTGTTCCTTCCAGCTGTATCATGAACCCTGATTCTTCAATAGGCTTTTGACCTGCCAGGGTCAAAAGGCTGTTGGAGAGGCTGTTGTCCAGGCCTGCGTATGGCAACTTGAATCTTTTATGTGTCTCAGGGTACATTTTCTCAACAAAATCTGTGCATTTTTCCTAACAAACCCTCAAACTCCTCAATAAAAAAGGCCTTATATATGTGACAAATAAGCTTTAGTGTATGTAAATTCAATTTGACTAGTTACTACTTCAGTTAACAGCTTGCAGGTTTGCAGAATACTACTGATGGCATTTCTGTTTGAAGGAAAGCAAGAAAATAAAAGCACAAAACCCTTTAAATCTACACAAACAACTCTTGAACATTTTAAGGCTCAGTGAAACAGAAAAAAAGTCTTCTTCCTGTTTATGAAACTTAAATTGCCTGCTCAGACAGCAACAGCATTACTGCATGATTTAGATGATCAATAATCTAAATCATTATGAGAGTTTATGTAATCAATTATACAAAACATCCATAGGATAAGAGATGTGTAGGTAGAATAAAAAGTGAGCAACAATTGTTACTGATCAAGTATGTGATAATAATGAAGTGTATTAGATAATTATTTAAGTGTAAGAAAAAATATAAAATTAATAATAAATTCCTATTCCACTAGTTTTAGATGTGGTCCTCAAAGTTAAATCTGGGAAAACATAGAAGTAAAATGATATACTCAATTTTAACTGGAGATTGTGAAGCACAAGTTTAGTATCGAAAAAGAGTACGTCTTAGGGAAAGACCTTCCCTTGGTGGGAAGTAACTGTTGACTAAGATGAAACAAAGACAAATTTTTGCAACTAAGCTATTTAAACAGTACAAAAAGAGAAGTCTTATCCAAATGGTATGAAGATAAACAAAAGATGTTATCTAAATTTACCAAAGTACGAAGAATCACATCTTAGAATACACCTGGAAAGCCTAGAAATCTCACAGAAAATTATTTATGATCTTTCTGAAGGTTTTGTTTGTTTGACGGGTGATTCTTTTTTTTTTTTTTTTTTTTTTTTTTTTTTGATGTTGTAACAAACTTTCCCAAACAATAATTGAATAGAGGCTTGCCCACAAAATAATTTTCATTAGGATGCTATTCTGTCAAAGTTGGGCAGAATAAATGCTTCAAAGGACTCAGTAAAAAATTTAAAGGACAGTTTGAACTGAAAAAGTGTACAGAATGGCTGAATGATGTTAATGAGTGTTACAGCAACAAATGCAATTGAGTTTAGGTTTTGAGCGAATTCAAAGGAAGGAATAATGAAAGTGAATAGTAAAGGAATAATAAGTTGGCACTTATCAAACAGGAAAAAAATACTGAATTTGTAGAGAAAATCCTTGTTAATGGACTGAATTTTATCTTAATTTCTGTTTTACAGTGCAATGAAATATTTTAAATCGGTCCCATATGATTTATTAAATCGTGAAACTGTCTCTGTGACTTGTTTGTGGAAGACGTACTGTATGAGTCACTATAAAGTGGACTAGGCAATGGGCTGTTCAAAATAATCTGGCTTTGGTAAGCGATGATTTAGATACACACAAAAATCTCACTTATCTCTATTTACTATGATACAGTGATGGGCAAAGCAAAGTTATAAAATTTTCTGATGCATTTAGAACTAAAACCAAGACTTTTCATATGTTGTTAACACAAAGTATTTCTTGATGCATATTTTAATAACTTATACTATTCTGCTTGAGAAATATTGTTGACATTTCCCATTTTAGTTGAAATGTTTCTTTCTTCTTCCTCTAGACACAAAATTCCTGTAGATCTAACTGTAGCATGTTACTTTTTCAAGCTTTGTTAGGTAATATTTAATTGTGAATTTCTAATTGTGTCCTACTACCTCTTCAAGAAAAGCTATTATTTTTGTGTATTCAGGAAACTGAACACAAATTTGTATAGTATCTGCTGAAATGTTTCCCTAGCTTCCTAGCTGTTTATGTATTTTGCATGACGTGCTTTCTGAAGAATCCAAAAGTAAGATTAAATAAATAAATGTGAACTAAATTAGCCTACAGTATGAATAAAAGATTTATGATTTTGTTCCCTTTCTTCATTCTTACATTAATTAAAGTATCTTTATGTTGTTCTAACATTTTGATTTTCTTTTCTATATTTTGATGTGCCATTCACAAAAACCATAAAGCCTAGACCCAACGCACAGCACGAAGTCTCTAGAGTGAGGTATCAAAACATTCAGGAAGATAATGTCAGCTACCGAGGAAGTGAAAACTTCCAGTTTCAGAGTGTAGTTCAGAGATAATTATGAATAGGTTTAAAAATGTCAGCCTCTGCTCCATTAATGAGGATGCTGGGGCTGCAAATGTCAGAAGTGGTAGCACTCCTTCCCTTGTTGTTTTATTAACTTATATCCTAAAACAGACATCCTGACACTTTGTTTATTTAAGTAGTGCAAGCTCCAGTTTCAATGTGTCTTAGATCTCCTGGAACTGCACTTTGTATACAAGCGCTGAAATTTGTGCTATTGAAGTTGACTTAAAAGCAAACTATTTGAATGCTTCTCCTGATAGCTGAAGTTTCAACAGCCACAAACAGTAAGAAAATAAAACAAAAATATGAATGGAAAACTAAATCTGCTTTCTATATCCAGACCAGTAAAGGTCTGAGTGCTTCATCTAAGAGTCATCAGAATGTCATTAACATAGAAATAATCCCACTACAATAACTTGTCTATGGTGAGAGTGAATTTGTGAAAGTCCGAAAAGTCTTGGCTTTTTATGTTACATACAGTGACTGGTTGTCCCCGCTGATTGTGTTGAAAATCAGTGTGGCAGCCTCAAAGGTCAAATATTTTAAGCTGTTCACTGTTCTCTTGACTTCAGATGCAATAGCATAGAATCATAGAATCATTTTGGTTGGAAGAGACCTTTAAGATCATCAAGTCCAACCATTAACCTAGCACTGCCAAAACCACCACTAAACTATGTTCTTCAGCACCACATCTATGCATCTTTTAAATACCTCCAGGGATGGCGATTCTACCACCTCCCTGGGAAGCCTGTTCCAATGCTTGATAAACCTTTCTGTGAAAAATTTTTTCCTAATATCCAATCTAAACCTCCCTTGGCACAACTTGAGGCCATTTCTTCTTATCCTATCACCTGTTCCCTAGGAGAAGAGAACAACCCCCAACTTGCTACAACCTTCTTTCAGGTAGTTGTAGAGAGTGATAAGGTCTCCCCTCATCATCCTTTTCTCCAGGCTAAACAACCCCAGTTCCCTCAGCCACTCTTCATAAGACTTGTTCGCAAGACCCTTCACCAGCTTTGTTACCCTTCTCTGGACACGCTCCAGCACCTCAATGTCTTTCTTGTAGTGAAGAGACCCAAAACTGAACACAGTATTCAAGGTGGGGCCTCACCAGTGTCAGTACAGGGCGACAATCGCTTCACTGGTCCTGCTGGTCACACTATTTCTGATACAAACCAGGATGCTGTTGGCCGCCTTGGCCACCTGGGCACACTGCTGGCTCATATTCAGCTGGCTGTCAACCAGGACCCCCAGGTCATTTTCTGCCAGGCAGCTTTACAGCCACTCTTCTCCAAGCTGTAATACTGCATAGGACTGTTGTGACCCAAGTGAAGGACCTGGCACTTAGTCTTGTTGAACCTCATACCATTGGCCTTGGCCCATCACTCCAGCCTGCCCAGATCCCTCTGTAGGATCTTTCTATCCTCAAGCAGGTCAACACTCCCACCCAACTTGGTGTCATCTGCAAACTTACTGAGGGTACACTCCATCCCCTTGTCCAGACTGTTGATAAACGATTGTTGCAGCTGCAACAAAGAAGTTAAGCAAATTTAATACATATCTGAACAATAGATATGAATGAAAATATTGTTGGGTGAGTATTTTCTTTCTTCTTTGAGAATAAAAAAGATTAAATCTCAGTGTCACCTGTCAGATCTAACATCAGTGTAAAAACAACCTTCATCATAAGATACCACAATTTTTTTTTTCTCAGTAGTCGGAAGTTTATTGTCATTCTTCTCATCCAAGCACTGTTCTTACTGAGTAAAACTACTCTTTTGTGATAATATTGTGACAAAGCTCAACATTTTTCTATATCCATTCAACTGCTATTCTATTCCAATGAGGGGTGTTAGGCAACAGTGTGCATAAAGTGCTATTCTTTTTGTCAAAATCCATTGTTGAGTCTCCAGTTAAACCAAGGACCTACCTATATATTGGATAAAAATATATTCATTGGATATATATTGGATAAAAATATTTAGAGCAGAGACAACTCTCTGTTCTAAAGACATTGTTTTCTGACTAGTTCTTAAGTGAGACTTCCAGGATCAGACTCAACAAGTGCTGATGATAATTTTGTTTTTAGGACAGGTGGTCACTTGAAATCTAAAAATGGGTTTTTTACAATGTCAGAAAATAGCCAGATGATAACAGCCTCTAGCCAACAGACTTTAGCCATTATTTCCATCAGAAAATGTATCAACTACTCATCTTAACTTGAAGGTAGAACTGAAGTTTCCAGCAGTTCTGCTGTAAATTTACTTCAAATTCACGAGGAAGTCCATACAACTGGTATTCCTAAGAGGCTCTTGAAACAGTTACTCACTAAAAAAAAAAAAATCTTTTTTTTTCTTACATCAGATTGAAAGAAGCCTTTCAATAACTAATCAGACCTCCAGACTTTTAATTTTTCAGTAGATTTAATATATTAGTGGATTGCTGCTTAAAGGAATCTTAAACAATTATTTTGGTTTTTTTCATTAATTTTCAATCTGAAAAAAGTAACTCTTCTGGGGCAGAGGTAGAAAGCGTTAGTTGGTGAAGGCATTAGTCAGGTATGAACATTTCAAAATAACATAAAAGACATTTCAAAAGATTTTTTTTTTTTAATTAACATGGCCTACTATCCTTTCATTTAGTTTGCTTATTGTCAGACTTGCTTGTTGACAATTCTGACTTCGTTCACTTTAGTTGTTAGTAGTTATCATACTACATTTTCAGGTGATATTCATTCTTCTCTGCTAACCAGGATGGAATAATTGAGTGTTCACTATTACAGAATTATTCTTTCCTTCATGCTCTGCCTGCATTCAGCCTACTCAGAACCAATAAACTAATGGCAATTTTTTGGCCTCTGGAACAGAAACAAGGAAGTTTAACAACACAAAGTGAGAGTGGTCCTCTATGTGGAAAAAAAATAATTGCCTTAATTCACTTGTCCTTTACAGCATTTTGTGCTCCCTTCTAAAGATTTATAATCCATTGTTTATACAATAATATAATCCAGGTTTATACAAAATCATTAACATTGTGATTTTAATACACCTCCATTGTGCAGTTTCACACTGAGAAAGTAGGAAGTGGGGCTGATGGAGGATTTTGCTTAGTTTACTGTTCTGAACTACCTGCACAGACCAGAGAGGCTGAAGACAAATAAATACTAACTAGGCAGCCCTAAGGGGTCAGTCCTTTGACAGCCACCAGCTCTCCAGCATGTTTGTGCAAGAAGCTGCAGAGAGACTAGAGCACCCTGCTAAAGAGTTTAGGAGAATTTCTGATGCAGACTTTGGGATTTGAAAACTCAGCGCATTGTAGTAAGTGAAAAATAAGTCAACAAAACTATTGGATGACAAGACATGTTGATACAGATTCATCTTTTCTTGAAGTTTCTCTCCTGACTGAAAAAGGAGACGAATTAAAGACAACAGTGCTGGAAGAGGGGGTGTTTTGGAACATTTTCTGTATAGGTTTTCAAAGTGGCAGACAACAAGAAAAGCTCTTTTCCTTCAACTGGCATTTTTTCTGAACGAGGAAAGATGAAGCTTGTACCCGCTTAACACTTTGAAAAAAACAGCAACGTATTTCTTAATCTTAATACATCCCATCATGGCTATCATAACTGAACTCCATTCAGAGAAAGTAGCAGGAAATTTTCGGGCTAACAGAAGTCTGAGCATTTGTTTAAGCAGCTTACCAGTGAGAAACATTCAGATCAGCCCATTTCACGTTATTTTTATTAATAGCTTCTGCTTACTTCAGTAGAGTGTCATTATTTATCTTTGTCAATGACCATGACATACATCTAGTCTCATAGGCACCAAACGGCTAAGCTAAAGGCTAAAGGTTCAGATCTGGAGGGAGCAGAAAATCAACATGAGTGATGCAGATGGCTCATTCATGGCGCTAATTATCTTTTGTGAAAGATATCCCTGAAGGCAAAATGGAAACTAAAGCAAGGAGAACTTAAATAGAACCTTACATTTGTCTTCTTTTGAGAAGACAAGTGACTTTTTTGTGTGCATCAGGGCCCATAACAACAGCAGTAACAAGCGGGTTGGTTGCAGCACATTCTGATTCTAGGTACGCTTTTGTTCGGATCAGTCTGTGCCTAGGTCATTTTGGACGGGGTCTTTGACAGTGGCACAGAACAGGAATGAAACACAGAGACTCTGTGTCTGGTGAACTGCCATGGGAGGTTAATTACAGCTTAGGGCTGTGCTATGTTACTTCTGGGTTCCCTTGGGCAGCTGCTGTTAAATGAATACAAATTGGTCAGTATCTAACAGAACAAGTCACCAACACATTTTGGAATCAACTACAGCATTTGATAACTGATCTCGTCCCTGAAGCAGAGTTCCGCAGATGGGTCTTACCTCCTCTATGTTAAAAAGCATCTTAAAATAGTACTGATGGAAATATTTTTTTTTGTTTTATGAGTGGTAAGTTTTATAGGGGTTTTGAACAAGAGACAGCTGTTTGGTCTGTATTGGGTAAACACTTCCTAGTGACAGTATTATTGTATAATTACTGGATGTGTACTGTGTTGCAAAGATACTGATCATGATGTTCTATAATTGGAACTGAGCTGACTTTTATATTTCTGCAGGATGCAAGCTATGCTCTTATTTCTGCGAAATTTTATACTAATTTGGAGTTAAAACAGTACTTTGATGCTCATTTGCAAAATTATTTACTTCACATGGAAAAATTGCTATTTTTGGTTTTAGAGTTACTGTAACCTACTGAGAAGAGGTCCCCACATATAGTGCATTTTACTACAATATTATCAGCAATGGAATATGAATGGAATAATTTGAACAAAGTATCACTATTAGAAGGAGTATAACTGAATTACTGGATTCGTTTGCCTAAGCTGGGCTAATTAGAATGGACAAATCACTGCTGTAAAATGACTGTACTCCTCAAGTTAATATCTCTGCAGAGACCCTGTATCTCGCTCAGAGCTTGCATGGGAATCTCTCATATTGTTGGATTGCACTATGTCAAAAAAGACCCAACACCTCTGAAGACCATAATGGACCATATTCTCATTCATAGTCCTGTTCCTTAACTATCAATTGAGCTGCAAAAGGAGGTCATAAAATCTACATTTATGAATAAAAGAGCTTCAAAGAGTAAAATCAGGACCTGATTGTCCATTATGCTTAACCAGCATCTTGTTCCCTCACTCTGTTTTAGATTGCTTCAGCTCTCTGAGACAAATCTGCTCTGAGGTTAATCGTAAGTAAAGAAGATGCAAGAAAATGCATGTCCCTTGGTCTGCGAACTGGGAATGAACCCTAGCTGTCTTGTCAGAAATATCCACCTAGCTTCCAACAGATTCTGCTGGCATTGGGTCCCTAATCACTCAAACTGTGAGAAATTGTCAACAGATGTGAAGGTAGGATGTTTAATTTTATTGGTACTTGTCTTTTGAGAAGGATGTGGTGAGTCCCTGGCAATTCATGTGCATGTCTATATTGCATATAACCTGATGAAGGTGAAGATCTTTCCCTTTAATTATGTTATATTCTGTTATTATTTTCTTTCCTTTAAAGCAGAAAGTAATTTAGACAGAAAACATATGGTTTCTTTTACTACACGGAGAAATACACCATCTGGGAACCCCTTGGAACAGGTTCTTAGAAACTACCTTACATTCATAATTTTGATAATAAACCAAATTCGTTTGCTCTAGTGGATAACTAACAATAACATGCCTTAATGTTGTCTTCTAGATAAAACTCCAGTTAAGTCTTATTATGGATCTGTCACTTAAGCAGTCAAGTAAGTTACATTGCTAAGTTACCACAGGTAATATCTTCTCCTGTGCACTGTGCCATATTTTTGTTTACCTTCTTGTTTGATTTCCTCAAGCTGTTTTAGTTTCGTCCCCTTAAGATTTACAGATTTTAACTTAGAGATACATGAAATAGCACTCACTTTAAGATTAGACACTTGCATTTAGGTGTTCATACGCAAGTGTCTTCATGTGCACCGAATATGTAAGCTCTCATTTTAGTCAGTGGAGAGCTGGTCAATACAATCAATAGAACTTAGACAATGATTTGGGCATAGATTGAAATTCTAGAACTGGAAAATCTACTTAAAAGAAGGAAAAAATATTACTATGAGGGTGGTCAGACACTAGAGAAGGCAGGTTGTGGGGCTTCCACTTTTGTTATTCAAAACCCAACTGGACATGGTCCTGAGCAGCCTTTACTTGGTGATCCTCATCTGCACAGGGGGTTGGACTACATGATCTCCAGAGGTCCCTCACCGGCTCAACTGTTTTGTGATTCTGCAAGTCACCTTGCCAGAAGGCATCAGTCTCTTCTCTGCCTGTTGTTGGATTCACAGGGGCAGAGAGGAGGCAGTACTGAGAGAATGAAACAGGAGTCTTGTCTTACAGGCATATATATGCAAACACAAAGCTTTTGTTCTGCCTCTAACACATTTTATGCAAAGATTCTTTAAAGCACTATATTTCCTGGAGTGGACATAATATCAAGCTACGTAAGGTCCTTACACTCCAGTCCCAATCCATTATGTCACCATCTGTAAACTTGTAATGGCACCATCACACAACTCAGGGAGTAAGTGTTCACTGTGTTATCTGTTGAACATGACCATGTTTCAGACACTGGCTGTCTCTGCCCTATTAAATATGCATGCTTACATTTGAGGGACACTTAACAGGACTGGGGTTAAGAGTGCGAATCATATGAATTATATAGTGTATAGGTCATAGATAGTACAGTTCTGCTTTAAAATAAATTCAGAAATACTCTTGGCAGAAGGCATCACAATGGCTTCAGCCATCTTTTTGCTAAAGGTAGGACCAAAGGGTAGAAGGCCAGAGAAGTTTTTCTAAGAAGGAGAGAGAATTGCTACAGCCAAATTTGGAATGAAGGCAACAACTGTAAAAGAGGTTCAAGTGTCTCTCATGGATATGTAAAAACTTCATCTCATAATCATGTAAGGAGTCCCAATAGTCCTAATCTATCTATTGATTGAGGTGGTTTTGGTTCATACGTATTTTTTTAAATTATTTTAATGTTGTTTTATTATACATGGAATGGGTTTTGAGGGGTTAAAGTATTTAATTTGTGGCAATCTATAGCTTTGACCTGAATAAAAAAAGCCAACTCTGCACTGAACACTCTCAGCTTTTAATACAACTTATTAAAATACACTTTTAATATGAACTAAAAATGGACATACTTTAGTAATCTTTAACTGACATTTCATAGGAAAATGCCTATCAGCTTCTGGAAGAACCGTGAAAGTGCAGAGAATGCAATTAATCACCTTGCCTCTTTCACTGTTTGATTCTGCTGCAACAATTGAATGAAAACCACTCTCTTATTCGCATCTTGAACACTGTCAGTGTCAATATCTCAGAAGAGGAGAAAGGTGTGTTCTTTTCAGGTCTAATTTTGGAAGCCTAACAGGCTGGATTTGCTGGAGAGAATTGCACTGCTTGCTTGTTTCTTAAAGGAAAGAAGTCTGAAGTTTAGTCTGTAAAACCAATATCTGATCTGAATTCCCAATCTGTTGCTAAAAATGTAAGAGGGGAAAAAAAAAAAATGTTGCAGGGTGTGTCTACGTCAGAATTCTAGGACAGACTAGTAGAGAGCTTTTGAAGGAAATCTGATGGTGCCCATTTATAATGTTTGGATTTGTATTTTCACATGATTTGGGGGCTAATAAATCAGATTTATTTCTAGTAAGAATAAACTAGAATTTTCACTCTGTGATTACACCTACTTCCAACAACTACCAGGCATTTAGTGCACAGTGCTAAAGAGCTAGTCTGAAATAAAATGTCAGTACTGAGTCCTCAGAAAACTTTTGAATTGCTCCAACTGCTCTACACTATCTCCTTGCGTAGATGTTGCCCCTTCTAAAAAAGGGGACTTAGTTCTGTCACAGTCTCATTATCACCTACGCCATAATCTGCCACATGCAATTATGTTAATGACAGTTGGAGTGCCACGTGACAGTTGTGGTGGGGTTTTTGGGGCTTTGCATTTTTTTTATTATTTTTTTTTCCAGGAAAAAAGACATCTGCCAGTGAGATTCTGCAAAGGAGGAACAAAAGTATATTTAGGAGAGAAAGTTGCAAAATGTGACTAGACAAGCTATTAAGTTACATGTCATAAGAACTTAGGTATGATTAATCAGACCAGATTGTCATTAGTATAATATTTCCATTACTTTCAGTATAAAAAGTACAGATGAATTAATGATTTCATGAACATTGAAAATTTTTAGCCACCTGGACTGGAATGTAGCTTGTGAGGCTTTTTTTCTCTGTATTTTAAAGTAATTTCTTTACCAAGAAATAAGAAGTCATTTGCCTACAAATATAAAATTTTGTTGTAGAAGGATATTTTAATGTTTATTTTTCATTTCAACTGTAAGTGGGAATTCAAGAAGCAATGTGAAATGAAAAATTCTGTGATACTCTAACGGAAATTATAACCTGAAAAATTTAGTGAGTTTTCTCTTGAACATGTTGTTGCTTTGAAAATGGTTCAAAAGAACAGTGGTTCTTTTCAATTACTATTTTGAATTGATACAGGTTTTATTTTCATTTTCATAACTGGCAAACAACATTATTCAAAAATTAGCTTTCCTAAAAAATATTTCTGTAAAGCTGAAATTTCTGATAAGAAAAACTTATACATCAAACGTTTGAATTGGTTGGGTTTAGTGTAACATAGACTTTTTAGTTAAGGACTATCTGCAGTTCAAACTGTCATGAAAGTATTTTTCTTCTGTTTATTCTTTGAAAAAAGACCAGCACAAACTTTTTATTCTGTTTTTTACTGTTTGGTCCAGGATACAGTATTAGAACATCAATATCCAAAATTCAGCATGTGTTATTCAGTTTTCAGGCTAAAAAGAACTAACTTAAAGTAATGTGTTTCACCATCTAGCTCCACAGTGCAGCTGGTCAAACATTCTCAGCAACCAGTCTCTACTTTTTTTAGAGATTCACTATCCAATGCTTAGTTGAGGAGAGGAGAGGAGAGGAGAGGAGAGGAGATGGAAGGATGTTTTCTGGTTTGAATTTACATAGTTAAATTTCCCATCTGTTGGATATTGTTAAGGTTTTTTTTCTAAATTACATAAGAGTCTGTTATTGGAAATGTTCTTGGATTTACGTCTGTGGATAAACCAGAATGAAATTTTTTAATAATAATTTGTTTATTGAGTAGTCTAATTTCCTTTCAGTTAAAACCATTCAGAATTTGGGATTAATTTCAATAACAAACACAAAATGGAAAATGTAATTTTTTTTTCTTTTTTTTACCTTTTAACTTACTTAATTTTAAGGACAACTTGCTTAGAAAATAAAATTAATGGACCCCAGCAAGAATGGTGAAGTGGGGGGAGAAGGGAGAGAAGGACAAAGGGTTAAGTAAAGTAAAAAGTCTAACACTGTCTTGATAATATTGGTGTCAAAAATAAGTGGCAAGGAGGTTTGATCTCCTGGTTAATTGTCATCTGCTCAGAGCTGGGAGTATGTAAACCAGAACTGCTACAAATGAAAACACAAATCAAAGAGATATTTAGAAGACAACACCAATGCCAATAAGGAAAATAAATAAATAAAAATCCACACCTTCAATTACACACAGAATAAATCTATAGGAAAGCACGGAAAGAAAAACAATGTAAACAACTGTTTTCTTAAAGATAAGCCAGGAAGAGACAGGAAGAGAAACGTGGATAAATAACATGAGAGGAAAAGGTCTACAAAAATATTGGTGTCTAAAAATAAAACAGCATGTATAAGTATAATAAAATTAGTATTTGCAGGAGGCAAGAAATGTACCACCCATTTTTCTCTTTTGTTAGATGGAACTTCAGTTGAGCATGGCAGTATTGGAAAAGATGTTAAGACCCCTTAACAAGACAGTCAGTGTGGTTGCTTTAGTGGTTTGCAAAAAAGTTTTCTTATATACATTTTGATGTATAGACAAACAATATCAAAGGAAGGGTGATTCTCATCTGAGAATTGGGAGTTCACTTGACCAGAAATGGTTCTAGCCACAAACCCAAGACTATGATATATATTTGTATGTTCCCAGTTTGTAAGACTTTTGTATTTGTCAGGGAATCAATTGTTGTGATGACAGAAGATCATGTACCTTCTAGAATAGCATATATAGCTTTATAAGATATGAACAGATACGCGAGTCAGACTTTTGGCCTAATTCAGGTAGAGCTAATTTTATATTACTCTTTGTGTTCAACATAACACTTAACAACAATTGTGGTTTTGCAGAAAGAAAGTTTAAAAAGATAAATTTAGATATGACCATCAGCCTACAGACTCAAGTGTTGTAGAGATAAACAACATTTGGAGATAAACTTGAGTTTCGTCTCTCTTTGATGGGGAAGAATAAAAGCCAGGATAAAAGTTTTCATATCATACAACTTTGAAATATGAATTTTCCTGTTGTGTTATTTGAATTAGGCTTCCCTTGAAGATATGTTAAGAAGCCAAAAACATATCTGCAAAAAGAAAATCCAGTGTCTGAACTCTAGCACAGGGTTCCTCTAGATTTTCTTACATGTAATGACATTGCTGTGCTGTAAGAAACTGAAAAAGGTTTAGACAAATATTTGATATAGCAAAGGCAAACATGAATTTTAGTGAAGTTCCCCAAGCTTTGTTAGACACCAGTACCTGAGATATACCTTCACAACTGGCACTTTGTATAATTTTATCCCCTGATAAAACAACAACAGTCCAATAATTGTGTTTACTTTGCCACTTCTATATTAACATATATTAATTTGTGTAGAAAATAAAGTCTGTGAGGCCTCATCTTCCTTGGTCTGAGAGTGATGAAAACTCTTAAAATAAACATGCAGTTTCTCAGTCTTATTTTTATGCTGCCCACATCAGTAAAGTCTACAGCTAAAACAGAGAGATCAGTGTTGAATTAAGGGTAACTGCAGGAATCTTTAAGATACATAAATTTAAGACTGGATCCTAAACAAGCCATTGACTAGGGTGGGTGGATAGAAATACCAAGTTAAAGTATGAAATTAGAAATTTAAAAAGTTCAAAGAATAGCTTTTCAAGGGGAAGGAATTAATTTCAAATTGAAGTTTGATTCTTCCTTTTTGGTTTGTTTTTTTTACCTTTGTTTGTTAATAATAGCTATAAAACAATCCATCCACAATACAATGTATGTGTTGGTAACCTTTGAATAAAGCCACTGTCACAGGGAAGAAGAGGAGGAGAGATACAGCAGGGAAGTGTTTCCATCCAGCTTTTACTTGGACTATTTCTATTCACTTTCTGTAAATAATCTAGCAAAAAGAGAAAATTATTCAAAGACATATTCTGAAGACAGTATCCAGAGAATTTTAAGTATGTTCCTTCAGAATAATAGTCCACAGTATATTTTTAATGTGCTGATGTAAATATTTGCCTCAGAAATCCAACTGTAAGAATTGCCAATTTTAGACAAGATGTAGGGATATATCAGTATGTCTGAATGTGTCAACAAAAGAGGTGAAATCTGAATTTCTGAATAAGATAAAAACCAGTAAATGATACATGAATATTCATAAATATTAAAATCTGTACACTGAAATATTATTTGTTCAAGACATTCAGTGAATTATTTTGAATTATGAAAAAATCATGGAAACTGTGATGTGACTTCTAGCAATTCACACTAGGAAAACAAGAAATAAATTCTGTGTTTGCATGTGTAACTACTTACTCTAAATTTACTTTCTATTTAACTTTTACCAAATTAATCTTTTAGTCAGTGAACTTTTACCTGTCCATGCAGAAGTTATGTTCCTGCCTGGGTGAGGGCTTTTGTTCTAGCTGTTGCTGGATACCACTAGATATCAAACATTACATGTCCTAGACCTGTTTGATTTCATCAACTTTGTGATTGTTCACATAACCTGAGTATATAGGAAAATTGGGATACTATGTATTTTAGAAATTGTTTGCTATTTGAGGAGACAGTGATGCCTGGGCAGTATTAGATCCTATCAAGATTTACTAGACACAGAGAAGGAATCCATTGTATAGGGTTTTTTTTTCCAGTTGGCCAGCAAAGCTGACTCTTCTTGGGTTTAACTGGAGCACAAGAGAGGAGCAATCCCTGGGTAGACATGAGAGCAGGAAATACTACTAAGTGGAAGCAAAAGAGATTTTAGATACTCTTAGTATTGAATTAAAAAATACTTGTAAATGTAAATGAAATACTTATAACCTGCCAAAGAGAATCCTCATAAAACTGCTAATTCTTTCTTGATATGTGGGGTCTGAATAATGTTAGCAGCCTCCTGTGGGAGCCTGGTGTTCCCAGCATGCTTGGGAATGCACATGGCAGCTCTGTAACATTCGAGTGACTAACACCCTTTGAAGTGCCAAACAAGTGGCAAAAAGTTGTACACTAAAAACACCTGCATTTCATTATTTTTGGTAAGACTATCACACTGATTCCATTTTGACACTTAGAATCTTCCTCAGAGCTCCCAGTTGATTATTTGGAACCCAGAGTTTCTGTGTCATTTATAGAAGCACAACTGCAAAAAACAGTTTTCCCGTTGTTTAGATCATGCTTTAAAATGTAACTTTTGTAGCAATATCTTTTCTTTTTTTGATAGTGCTGTTCTTATTACCACTAATTAATCTTTTATTTCCCTTATTCAATCTGCTATTCTACGTTTTTCGTTGGTACTTGACCCGTTTAGAACACATTTCTGTTTCCCACGGAAATGCAGACAGTCCCAGGTTTGCTATCTGCCCTGTTACCAGTCAGAAATGCATACCCACACACAGTATGGCACTGAGCACAGAGTCCTACTGAGAATTGGGGTTCATCAGCTTCAGCTTGGCAGTCACACAGATTTGAGTTTCAGACTAAATTTGGATCTTGCCCTGCCAGCTTCAAGGATGAGCAGAATGCCCTCTATCTACCTTCATCTTTAACGTGCCATAATATTCAGTATTGTCTACCTAAAATTAGGACTTCTGTGAGATTTTACATTATGTAAAAATCATTGCACTTTTATGCCAAGACAAATTACTAATATTCTGATCTTTGTTCATCATAAACCTTGAGTGGGGCACTTTTTACAGCAGGCAATTCTACATTGGAGAAAAAAATGCTGCTTGCTTCTGAAGGATGGTGGCTTTTCATAGCTTTGTAATAGTAGAAAAAGTCTCAGGGAGATGAATTAGTGGAAGAGGGCATGTGACCTAAAAGTCAAAGGTGAACAATGAATGGATTTATTACAAGCCATGCTTTTACATCTATATATACAGAACAACATATTACATAGAACATCTATATCTTAATCTTAGCAATCCAATAAATCAGTCAAAGAAAATATCAGTACAGAATGTATCATTCATGGTATGCCACACCATATTCCAAGTCTGTTCACTGCTACTTCAACCCAGAACAATAGCAAAGATCTCCCCATCAGAGAAGTGCCAGTTTTATTTATATTGATCCTAAAATCTCCTTTTGAGCCATTTGCACTTCAAGCTGGGTATGGTGCATCCTCAGCAAGTTTGCCGATGACACCAAGCTCGGTGGCGCGTTGACACACTGGAGGGAAGGGATGCCATCCAGAGGGACCTGGACAGGCTTGAGAGGTGGGCTAATGCAAATGGCATGAAGTTCAACCAAGCCAAGTGCAGAGTCCTACACCTGGGCCGTGGCAATCCCAGGCATAAATACAGGCTGGGCAGAGAATGGCTGGAGAGCAGCCCTGAGGAGAAGGACTTGGGAGTGCTCATGGATGAGAAGCTCAACATGAGCCGGCAGTGCGCGCTGGCAGCCCAGAAAGCCAACCGTATCCTGGGTTGCATCAAAAGAAGCGTGACCAGCAGGGCACGGGAGGTGATTCTCCCCCTCTACTCTGCGCTTGTGAGACCCCACCTGGAGTACTGTGTCCAGTTCTGGAGTCCTCAACATAGAAAGGACATGGAACTGTTGGAACAGGTCCAGCGAAGGGCCACTAAGATGATTAGAGGGATGGAGCACCTCTCCTATGAGGACAGGCTGAGAGAGCTGGGGCTGTTCAGCCTGGAGAAGAGAAGGCTCCGGGGAGACCTGATAGCAGCCTTTCAGTATCTGAAGGGAGCCTACAGGAGAGCTGGAGAGGGACTCTTTGTCAGGAAGTCTAGTGATAGGACAAGGGGTAATGGTTTTAAATTGGAAGAGGGGAGATTTAGATTAGATATTAGGAAGAAGTTCTTTACTGTGAGGATGGTGAGGCACTGGAACAGGTTACCCAGGGAAGCTGTGGAGGCCCCATCCCTGGAAGTGTTTAAGGCCAGGCTGGATGGGACTTTGAGCAACCTGCTGTAGTCAGAGGTGTCCCTGCCCATGGCAGGGGGGTTGGAACTTGATGATCTTTAAGGTCCCTTCCAACTTTAACCTTTCTATGATTCTATGATGCTATGATTCTATGGTGTGTCAGTCAAGAAAAGAAAAGCAAACTCTCACACAACTGGCACATTTCCAATATTGCTAGAGAAAGGCAGGAGTGAGAAACAAAGAAAATAGTAGGCTGAATTTCACAAGAAGCAAAATATCCAATGGGATAAATATTTCCACAAAGCCTCCATGCACTTGTTAATGACCTCAGTTAATGACCTCATTCTTGCCCTGGTCTGGGTCCTTTGCAAATATTATGACCAGGTCAGAAATTTCTCCTCCAAAGGTCTATCAGCAATGCAGGAAATAGTGTTAGCAATTTAGCAAGTAGTATTCTTACACCATGAATCAGAAATAACCCAGTGTTCCTGGTGGTGCCATGGGACAGAGTGCTACAGGTCACTTTTTGGGTGTTTTTTCCCTCAGAGAAAATCTAGAAAACCAAGACAACTGATATTTACGGCCATTAAAGTTCCCACAGAACATTTCACAACAATAATGAATAGGATCCAGATTCTTTAGATGGGTACTTCCAGCATAAATACATTTCTCGGGTTCCAGCAGGGTATATTTCTCTTCATTTCTGGTCGAGAGCCTTTTGCAATGCAGTAACTTCTTGCTGGTGATCCCACGATAGAAGCTGGTAAAGCAGTGGCATGATTTCACATGACCTGGAAGCAAATGCAACAGACACGGTGTATCAAATCAGTGATCCAGCAAATATGCACGGGGTGGGAAGGACCTGAAGAAGGACCACTCTTCCCCATTCTCTGTAACTAAGCTTCTCCTTGTTTCCTCCAGGAGAAACAGTCAGAGAAATTTCTGTAACAGCTGAATCAGGGAAACCTATTTGCAAATTTTGATCATTCAGAAGCTGGCAAAACTCAAAAAGCTTGCAAAATAGTTTTGGATGTTCCCTGTAATAAGATATAAATATTGCTAAGTAAACAGATAAGAAAGACCTGGTTCTTTTTAGAATTTTGAACAAGGTTGGATGGTCTTATGGCTATAACAGTGGCTAAGACTTTCAGAAGATTCAAAGGTAGTTCCTAAAGATTTATACTTTTTTTTATATGGTCTGGTAAACTCGCTGTCTGCTTCTATTCTGTCTATAAAATAGTGCAATAATATTTCATTTCCTTCATTTAGTCTTAATCTGTAAATTTTACTTGAATTTTTAAGTCATACTTGTACTAAAAGGGGACTGATGTCTGCTTAGACCTCTAAAATCCTTGTATATTGTGAGTAGCATAAACAAAAATGCATGTCTGATTTCCATAAAAGCATAGTTTGCATTATTCAAGTTCTTAAAATTTAACATATTTTAATTAATGTTAAGTTTATTTCAGATCAGTTTATATTGTCATTCTGTATTAATTTATTGCATATTTTCCATTAAAATATATTCATTTAACTGTACATTAAAATTTGCTTGCACTGAAGTTCATATAGGTTTTCCAGATAAAAAAAAGCTAAAACTATTATTACTAATTTCCTGATAGTGTGAGTTTAATATTTAGCCATGGTGAAAATGACAGTGTCAATAACTGTTGAGTGAGGAACAGAGAGCAGAACTGAAATAGAACTGAAAACTGTGTAACTCTATGAATATTTGAAAATCATTAGCTCCCTCACATTTTGAAAACCTCATGAGGTTCTGGTCACCTCATATGAAGAGGAACATAATGCCACTAGAAGGCTGAAAGACATGTAAGGCTTCTCTCCAGAAATATTAAACTGATTGAGACTTAAGCTCAGACCAGACATGACGGAGATATAACAAAGATCTTTCAAACCATGAATAATATGGAAGGGCTAATAGTATTGTGTTTTTGATAACACGGAAATGAGAGAACATCAAATGGAATTATGTAGAAAATTTTCTGAAATACTCAAAGGAAATACCTTTGTCATACAATACTTAAATGGATTGTTGAACCTGTCGCTGCAGGATGTTTTGGATGCCAAGAGTATAAATGGATTCAAAAGTTGATTAGGCAAGCTAATGGAGGAAAGCTTCACCAAGGACTACTAAACATGGTGGTCTGATTACAGCCTCTGGCTGTAGTTCAGGAGGTCCCTGAACTAGACATTGACAGAAACTGGAAGAACATATGCAAGGAAAGTACTGCTCTGTGTGTACCTTGTTCATATGCTCGTTCCCTGAACAGCTGCTGCTGGCCACCATCAAAGGTGAGCCTCTGGTCTGATTTACCACTGCTGCTTTTTATTTTGTACGCACAAAAGACAGAGAGAGAGAGAGAGAGAGAGAGAGAAATTTTAGTATCATAGGTACTTTGGCGGCCTTTTTAGTGGTATTTTCTGCCTGGAGTTAAAAACTAAGCTAAAAACCAACTCTGATAAAATACAGCACGCTGACCCAAATGTTTTTTAATCCAAACCATTCAAAATAACAGTTATGTGCCAGTTCTATTCCATTTTAAGCAGGAAACTTCAAAGAAAAGTGACAAAAGGATATCAGCCTGAAGATTAGCTCTAATTCCTTCAGGCAAAGGAAGGGAGGGATCTGGGTGTCTTATTCCTTGGATAGAGTCTCTAAGCAAGGAGCTAACAGTGGTAAAAGTGTCAGGTACACTGCGTGCAAGGCTTGCTACAGGAAGTGTGGCATGATTAACGCAGACAGAGACACAGCTACAGCACGGACCCCAGCGGGGAACAAGTGAAGAAGAAACCAGGACTGCTCAGATGCCAAATTTCACTTTCCTGGAAAATTTCACTCTTGACAGCAGTCCTCTACATGCTTGAAGCACTTCCAAGGTTATGTATTGGTGTGAGCAGAACTCCACTTTTGAACACACAGGCAAAGACTGTACAGCTAACATAAAGCCATCAGACAGATGTAGGACAGGAGGTGGGTAACAACAATACCTTATCCATTTCTTTCATTCTCCACTCCCAAGAACTACCTGAAACCTGTCTGAGCTCAGATGCCTTAATTTTAGACCTTGTTGCTTTAAACAGAAACTGCTGCTGTTATGGTCTTTGCAAAACCAGCCAAAAGTCACTGCTAGAACAATGCCCTCCTACTAACTCCATGAAGTACAGTTATGTATTGGTAAAAGAGAATAAACAAAAGGAATTGAATAGCATTGCACCTTATGCTTATGATCTTTTATTCAAGAACTATTATAAATTTCTTGACCTTTCAAGATGTAATCTTTTTGTATCCAGAGCAGAAGCTATTTTTCTATCACTACAAACAAATTTATGTCATTAAAAGGTAGGTCAGTGGTGCTCAGTCTCCAGTGTATCAGGATGACACTTTGAAGCTTTGATTTCTGTCCGTCAGGTCATATCCCCATGTAGCATATAATATGACTTGACATTCTATAAACTCATCTATAAACCTTCACTTCCTACGACAGAGAAGCTCTAGCTGCACCATCACTATTCATTTGGGCATTGGCAGTTGCTGTTTAAAAACAAAGGCACAGCAACTAATAATACCCACCAGAGATCTTCTTCAATTGGCGAAGATATGTAAGCCCTGAGAGAAAATATCCCAGCCTAACACATCAAACACTACAAAATGTCACAGTATTAGCACTATCTTCCATGATAATAGCTTCATTATATATAAAAATTCCCTTTTTGAAAGCTTGCCAGCATGTAAATCTAAGAGGGGTTTGGGTCTTCCACACATGCATCTGTGTTAAATAGGTGAAAATTCACTGCAATAGCATAAACCAGGTGTGAATTGAGATAACTTACTTCAGTGAAGTTACTCCTAATCTAGATGGGCTTTAAAAAAAAAAGTACATCAAAATAAAATTTAACAATTACGGATTTATAATTCTAATTAAATGAGACGGGTCATTTAATGTTAAAAGTTTTGTGAATCGCAACTCAACTTATCTGCCTAGAATTATAAAATATTTGTTACACATTTCTAAATTTCTAATGTAGAGACAAGAGGTACATGAAAATGTAAAGTGTGTTTAAGTGTGTAAAGACACACTATCTCTCTATTAAAGAGGGTAATTTTCTCTGACAGCATCTTCCAAAAAGGTTATGTATGACTAGACTTCAACTATGATATTTACAGATAGAAAATTATTTTTATTAGAAGACCTGGCAATCCAGTGATAGCTTTGTCTCGTTTTTGTTCTCTACCAATCAATGACACAAAGTTTTGTGTCTGTCTTACAGGGACAAGCAATTTACCATGAAAGCATTGATACTCTGAGCTTCTTCACTTCACCACTCAAATATATCAAACACAATGACCTTCTCCCAAGAAACTAGTTTTCTGTCTGCAGGCAGACCCTCTTAAAATAGCAAATGTTCATCTGTGTTATAGGGCTGCGTTATAAGATTAGGTGGACCAACTTCTATTCCTCATTTCTTTTTCTGATATCTAATCATCCTTCAGCTGCATATAGCTAACCAATTGCACTGTAGAGTCCCTATATCTGTATGCACCAGCTCCTGAAATACTGTTAAACACGGGTCTAAAACATAAACCAAAATAAATTTGGTTTTGTAACTGAAAGTGTTCGACAAGTGAAATAGAGTGCAAAATATGTTATGATGCTAGAACTAACCATTGCATTAGAAGATCTGAGTTGGTCTCCCAACGTTTCACTGATCTGATGGCCTTTTCTGTGCCCCCACCTTCAAGTCAGGAAATGCTGTTCATCTCAGTGCTGCTGTGAATCTGAGAAATCAAATGAGTTGCCTAGACATCTTTATTACACTTCTGCTCAAAGTAGCAACACCATTTCTTTCTGCTGCAAGAATTTAGCTTCTAATGATCTGTCTTAGTGTTGTGTTGCCAGGTCTAACCAGATAAAAAAACCATTTATGGGCCTGCAGGAATTCAGAAGTTTGAAAAGATTGTCCTAAAGGGCTTTAATAACCTATTTTTCATGTTAACCTTCTCATAATGACCGTGCTCTTCTACAGGATTTCTTTGACGCTTGTGGAAGGTGCTACATTCTGTTCTTGTCTACGCTTCAAAATTGGTTAGAAAATATGAAGACAAAGAACTTCTACTCCGTACAATTTGGATAATACATATATATATAAAGAGAGATCAGTATCCAATTTACTTTTGAGCCAGTTCATTTCCAGGCCTAATCAGAATTGCATAGGCTGCATATTCATGTCTATAAAATACATAAATATGTATGTGCATGTGTATGTGTATGTATATGTATATGCACATATGTATATATACACACACACAAACCATTCTCAGTGGAAGCGTTGAGGGGACGGAAATGCCAGAGTAAGCATATTCTGCAAATATATATATATGAATATGTGCATATATATGTGTGTGTATTTTCTGCCTCTGTTATTCCCACATACACACTTTCGGGACAAAACACTAAACCACAGGCCCAATCTGAACTGTCCTTTCTTATGCATTCAGAAAATTCTGAGGATTTAATTTGCAAGGACAGAAAAAGCTAAACAGTGGTATGTTGCAGTGCTATAATGCAGAAGTTGCAACACTGATTTAGCTGTAATGTTTCCACATTAGTATAGATGTGAAAGTGAGAATGGAATTTGTACAACAAAGCAAATTTCTTGTACTGAACATGCTGCATATGGAAGGTATTTTTTATTGAACAAAAGTACTTATCTCATGAAAGGACAACAAGTAATTTCAAATAAAAATGGAAATATGACTGTGAATAGACAATTTACACATCCAGAGACAGTTTGAACGTAATACAAGAGAGTTCTTGACCACTGAAAAGGAGAGTTTCAGTAACGTACTACCTGCTCTGCAAGCATATGATGAAAAATACCTGGAGTTCCTGATCCCCAGCTATCCAGACTAGGGCCCATTGTAGCTTATTCTGTGTCCTGTGTACTTTTACTGCAAATGAAATCATGAATGTAGAAGATGGAAGTGACAATGCCCATGTGCTGGTTTTGGCTGGGGTAGCGTTAATTTTCTTCATGGGAGCTAGCATAGTGCTACATTTTGGATTTGTGCTGGAAACAGTGTTGATAATACAGGGAAGTTTTTGGGATTGCTTACACGGCGTCAAGGCCTTTTCAGATTCTCACCCCACCAGTGAGTAGGCTGGGGGTGCACAAGGAATGGGGAGGGGGGACACCAGGGACAGCTAATTCCAACTGACCAAAGGGATATTCCATACCATACGACATCACACTCAGCAGTAAAACTAAAGGGAAGTTTGGCAGAGGGTCCGCTGCTCGAGGACTGGGTGGACATTGGTCAGTTGGTGGTGAGCAATTGTTCTCATTTGCATTACTTGTATTTCTTGTGATTTCTTTATCTTCTTTTCATTACATTTTATTATTATTATTTATTATTGTTATTGGTTTTGTCATTATAATATTTCAGACTGTTAACTTAACCCACGAATTTTCTCACTTTTACCCTTCTGATTGTCTTCCCTCATCCCACTGTGGGGAAAGTGAGTGAGTGCCTGTGTGAGGTTTAGTTGCCCACTGGGGTTAAACCACAACAGACCACTGTCATGTTTAGCTCCAGTATGGAGCTGGGATGTCCCTGGAGTGCATGCTTAGGGGGTTGAAACGATTCTGTCCTATGATTTAACCTCTGACTTAGAGGTCAGTAGCTCTATTTCGTCATATTAGTTGTCCTAATGGGCTGGTTTTGAGATATCCATCTACAAACTACACTGGAGATGGGCATTAGAACAACTTTCAGAAGTTACAAAAAAAGAAAAGTTACAAAAATGAAGACTTATATTTCTTTTGGGGTTTTTATTTACTTATACTGCTTTTCTTAAAGTGTCCTTGACAATTCTATTTTTAATGCATTTGTCGAATTAATATTCTGATTTCCATAGTTTATGCAATAAAAGCTTATTTATATCAGTTAACTATGCAAAATATTTCATGCAAAATATCCTAATTAAAAGCTGCTATTTATTTCTTTATCCCAATGGGATATTTTCACTGGAAATATGTATCCGAAAGATTGTGCTGCCAAATTACCTTTCTGTTGTAGCTGAACTACTGAATTGAACCTAAAAAAAGACAGAGGAGAATTTTTCTATGATATCCTAGAATACATTGTTAATATTTCCAATCTTGTATGGATGCAGTGGACAATATTTGCAGTACACAGATGAGGCAACCTGCTTCAGTAGGTCAGATTCTTATGAACCTGATTTTTGACCTTGAGAGACATTTAAGTTGGAAACATCTGGTGACCGGACTGTCATTAATTCAAAGCATGTGTTTCTCATTTTCTGTTACTTTTTAAAACAAAATAAGGCTTCATATAAAACTAATTGAAAGAATAGATGAGAAGTTAATGTACTAGCCTATGTTTGCATTCCCGGTTATCACTACCACAAAATTCTACAGTTATTGATGAAAACAGGCAATCAAACACCTGAATACTACTAGTCCAAAAGAAATGTGAAAACATTTCCTCATTGACTGGATAGTTGTTTTAATTTAAATTTGTTTCTTTGACTTCAAACTGTGCATGTTTTTCCCTTCTTATTTTGATAACCTGTCATTTTGCAACAAAGCAATGTACAGTGTAACAAACCAAATTATATGCAGTTTGGTATTCTTTCACTGAAGAAATGTTGACTTTCTAAAATAGAGTATTTTGTAGGCACTTTATGTTTCCTTGTTGAAAGTACAAATATCTTTTTCAGACCTCTATAGCAGAAGCTTAATTGTGATTGTAGAACTTTACCTTTTTAAAATGTTGTCTTACTAATAGGAATTAATCTCTTTACTAATAAAATACATAGGTGATTGCATGATGATCAGTCAATTGAGAATTTTATCTCTGTCTTTGTAAAAAATCCACTGTTATGAGAACTGTATGATGTTTAATACACTGCTTTAGAACTAATATTCAATACATACTGACACTTTTTATTTTTTTTAAATAAAGTAAACAAACATTTAATTTTAGGGACTTAGTAACCAACCAGTACTTTCACCGTTAATATCAATATACTGAAATATACTCAAATATAACCAATTATAAACAAATTCCTTCTTAAATGGATCATTTAAGTATTCATAGTAGGATTTATATTAACAATTGAGAACATTTACAAGTAAACATCTACACCTCAGTTGAACTTGGCTCTTTTATAGTCAATGGAAGAAATAGTTACATTTATCATGCAACTAACTTCACCTATTTAGGCTGACTAATCTGCGATGACATGAATTGTACTTCAAAAATGATGAAAAGGGGAGTAGAGGGTGACTAGTTCAAACCATGGACAGTTACATTTAGAAAGATGAATCTCAACCTTGAAGTCTCTAAGGACATCGCCAGCTATGACTAAAGAATTCATCCATACTTTCCTTAATAGTATAAATCATTGAAGTCAATGCTTTGTAAAGTATGATTCACTTCATCCTGTTGTAGGTGTCTAAAATAGATTCATAGAAATGTTGGATGGAAGATACCTTTGGAGTATCATCTGGTACAAACTCCATTTCAGAGCTGGGCTCTCAACAGCACTAGTTCAGATCAATTACGGCTTTGTCAATATAAGTATTGAAAAGCTCCAAGGTTGGAGACTTCACCAGCTCTCTGAGTAACCTGGTTCAGCAGTGCATTGCTCTCACACGGATTTATTTTTCAGAATGTCCAATATGAACAACCAAGATAGATTTTGTGAGCTTTTTCCCTTCTTTTATTCTTTCCCACTACCAAAACAGTATTTGGTCCTATATTCTTGGTCTCCATCATCAAGAGACCAGTATGGCAAGACCTGCTGGTCAAACTAAAGGGCAAGAAGGAAATGCACAGGCAGTGGAAGTAGGGACAGGTATTCTGGGAAGAGTATAGGGACACTACCCAGTTGTGTAGGAATGGGGTCAGGAAGGCCAAGGCACAGCTGGAGCTGAGCTGGGCAAAGTAGAAAAAGAATAATAAGAGGGGTTTCTACAGTATGTCAGCCAGAAAAGGAAGACCAAATAAAGAATACACACCCGTGGTGAGTAAAACTGGAAAACTGGTGACAACAGACAAGGAGAAGACTGAGACACTCAAGAACATTGTTGTCTCAGTCTTCACTGGCAACCTCTCTCCCCACACCTCTCAAGTGGATGGACTGCAAGATGAGGACCGGGGGAGAAAAGTCCCTCCCACTGGAAGAGAAGGTCAGGTTTATGACCACGTGAGAAATGTGAACATACAGAAGTCTACGCAAGATGCACCCCATGCAGCTGGCAAACCACTCTCCATGCTATTTGAAAAGTCATGGCAGTGAGGTGAAGTCCCCAGTGACAGGAAAAAGAGAAACATAGCACCCATGTTTAAAAAAGGTAGAAAGGAGGACCCTGGTAACTACTGACCCGTCAGCCTCCCCTCTGTGCCTGGGAAGATCATGGGACAGATCCTTCTCAAAGCTATGCTAAGGCACCTGGAGGACAGGGAGGTGATTCGAGACAGCCAGCATGGCTTCACCAAGGACAAGTCCTGCCTGACCAACCTCGTGGCCTTCTCTGATGGACTGACTACATCAGAGGACAAGGGAAGAGCTACAGATGTCATCTTTTGTAAGACCTTCGTAAGACCTTCGACATGGTCCCTCAGAACATCCTTCTCTCTAAATTGGAGAGAGGTGGATTTGATGGGTGGAGTGTTTGGTGGATGAGGAAGTAGTTGGATGGTTGTATCCAGAGGGTAGTGGTCAACAGCTCAATGTTCAGATGGAGATCAGTGATGAGAGGTGTCCCTGAGGGGTCCATATTGGGACCGGTACTGTTAAATATCTTCATCAATGACATAGACATAGGGGGATTGAGTGCACCCTCAGCAAGTTTGCAGATGACACCAAGCAGTCGACATGCCTAATGGATGGGATGCCACCCAGAGGGACCTGGACAGGCTCAAGAAGTAGGCCTGTGTCAAGCTCATGATGTTCAACAAGGCCAAGGGCAGGGTCTTGCACCTGGGATGGGGCAACCCTCAGTATCAATACAGGCTGGGGGATGAAGCGATAGAGAGCAGCCCTGCTGAGAAGGACCTGAAAGTACTGCTGAATGAAAAGCTGGACATGAGCCAACAATGTGCACTTACAGCCCAGAAGGCCACCTGTATCCTGGGTTGCATCAAAAGCAGTGTGGCCAGCAGGTCAAGGGAGGTCGATTCTGCCCCTCTACTCTGCCCTTGTAAGACCCCACCTGGAGTACTGCACCCAACTCTGGAGCCCAGGAAAGACATGGACCTGTTGGAGTGTGTCCAGAGGAGGGCCACAGAAATGATCAGGGGTTTAGAGCATCTCTGCTATGAAGACAGGTTGAGAGAGTTGGGGTTGTTCAGCCTGGAGAAGAGAAGGCTCTGAGGAGACCTTATTGCAGCCTTTCAGTACGTATAGGGGGCCTATAGGAAAGATGGGGATAGCCTTTTTTTAGCAGGGTCTGTTGCAATAGGACAAGTGGTAATGGCTTTAAGCTCAAAGAAGGGAGACTTAAACTAGGTAGAAGGAAGACTTTTTTTTACACTGAGGAGGGCGAAACACTGGCATAGGTTGCCCAGACAGGTGGTAGATTTCCCATCCCTAGAAAGGTCAGGTTGGATGGGACTCTGAGCAACCTGATCTAGTTGAAGATTTCCCTACTCATTGCAGAGGGATTTGGATTAATTGACCTTTAAATGTCCCTCCCAACCCAAACTATTCTACAATTGTATGATTCTGTGATCTTTTTAACTGCCAGTCAAGTAGTTTCAGGCATCTCTTAGATCACTTCTTAATCACATCTACACCAGATTAATGACACTCAGCTTCTTCAGCTTCTCCTCATTTCTCACATGCTCAAGGCTTCTGACAGTTTTGACTGACTGATGGAAGTCTACCATGTTTTCCACACCTGTCTTGAATAAGAGGAGCCATTACTGGGTGCAGTAGACCAGATGTGACCTCAGCAGTCACAGCCACCAGAGAATCATAGCTTCCCTCAATACGGTAGTCATGTTTCTTTTAATATAGCCAGATATATTGGACCTATATTGTTATTTGCAATGGAAGTTCACTGCTGGTTCATATCCTGTGTGGTGTTGAATCTCCATAATTCCAAGATGCCTTTCAGGAAGGCTATTAGCCAGTAGCTTCCTATCCTATACCACAGAATTATTACACTCCAGGTGCAGAACTTGGCACTGCTGCCTGTTGAACTTATTGAGGGTTCTGTCAAGTATCAGTCCCCGGAGCTGTTAATTGAAACGTTCGTCACTGGATGTAAGCCAGACTGGAAATGGACTTTGGATAGAGTGGGCCAGACAATCTTCAACCTACTCACCAGCTGCTTGATCTAGCCAATATTTTCTCAGCTTCCAAATAAGAATGCTGTGGGAGATGTTCAAAGCTTTAATAAATTCAAGCATGTATAAACTTTGAATAAATAAATATTACACCATTCTTCCCTATCTACATAGCTAGTAATGTCACTGTAGCCTTTCATATTGGATAAGCATGACTGACCCTTTGTAAGTTCATCTTAACTATTCCTGATTTCTGCCTTCTCCTTCATGCCTTCGGGACTGAACTCAAAGAGGAAATGACTTAACATCTTTCCAGGCACTGAGATAATCCTGTCATTTTGAAGATCTCATTTCTACCTTTCTTACAAAGTAGGGGCTTCCTCTTCTTGGCATGATTTTTTCCCCTCTCCTGTTCAGCTTGATTACATCTCTTCAAATGAGTCACCACAGCTGAGGTGGCAACACCATCTACCTCATAGGGTTTTGGTACGATGGATGCATCTGCTCCTACCCTGGGACAGCAGCCCCTGACCAGAAGGTGACATGTCATAAGTCTTACACCTGTTGATTCCAACAGGGCTGTTTGCACAGGAGAAGAAAATTTCAGCTTGTTTCATATAAGAAGACTGAGTAATGGCTATGACATTAAGGAAGCTATCATCATACTCAGCAAGTAACTCATAATAGAAAGTAACTTGTTGGCTAGAAAGGAAAACATGTTATTTGTAACAAGTTTCAACCAATTCTAGTTTTGGATAATAAATTATCTGCAACTTTATGTTACAATAATGATATAATTATGGTAATATGCTAATAATTGCTAATGTAAGTTTGATGTTAATGAAAAGAGTGATTTGTGTAGGTAATAAGAATTAGACACCCTAATGTATTGATCTCAATGTGTGTAAGAATATCTTGGAGAATAAATATGTAAAGCAGATAAAATGAAGCGTATTTAAAGGAGTGATTCTTCAGAGTTTTCCCCAGGGCAGTTTTTATTAATGCAAGACCACCCGCTTCTGCTAGACCTTGTGAAGAGGAAAGAAGATAACAAGCTGAAACCCTACTGGAAAACAGACACTTTAATTTTAGTGATAAAGAATGTTAACTCAGATCCCTACTTCTGCTGAATTAAATCTCTGACTTTCCTCAATATGCTCAGAGTGTCTGTTCAGAGATGAACCTATTGAGATTAACAAACATTAATTGTGCTTCATCAAACTAGTTTTATATGACAATTAAAACCCTTGCTTTGCTAGTAATACCTCTGGAAGGTCTACTCACAGCACACAGAAAATCAACTAGCAGATTTTTTAGGACTGCGGCTTCCGTAACAGATGATAGATAAGTCAACATATCCACCTGTGTATCAGAAGACACAAGTTCAGGTTCCTGTTGGCTTCTAAGTAAGCAGCATAAGCATCAAGCTGTATGGAGTTTGTTCAGGTAAATAATATACTTACAGTCTTTTTTATCATAGCTGTACATAACTAGATAATTACCTACATACTCATCAAAGCATGGACTGGAATTAGTCTTCACAACTGAGTGTAATATCCACCAAGATATAAGGTCTTCCTAATGTCTTTTAAACTATATGGATATATAAAAAATAAAGGTCATGAAAAAAAGAAGAGAGTTTTCTAAACATAGTAGGTAAAACAGCTCTAAGGAGATGCAAGTCTCAAATCCCTCTTTCAAATCAAGAAACAAGGAGACCCTTATAACCAAAGTAAACTAAGCAGAAATCAGTTGGATACAAGCTATTTCCTGCTCCTTTGCTGTTTGCGTCTTGGGTTTTGATGTCTTTTCAAGAAGCAGCAGAGTTGGAAACTTTCTAAAACTGAGGTAAAATCTGTCAGTACTAGCACAAAAATTTAGCTAGTAACTGTGACACAGGTATAAACACTTTTCATCTTTTTTAAAAAGATGCAGGCTGTTGAATTTGATTTTATAATGTTCTTTTAATTGACTGTACTATGTTGATATCATGCTGTGCTTTAATATTTCATAAGATATAGCTGGTTTATATAGTATATGAGTTCTTATACTCTAAGGATCTCTTAAGGCAATTTATGCTGAAATAGGACTAAGACAGCCCATTTCTAGATACCACGGGTGTTTGCTGTGCACTGTTGTGGCATAGTAGAAAAACAAATAGATATTTTAAAATACAGATTTGGAAAACATAATTCATCAGTTGTAAATTTGATTCAATTTTGGTAATCAAATAGATCATACCCAACTTTTGCCTAGGGCAAAATTCATGCTTAATTTACCTGTGTGGAAAATCTTTGTTTATCCCATTAAGAGTCAAAAATTTCTTTTAGACAAAAATGAAAATTTAATCTAAAGTGTTGTATTATAACGATAGTGGTACACTATGAGACAAGTGGAAACATTTTATCCTAAAAACATATTTTATTTATTTTTAATGATTTAATCAGCTATGTACAAGTTATGCGAATATATTTTTTAAAGCTGAAATTCAAATTAATGAAACATTAATTAAAAGTGTTGCAAAGGACATATCAACAGTTGTGAAATGTTAAAAACACAAAGTTTAAGTTCTTTCAAATCAGATTCTTTCTTCTTTCTTTTGATAAAGGTAAATTTTTAACCTGCGGAAGGATCATTCACTCTCTACAATTACCTGAAAGGAGGCTGTAACGAGGTGGGGGTCAGTATCTTCTCCCAAGTAACAAGCGACAGGACAAGAGGAAATGGCCTCAAGTTGTGCCAGGGGAGGTTTAGATTGGATATTAGGAAAAACTTCTTTACCAAAAGGGTTATCAGGCATTGCAACAGGCTGCCCAGGGAGGTGGTGGAATCGCCATCCCTGGAGGTATTTAAAAGACGGGTGGATGTGGTGTTGAGGGACGTGGTTTAGTGGTGTTTTTGGTAGTGTAGGTTATGGTTGGACTCGATGATCTTGAAGGTCTCTTCCAACCTGAGTGATTCTATGATTCTATGATTATCTTTCTTTGCTTAAAAATAGATTCACTGGAAAACTCCTAATCTACACTCATCTTTGACCCAAACGGTTAGTCAACATTTTTGCTTGGGTTTTTTTATTATAAAACATGCTGAGTTCCTTTAATAGTTATTCGTTAATAAAAAGCAGTATAAAAGAGCCAGGTATTATTTATTGTCAGGGATAGGGACTATGATATGACTATTGACACTTTTTATTCTAATGTCAGACTTTGAATCTTCTGTAGATACTGTTCACTTGTTAGTTGCAAGAAATTCACTGCACTTCCTACCAAAAGAGAGATGAACCAAAAGACCAAGCAGATAGTTGCTGCCTGCTCCCTTGCTTAGGCACTCAGAGTGGCAACTATAGAAGGAACTTTCATCCTGGTGGTATTTACATGGATTTTCTCCTGACAGTTCTGGACACCCAAGGTAAGTCACCAGTGGCTGTTATAGGAGCCCATGAGAAACAACATCCTTGCCATGCAACTATCACAAGTTGCATGACTTCCCAGAGGAGCACATCAAAGAACCAGAAAACAGAGCAAGAGGGGACTTTGGAAAGAGGTACTATGTGGAGCATCTCGACATATCTTCAGCAATACTTCTCAGTAGGAATGCTCCAAATGTGAGAGGTAGGATGCACAAACTGTTTGATTTGCTGAGATAAAAACATTTGTATTTGATTATGAAGAGGAATGGGCCTGTAATGTATTTTCCTAGTTTCTCCTCTGTCATATGACAAGAGCAACTATATATAAATCATGTCAGGCGTGACTTATCATGACTGTGTTTTCTAGAACTTTGTTCCTTTCATGGCTAGTTAGTTAATTTTAGCTAACAAGTAATTTGGTCAGTTTACATTGACTTTATTATTATTTACGTTAACTTTATTATTATTGTGGTAATAAATTTGCACTTTTACAGAAAGGAAGAAGAATAAGGAAATACAGGAATTAGCCACAGAAAAGAAAGACAGACAAGGAATTACAAGAATTAGCCACAGCTGTTCACAGCTCTGACTCATGTTTGTTCTGAATGTTACAGGCATGGTCATAATTCAAAATGATTCAATTTCAGACTTTTCTGCCATGATGACAAAAATCAAGATTGGCACTAAGGTGTGAATAGCCTAGCTGCCTTGAACATCTAAGAAACACAAAAACAAAGTACTCAAAAAGGAAAAGTGATAAGTTAAAATATTCCCAGATGAGTAGTCAAATGTTAGGAAATATCAGAATTAAGGTTTCAAATGTAGGTTTCATTTGATACCCTACACTTACACACCATGATAACAGCCTCTGCATGATCACATTGCTTTTTGTTAATCTTCAGTCCCAGATTAGAGCAACTGGGCACAAAAGGGATGAAAAGCCCACAATGGCCATAACTGTGACTTGCCCAGCACTACTAAGGAACTGTCTGATAAAATCCAGTTTCTTTGGGAAGCATCCAGCAACTACAACTATTAAAACTTCTTTCTTTCTGCTCCTGCTTCATTAACTGTGTACCTTTATTTTCTGAAAAAAAATTACACTGGTATCCTACAGTCAACAATCTCTTTCATTATAAAACATGATTTGCAGTCTGTGAACTGAATGAGGAAAGAATGCTATAAAAAAAATTTCATGCGCTAATGTAATTATAGATGGTAATACTTACATCTAAGACAGACTAATTAAGGCTGCATAGGCAACCTTAATTCTGACATTTTTCTAACTTCTGAGTAATTGACCTTGCAATCTCAACACTCCTCATGTATCAATTATAATTAGCTTTTAAAAACATGGAAAAACCCGCTGTTGTTAAGGCAGAAAAAAGAGAAGAAATCTTTTCCTCTGGAACCAAGCTGTGCTTTTTTGAGAGTCAAATCCTTCAGAACCACTATTCAGAAGTCTGCAAGAGGACCTACCGCGTGCAGGCCTGGTATCATCAGTAACCCCTACATGGGGCAGTGACTAGGGAGGAGAACACAAATCAGCACTGGGACGTTTCCCAGATATTTGTTGTTAGGAGACAAAAGTGGGGATTGAGGATGCCTAGGGGCAATCCAGGCTTGGTATTATTGCTGCTTTTGCCAGGTTCTGTTGCTCTTGCTTTCTCATCCTTGTTCTTTCCACTGCTATTGCCTTATTTTGTTTTCTCATTCTCATGGACCTTGGTCCTTGCACCTCTTCTGAGCTGTGGAGTGGCTGTTTCTTTCTGCTCCAAAGTGCCTGTTCTCAGCCTGCCGGTTCTCAGACCTCATCTCCAGTGACTGCTGGCACCCAGGAGAAGCAACTGCACTGCAAAACCTTTGAAAAATGAACCATGAAACTCTCTGAAGCTTCCACTAAAATGCAATTTTGGAGGAAGTTTTTGGGTATGATTTAGCACTGGTCCACATTCATACGGAGTCCAGAAGGTAGATCCACAGTGTCCACTGTCAAAACATGAAAATCTTGCCTCCCTGTCAAGCAGTCACAATAATGCTTTTCTTACTAGTGTTTTTAATACAACCCTGCAATATTATCTCTCCAATCTCATTGTGAGAACCCCTTTACTCATGTTTTATTTATTTTTAAATAATTCAGAAACTCAAGATAGAAAACTTCAGTGTAAATACTGAGTCACGGTAAACTTACAGGTTCTCTAAAAAAAGTGTCACTGAGATGTTTTGGAATGAAAATCTCTATCTCTGTTCCACAGACAATAATAGGCAGAAGGCTTTGAGTTCCAATTAGCAGACCAAAAATTTAATTCACATCATATGAGAAACAGAGAAATAGAAATATTTCTTTTAGAATATTTTTAAGTAAACAGAATCACATTGCATAGAAAAGTTCCTAGTGACAGTGGCAAATCTTGTTTCAGCTCGATCTCTGCTTGAATTCCCTTTCTTGTCTGGCGGAGGAGAAAATCAATATTTCTTTTTGCATTTGCTTTTACATGCTAACACAGTGAACTAAACCTTGACCTGTAGTTAGCAACCAAAGTTATATAGGCTTTTCAAATGACTAAAAAGAGTCGAGACCTAAGGAACTACATTGATAAAAAAGAATCTGCTTTGGCCAAGCATACTTTGGAAGAGAAAAATAAAATGAAAGTGCCGCTCTGGAACCTTGGTATAGATTCAATTTGATTTTGATGTTACAATGTTAGAGGAAAAAATGTCACCAGGAACTGTGACATTCTCAAGTGATACAGCCAAGACATTCTTAATATAGTATCAGAACTCTTCACCAGATGCTGCCCAGGGAGAACACTCCTAAGAATTAATGAATATAAACAAGTGATAAGTAAATTTAGAGTTAACATTTTCTTACCATTAAAACAATGAGATTCTGGCACATTTGCAAAGGTAATATATATATATAAGAACATATGCAGCTGGCTACATATCCCCAGTGCACATATTTATATGTGAGCTTCTTGTCCTGAGCTCCCCTTAACAGTAAGGAGGAGGAGGTGGCAATTCTAGGCCACAGTTAGTCTCTTACTAAACTAAACCTCTGAAAAAAGAGCCATATCTAAATAACAGGGTCAGGTATAGTTATCTATGTTGTAATCTACATTGAACTCCATCTCTGATGTCACGAAAACTTTTTTTTTCCAGATGTCTTTTTTTTCTTTTCCAGATAAAGCCTAGGCTGTTCTAGTTTTTGCTGACTCTTTTCATAACTCTTTTGGTTTATTTTGTTTTGTTTTTTAACATCCATCAGAACAAGTGACTGGAACATTCCTCAAGACCAAATTCTGTTTATTTGGAGGAAATACAAGAAATCATCTGATAACCTTGATACTCAGTTACTCTTTTTAGAACATGTTTATTTATAGTTTGATGAGTTAGCCTAAAGCAAAGATAAGTACAAGTAAAGGCTAAGATTTATTTCAAATTTGAAGAAATTTAGAAAAATTTAAGTAAAAACAAGAGTGGTGGATATTCTTCTCTCTCTTGTATGTACTATCAAAAAGAGAGGACAATAGAAGAAAGTGGGTGGGTAAAAAGGATATACTTCAAAAATAATCATTAAAAACTATTGAAAATTTCCTATGGCATGTTGTTTTCCATTACATTTTAAAATAAATTCTAGCTATTTAAGGATTTTTTTAATTGTGCTTCCCCAAGATAGAGAAGATTTACTTATGGGCATGGAAAGGTGTGGATCAAAGGCTTTGCTTCTCTTTTTCATATTGTATAGAGCAGCAGGTAAAGTAGTATCTGAAGGCAAAGATTTATACAATTTGTGGGATTAAACAGGGCTATGAAGTAGTAAATCAGAACATTGACGATAATGATAAAAATAAATCAATTTATTTTCAGCTGATCACTACTCAAGGATTAGATAAACAGGAGAACAAGTATCAGTTAACTGATAGATATAAAACTGAGTCAGGTTGTTTTGGGTTAGCCTTGCCAACAACCCAACTCTCACCCAGCCACTGTTTCAACCCCTTCTCCCACAGGATGGGGAGAAAGTAGAAAGAAGGCAAGAAGACTCACTGGTTGGAGATGAGGAAAGATTAATAGGGAAAACAAAAACTACGTGTGCAAGAAATGAAAAGCAAGGCCTTCATTCGCCACTTCCCATCAGCAGGCAGATGTCCATCTACTTCCTGGGAAACAGGATCTCAACACACATAATGGTTGCTTGAGAAGACAAGCACCATAACCAGGATGCACACACACCCTCCTTCCCCTGATCTTTTATTGCTGAGCAAAGGGATATCCCTTTGGGCAGTTGGGGTTAGCTGTCCTGGTTGTCTCCCTTCCCAACCTTTTGCCCGTCCCTGACCTACTCATTGTGGGGGTGGGGACAGGGCAGTGGGAAAGAGAGAAAGCCCTGGTACTGTGCAAGCACTATTCAGCAACAGCCAAAATGTTTTAGCCACAAACGCAGAGCAGAACACTACATTGGCCACTATGAGGAAAGTTAACTCCATACCAACCAGACACAGCACACATGTCTACAGAAAATATTCTTAACATATACTCAACACAACATCATTTTTCATTTGAAAAATGTCCCAAGACAAAACATTGAACTCCATTATCTTGCTTTGATTGAGTCTCATATTTCCTGATTCTTTCTTTGAATCTGCAAGAACACTAGGTATCCTCATGTCAATTAATTATAACCTGTGATTTTGCAAATGACCATTCACTTCCAAATAAAAATTATATTCAACTACTTAAGGTTGAAACGTTATATTAACTGAGGTAAAATAAATATTAACCTTATCTTAACACACTGAATTTTCAGCACTGTGCTCAAGCAGATAATAGACATCGTCCAAGAAAGGTTTGACCAGATGATCTCTGAGGTCCCTTCCAGGCCGATATTCTATGATTCTATGATTGGACAACAGAATTTCCACTGGGGAAAAAAAAAGAATAATTATTTCAAAAAATAGACTAAGCTTAGTTAATTTTACAGATTAACCTATAAAATGTCAATTACCGCCCCCAAAAGCCATTGTAATACTGCATCAGAATTTGGAGATGAAATTTTGCTTAGAGGAAAACTGGAGCACATGGACAGGAAATAATGGAGCATGTTGATTCATAAAGACACAAATAACTTGCTGCAGTGTGAAACGTCAGAATATCCTGGCAGTCTGTCTTGTTTATGGAAAAAGGTCTCAATAGCTAGAGGACATGGTGTCAGAAGGTACGCCCACATGTAAAGTAGGCAATCTAAACAGTGCCTTCTTCACAACTTTTGTCTTGATTAGAGAATCTTTTTAGTACAGGCTGTAATCTGAGTCTACCAGCCACTTTGATACTTTATAAATCGTGTCTCTGGTGATGATAATGACTACAAGAGAAAGCTTAATATCCTCTGTGTGGGTGATGGCAAAAGAATAACCAGGTTTTCTTTTAAGAATAGGTTTCCTCATGGTTATGCTGTTCCTTTGGACTCTTTTCTAAGTAAATGGTAATAAATGTTTCACTAACTTGGCGACAATTTATAGCCCCCTCATCTTATCTGTTTAAGTTAAAGGTCCACTCAGCAGCTCCTCTGTGGGAATGAAATATACCAATGGGAATAAATCTGCACATTCAGATCAAATGTGTTAATAGGAAACTTGCTAGGTTTTGAGGAATTGAATAATATGTAAGAAAGTAGGAAAAGCATACTGGACCAGACCAAGGGTCTGTTTGCTGGATGACCTGACTTTGACAATAGGATGTGGCAGCTGATTACACAAAGCCTGTGAGAACCACGCAAGCCTTTAAGATACAGACTTAGTCTGTATTTTTACTGTTCCATCCTCCCAGCTTTCAACAAATCATCTAGGGATTTCTGGAGCCCAAGGTGTTTTTGTTTGCTAAAGTCCTCATGCGTTTCTCTTCCGTGAGTTTGTCTTACTGCTTTTTGAACTGATTTGCACTTTTGACATCCAGAATACTGCTTGGCAGAGTTTCCACAGTGTACGTATTCAGGTAAAAATACATTTCTTGTTTGCTTGTTTCAACCTGTTCAGTAATGATGACACAGTAGGAGAAGATCAGGTTCGAGACCACCTGAACAACCTGAAAGCGCACAAGTCCATGGGACCTGATGAAATTCATCCCCGGGTCCTGAAGGAGCTGGCGGACCAAGTTGCGAAGCCACTTTCCATCATATTTGAGAAATCGTGGCAGTCTGGTGAAATTCCTGTGGATTGGAAAAAGGGGAACATTACCCCGATATTCAAGAAAGGAAAAAAAGAGGACCCAGGAAACTATAGGCCAGTCAGTCTCACCTCTGTGCCTGGCAAGATCATGGAGCAGATCCTCCTGGAATCTCTGCTAAGGCACATGGAGAATGAGGAGGTGATTGGAGACAGCCAACGTGGCTTCACCAAGGGCAAATCCTGCCTGACAAACTTGATGGCCTTCTACGATACTGCCACGAACTTGGTGGACAAAGGCAGAGCAATGGACGTCATCTACCTGGACTTAAGCAAAGCATTTGACACTGTCCCGCATGACATCCGGGTCTCCAAATTGGAGAGTCACGGGTTCGATGAATGGACCACTCGGTGGATAAGGAACTGGCTGGATGGCCGCACTCAAAGGGTTGTGGTTAATGGGTCAATGTCCACGTGGCGGCCAGTGACGAGTGGTGTCCCGCAAGGGTCAGTACTGGGACCAGTGCTATTTAACATCTTTGTTGGAGACATGGACAGTGGGATCGAGTGCACCCTCAGCAAGTTTGCCGATGACACCAAGCTCGGTGGCGCGGTTGACACACTGGAGGGAAGGGATGCCATCCAGAGGGACCTGGACAGGCTTGAGAGGTGGGCTAATGCAAATGGCATGAAGTTCAACCAAGCCAAGTGCAGAGTCCTACACCTGGGACGTGGCAATCCCAGGCATAAATACAGGCTGGGCAGAGAATGGCTGGAGAGCAGCCCTGAGGAGAAGGACTTGGGAGTGCTCATGGATGAGAAGCTCAACATGAGCCGGCAGTGCGCGCTGGCAGCCCAGAAAGCCAACCGTATCCTGGGTTGCATCAAAAGAAGCGTGGCCAGCAGGGCACGGGAGGTGATTCTCCCCCTCTACTCTGCGCTTGTGAGACCCCACCTGGAGTACTGTGTCCAGCTCTGGAGTCCTCAACATAGAAAGGACATCGAACTGTTGGAACAGGTCCAGCGAAGGGCCACTAAGATGATTAGAGGGATGGAGCACCTCTCCTATGAGGATAGGCTGAGAGAGCTGGGGCTGTTCAGCCTGGAGAAGAGAAGGCTCCGGGGAGGCCTGATAGCAGCCTTTCAGTATCTGAAGGGAGCCTACAGGAGAGCTGGAGAGGGACTCTTTGTCAGGAAGTCTAGTGATAGGACAAGGGGCAATGGTTTTAAATTGGAAGAGGGGAGATTTAGATTAGATATTAGGAAGAAGTTCTTTACTGTGAGGGTGGTGAGGCACTGGAACAGGTTACCCAGGGAAGTTGTGGAGGCCCCATCCCTGGAAGTGTTTAAGGCCAGGCTGGATGGGGCTTTGAGCAACCTGCTGTAGTCAGAGGTGTCCCTGCCCATGGCAGGGGGGTTGGAACTTGATGATCTTTAAGGTCCCTTCCAACTCTAACCATTCTATGATTCTATGATTCTATGATGTCATTTGATGCTCCCTGGCTCTTATACTATTAGAAACAAGGAGTGTTTTCTACTCTTATATCCCATGGGACTTGAAGTCCCAGCTAAATTCAGTCCTACAGGAGTTATGTATTTCTGAAATAGAATTTAAGTTGCTATATCATTCAGTTACAATGAATACATTTCTCTCACAGAAGACCAGACTCACGTTCAGGAAAATTATTTTTCACTGTTTGGACAAAGAAAGAAATATATATTAAGATTGGTATAATGACAGGTTTAGATTTGTTGCTAGAATTACCTGTTGGATACTTAGAAAGAATCAGGTTAAGGATGTTCATTCTTTTACTAATCAGAAATAATAATAATAAAAAACTTTCCAATTTTAGTGTTTGACAAAAATTGATGTTTTTATGTATTTGCAAGAAATAATAGCACCATTCAGAAACACTCAATACAGTGTTTCATAAGTGCAATGTAAGATACTGCAAAATCCAGTTTCAGGCAAAAATACATTTATTTTTATCCCACAAATAAATAGTTGTTCTATGGCAAGCTATCCCAATAAATTTTATCCATAGCCCCTAGAAAATCACAGAGAAAAGACAGAACTGTCTGATTGCATTCGGTGTTAGCAGAGAAGTTAAAATGATCATGACGTAAAGAAATCATGCTTAATATTCCTTTTAGCTTTCCTGCTTAACTCTACCTTGTGCAGATATTTGTATCATTCTAATCATTTACATTGATGTACAAAAGTATTTTCTATACTCCTAACATAAATTTAAGACAAATGCAGAAACCTGGGAAGTTTATAGATGTCCGCAATATTTCTCCATTTGGGGGTTTATTTATGAATACGTGGCACAGAGCCACTTTTTCATCTCTCCTGTCCTCACTTTTTTGTCTTATGCAGCTAAATCACAGCTAGGTTTCACATTATGTGAAAGTGTATTGAATGGCTGAAAAATATACAACTTCAGGTGATAAAGTTTTAAAGACAAAAGACAGATAAGAGTTGGTAAGTTAATTGCCTGTATCTATTGACAGATGCTCCAACCTGAAAAATGTTTTTGTTACTGAAAATTAAAAAAATTACTGTTTTGCTTCTTTCAATTCTATCATGAATGATTTAATGTTGCAAAGTATCAAAATTAATATAAAGGAAAATCTGTATTGGTTAAAGCTGTTCCCTATCCCAGACTTACGCCAAACTCCCAGCATCAGCCATCTTTCTAATTTAGTTTGCAATGATCACTGTAAAGTTTCTCATTGCTCTTCCTTCTGAAGTATGATCTGAATCTGAGATATCAGCTCAATGAAGTCTCAACTACTTCCAAGAGATTTTGTCTTATTCTTCCTGACTTCAGAAAGTGATATTAAAAGTGTTGCATGAAAAACAAGGAGAAGAGGTTCACAGCTGTAAAGTGGCATCTGAGAACTGACTGCCTCCTGCAGGAAGTGTCAGGGATCTCTTCTATCACTTTGAATTACCTCCTGTCTTGCTCCTCTGATCAACCACCATGTACTTTGCTGATTGACCCTGGAGTCCCACCTGCCACACTGCACTCACAGTTCTGCCACGACCACATCCGCGCACAGACTGTTCTCTGCCCCGGTGCATCCTACGGAGTGACAAATGGGACTCAAGGGGTTTAATATTTGTCAAGCTAAACAAAACACTGGGATGGGTCAAAAGGACCTGGTTGAGGGAGGAGAGGACTGATTGTGAGACTACAACTACAGGGACCAGGCAAGGTGGCTTTGTGCTGCAGGCGGAGATGTTAAGCAATGCTGCTCAAAAATAAAATATAAAAAAGCGCTTAAATTAATCCATCATATGAATTAACATGATTGCGCAGCAAGAATGAAGCAGACAAATGTTGCATGAGGTACATACGGCACACAACTGAGGCACAAATGAACTAAGACTTATGTGTCTCTGTGAGCAAGAAACATTTCCATGACCGCAACGTTACAGCAGTCTGCAGGAGAGCCTCCCCAGCCAGCTGGCTGGGAATAGACATGCTTACCAGAGTAGATAAGAGAGAAAGTATAAAAGAAGCTACAGTCTTTGCAAGGTTTCTCAAATCTCTGCCAAAAGAGCATCTATATCACATAGGATGCAAGACATCCTAAACAAAGCAAGAAAAATCATACATGTGCTGATAGAGTTTTCAGCGCTGGGAGACATACTGGGAAAGAAAGTGGATTTAACATCACATATTGCTAAGAATCATGAGATAGTTTTGAAATTTGATATTTGAAAAATAATAACCAAGAAAGTTTGGAATACGGAATCCTTAAGGCTCGGCTTTTAAAAAAAAAAAAAAAAGTTGAAATTTGTATATAATTGTGTATTTACGAGATCTGAAACTTTCAAAGAATAGCAGTAAATATCCACAAAAGCTATGATGAAATCATTAGAGATGAAAGTCATGGAGGAATGATAATCCTGTTACAGGAATTCTTGTGGAAATATTCTAAGTGCTATGTAAGATGGTCTATTTTAATTATTACTATGATCCCTACAGGCACAGAACTCTGTTAGACTTGAGCGAAAATGGTAATGAAATAAAGCTAGTGACTTATTGAAATATGGAACGTTCCACACAAGGCGCTAAATAAGAGAAATGCTGACAAAGTAACCTCTGTGTTTACATTGGTTTGATGTACTCTTTATTGCCTAGATATGATGGAATAGATAAAAATTCTTTCTCCTAGATGGAGACTCCTATTTAAATTCAGTGTACTGTGGATAAGATATATTTGGTAGAGAAGTGGAAACAGGCCTACAGCACAAAAAAAGTGATTTTTGTCAACTACGTTTAGAGGCAAATGTTGAAACTGGGAAACAATTAGAATACAACCATTCTGTAACTATTCTGTAACTCATATTCTGCACATGCAATTGCTGACATACTTTGCTGTAGCAATTTCTATCCTTGTTGAATGCCAATAAGATCTGTGTATATGCTGTGAACTAAACAGACTGGCCTGAATATAGCAAAGGAATTGATGAATATAATCCCTGATAATCCTACTTGTGCTTGGTAAAAGAGATGTTATTTTTATCACATAATCAACCAAAAATTGTTAGCATTGTAGTATAAATGTTATTCCCACTTATTTTATGAGCCTTGTGAGGAAATAATATCAACTTGCACTATCTAATAAATTTATTTGATCTCACTAACAAATCAATATTAATTTTTTATCAGTCTGAATTAAAATTAATATATAGTCTGTTGATATTCAACTCAAACTTACCTTTGTACTTCAAAAATTTGCCCAGCTCCAGGTTTCAGACATCTACTTTGCAAGAGTATAGTTCTATTTTTCTTATATTTTAAATTGCTAGCAAAAAAATTGTTTCTCTTTATTAATCTGAAGCCTGGAAATTGTGTTCTTATATAACCCTTTCTGTTGTCAGGTACTAAAATAAAATAAATCTTTGTCACACAAGACACAACATTTTCTTAGTGAAGGTTAGTCGTGACATTTAGACCAAAAAATCCTCCTATTTACAGGCTAGATACAGCAAATAATGGTTGCAATTTTTTTTCATGTGTTTGTTTAATTTTTCTCAAAGGACATTTGGATGTTTCTCAGAAAAAGAAAAGCAATGGCACTTTGCTGCAAGATTGTGTTCTCTAAGAAATAATTCAGAAAGATGTTTGAAGGAAGAAGGGAATTAGCATAATTGCCATGTGTCTCCTTCTTTATATAATGTTCTACAATGCTTTAGAAAAAGCCAGTAAGACTTGTTTGGATTTTGAGATAAATAAAAAGTATTGTCAGACATCCTTACCTTGCAAATCCCAACTTTCCAAATCCCCCCGCTGTCAATAGGAGTCAAGTGACAAATTCTTACAGAACCATAGTACAGAAGCTCTGAAGCACTCACTGATGCCTTTTGTCTAAGTTATGACTAAATGAGCATATTTGCTATTATTAGGAGCCCAGATTGCGCTTCTGCTTCATACTGGACTGCTATAATAGTCTCAGATAAAAAAAATACACTTTATTGCTCAAATTGGATCACATTTTACTCATGTATGCACATATTTTCAAAGCAACTTTAAGTTTGGTCATATATTGCTAGAAACAACCCAACTTGTACTCTGATTTCAACAAAACTGTGTATCATGTATGCATTAAAAAATCAATTATTTGTTTCTTTTTTCTGGAGACTGTTTGGTTTAGCCTGTGAAACCATTATTGTGATCCAATACAAAACTAGTTCTGATCCCCATGAGATTTTACTCTACAGTTAGCAAAATAAAAGCAGAAGACATGCAACTATGAACTAAAATGTAGCCTGTAAAATCTCAAATTTCTCCTAAATGACAACACAGTAATTATCAAATAGAAAAAAATCCAATAAATATTATCTTTTCATGATAACGTAAATCTCTGAAAACTTCAATAATTCTGTATATGATCATGTATAAACCCCATGAATTTATACTAAGATATTGTAATATTGTGTACTGATTACTAAATTAATAATTCATACAACTAATTAACCATGATTATGTGAATTGTGAACTGAAAACCAGTGTTAACAGGTGATGCATGCGGTTTACTGTAAAAACAACTATTAAAAATCTTTAGGTTTACCTCATGTCTTCTTTTGCAGCCTAATGTTGTAAAACAACCTGCTCCAAACTATTGACTTGGAAAAATAGATTGCAGTGACATCCTACCCATTGCCAGTCCTCTTGATATCAGTCTACTCTCCATGCTGAAGAGTGGGACAATTCAAAGCTGCTCAGTCTGTCAGAAGAAAGAGCATACCTGAATTTGTGATTGCAGTTTGATGGACAAGTGGAAGACGTAATGTCTTAACAAAAGCATGCAGTGCTACTGGAGTGAGGAAGCTGGAACAAGGTGTTGAGGTGGGATCTTTTCCTGACAGGTGTCTTTCCAGGCACCAGTGGCAGGTGCAGTGCCCAGCTGGAAGTCACACAGCTGAAGTCTTCTGTGAAGATAAACCACTTGCATCTGGTGGTTTCAGCAGCTTGCCTATGGTGCAGCAAACTGGCTGGACAAGCGAGGTCCCTCGCTTAGTCATGGGCCAGGGTAAGAAAAGAGAATTTTCACAGGTTCTCTGAAGTTTGTCAAGTTGCTTAAATGGCACAGGAAGGGCTGAGAGCCTTTCATAGGAATACACCAGAAAATACAATGAGTCTGAGACTTTGCAATGTAAATGCTTTCACTTAACATCTGCTGCCAGTAGACTAAAAGCAGCAGAGCTTATCTTATAAATGTGGTTGAAGGGTAAACTTTTTGACTGCTTGACCTCCAAAGACATCTCCAGTTTAAGTCAGTGGTGGAACCCCAGAGATATATTAAAGGTAATGCTTCCTCCATGTTAGTGGCATTCCTCCATCTTAGCGCATAATAGCTCACATCTACATTGTGGCTATCATAAATGCAATAGAAATCTGCCCACCGTCTAACCAAAGACAGAAAATAGCAAGTTTTTAACTGAAGCATAATTATGAACTATCCAACATACAGAATAGCTCAACACAGAGTTGACTGTGACCTGTAATGAGTTACTCTTGACATACTGTGCTATGTGTGAGAACGAAATTTCCTGTCTTCATGAGCTACCCAAGTGCCCAAAGATTAATTTCCAAAATGAATTGCGTCTTAACTGAGGGGGTGGCGGGGGGCGGGGTGGGGGGAAGGGAAAGAGTCTGTGTATTTTGGATACTCTCCAAGCTACATATCACCCATAAACTCCCAATTCCTTTGCAGATCTGCTCATGACTTTCTGTGGATTTTAAGCAAACATTTCTTAATACCAAAAAATACTTCATTAGTCATACAAATTTAAAATTTATCTAATATTTTCTGTCTTTATAAACTGATCTATAAATCATAAAATACAGAATAATGATCTATCTTCCAAACGGTAAATAAAAAAAGATCAAATATAGACCATATAAACAATAAAAATAATTAAATCCAAGTACTATCTAAAGGAAAATTCATCTTCATTTTTACTATAAACTATTCAGACAAGGAGGACTCATCAAGGCATAGACAGTAGATGCTATTGGGCTTCTGACATCAACAGCTAAGTGACATCTCTGCTTATTTATCTTCTTTACATTATATGTGGATATTTTTATTGATAGTCTCTGAATCACTGAATGGACATCTAATTGTGCTTTTATCAGCAAGCACAAAGTACAGGTTTTCCATAATTATAAAATTTTACTAACTGCCTGCAAGTTTTCCAGTAGGCACAAGCCAGAAAACAAAAAAGGGATATAATTTTCACCTACAGTTAATATAAGAGTAGGCAAGAAATTAAGATATGCATTAAATCCTTGATGGATATGGCACATGGAACAGCTATAACTCACTTGAAAGTTTTCTATTGTTACTAAACTCTAGGGTGGGGGAGATCAACCTTGTCTGCTGCCAGACCCCCACCCAGTGACTCACTCCCCCTTCTCAACAGGACAGGGGAAGAAAATATAATGGAAAAACACAGGAGCTGAGATAAAGGCAGTTCATTATTAGTTTATTATTTAATATTATGGGTTGCTATGAAGAAAGCTAACTCTACCCCAGTCAGATGCAGTATATAAATACATCTAAAATAATCAATTACATGCTGTAACTCACTAAAAGCAGAATAAGGAGGTAAATTATTGAGTCTAACCTGGGATAACAAATGATTTACAAAGAATCTTTTAGAAACATTTTCAGTACTTATAGAAGAAGAGCCAGTTCAGGCTTCTAAGTAGCATAGGCAAAGTTAAATTCTACCACTACAAGGATGAAGATCAGATTAGAAAACCCTAGAGAGAGACAGCTGGACTGTCCTTTGGCTGTCACTGATGGATGGAAGAGAGCTGGTCAGATGTGGCAGTCTGAGAGCCAGGATTGCTAATACTGGGAGTCCCTTCAGGTCCCCAAGGCCCTGTATGGCTAGACTCCACTCAGCAGTGAGACGAGCTGCACACCCTTCTCTCTCTGACTCTGGCATAGGTAGAGTAGGCAGCAGTTATTACATCCTCTCCTAAAGTGATTTAAAATCATAGAATCATTTAGGTTGAAAAAGACCTTTACGATCGCCAAGTCCAAACAGGAATACAAAATATTTACCACATCCCTTCTAGAACTAGACCCAAATCTACACTTTGCGATGTTTATGACACAAGAACTGAGGTAAGCACCAGATCCAGACAGTGACAGATTTACCTCATATTATTTGCTACATGCATTTATGAAGCTCCATCATAACGCTACTCAGAAGGAATATTGCAGCTGGCTCTTCTGCAACCTTCACCTGTGGTAAGTAATTTGCTTTTAATTTCCACCTCAAATCTATTTCTGTCTATTTCATGCCAATTTGCTCACTTGAAGGCTTGATTGCATTGTCTCTCTTTTTAGGCAATGATGTATCTATTGGACTGAGGCGCAAATCTGCTGGTAGACTTGGGAGAAATGGGATTCTGGGAATTTTAGCCCTGCCTTGGTACTGACCCATGGCAATATGTGTTGCCAGGTCTTCTGACATTAACATGAATACAAAATTGACCATCTTCTTCAGGAAACCAGGGTTGCATCAATGCCTGCAAAATATCATATTTCTAGGAGCCTTCAGCAGTTCTTAGCTTTCTTTGGTTTTCCAAGGATTTTATTGACAGCAAATATGGTTTTCTGAATATCACCCAGGTGTTAGACAAAATGTTGTCAGTTCACTGAAAAAGTTGGGAATTTTTAAATAAGCCTGGATCCAGCACTGGGAGCCAAGATGAGGCCACAGCACCCTTCTGCTGCGATAAAGAAGAGACAGCTTGAAAATGTCATTTCTGAAAGAGCTGTTAGTCTTTGACATTTCACACTTTGGTCTAGTTAAAACTAAAACAATAGAACAAAAGTATTAGTGGATTTGTTTTGTATCCTTTCTGCATGATAGAACACTTAATACTCTCAATATAGTGCTTTGCTTCTGAAGTATAATTCACAGCTATATAGAAAGGAGGAAAAGACAGAAAGTTAAATAATTCAGGAACTCAGGAAAGTGAATTACCAAATCAAACACTGCAAAAATGATGTAGCCTCATTGGACTGAGAAAAGACACGTGAGAACTTCCTTCTACTCTGCTTTATTTTTCAATTTTATTTCTTTTAAAATAGCTTTTATTATGTCAGAAATTACTTGTAAATGACTGAGGGGCAGCTAAATAAAGTCAATATTTTTCAGATCAAAAGTAACATGAAAAGTGGGATTTAGATCATCTAACTTCAACCATAAAAAAGTTGCTCTTCTAATTTTACTAGTCATCTAGGCTACTTCCACAGTAAATAAAAGAAATGGGCATAATCTATGAGCAGTTTACGCAAATTATGTTAGATGACTAAGGCATAAGAAAGATGGATCAATGACCAGCCTAGCTCAAGTGAAGCGAATAAATGAGATGAATCTCATAACATCTATGAAGCATAGGTTTGGGTTTTTTTGCTTTCTTTTTTAAAATAGCCATATCTTTTCATAGACTCTTCATCCCAATAGTGATTTGTGATATCAGACCAATAAACGTGCTGTCAGCTCTAAATTCCCTCTTTAATGTAGAATACTCTCTTGTTCATCATTACAAGATGGCCATATGTGTTTATGTCAGCATCCATCACAGCACAATGGGTCTTGAGGATGGTTTCAATATTTGACAGAAGCAGAAAAGAAAGCTGCATAAGAGGTGCAGCTCAGTGGTGACAGCACAAAACGTAATAAAAACTATTTAAATTACATTCTTAAAAAATTAAATCCAAATGCTGAATCCCATGTTTCTAGCTTTAAATTAACAGCTCATAGTCATTTGTTCATAAACAACCCCATTTTAATCCTCCTCATGTAGACATACTACAAAATCAACTGAGACTGGGATATAGGCTTATATGATTTTCTCTCTTGTTATTTTAGTTGTTTAATAACATTAATACATTTTTTCCATTACTCTTTGTTTGATTAGAAAACTACATAAAAAAAAAATTAGCCTGAGACAACAAGGATAATGAAGGTTTGAAGCTTGATTCTGAGGCTAAGTCATCAGGTATGAAATTTTGATTTTCCCCCATTGTGGCCTTTTGGGTGACATTAAAAAACCACACACAAATTAAAATGTTATTCTTTGGAATTCACTACATTTCATGGCTTACTTAATAGTAATTGAATACAAAATTAGAAAGTTGCAAATTATTTATCAGGTATGCAAATGTACATTTGCAAAATTCAATGTTAGTTTAAAAGTACATAGTGAAGGCATATAAAGGTTTTAATAGTTTGCAGTCTTCTAGTCATGCTGTAACTACCATTTGTCATAGCTGTCTCATAGGTCTTTCATAACCTCTGCATAAGAAATCAAAGATTTCGGGGTTGCTCTTATATAGGACAAGTGTCCATCATGACAGGAACTGCACGTGTGCGTGCAATCTCAGTAGGAAAGTAAGTGATTAGAGGGCTGTTAAAGAAGCTATTTGCACTCTCCAATGTTAAGCATCTATCTTAGGTAGCTAAAGGCTTTGTTGGCAAGCAAGGATGGTGTCGCTTGAGACAATTGATGAAGTTGCTACCCTTTCCTGTCCATTCAAACTAACTGCTGCACAGATTTCTGAGCTCTTTGTCAATCACCTCCTGATTGCAGACTCAATTCAGTTAGGTTTTTTCCCTCAGAAAATTGCACTGTAAACTCTTGTTACTCAGAATTTGATTAATGTCCGTTTCAGATGTCCCTGCAGCAAGGATAGAGCACAGATGGAGGCTGGCCACCCATCTGAGTTAAGCCATTCCCACCCATCAATCAGCATCTATAGTTTATAAAAGGATGACTTAAGGAAAAGTATTATCAGTGATATCTTATTGTAAAAAGCTGAGAGGTTCAGAAATTGATTAATGAGCAGGTCAGGAGGCCTTCAAGTGAGAGCAAGATAGAGAGGTGGGTGTACCATTCTAAGTCAAGCTCTCACTATCCATCCATCAGTGATCTATGTTAGCAGATGAGTCCTATGAAATCCTGGTAAAGTCTATTGAAGGGACAATATTTTCACAAATCCCTTAGACAGTGGCTACATGTTGCATCCATTCTACAAACAAAGTGAACAGTGCATTTCAGTCACTATGTACCCCAGCTTTTCCTGAAGACTATATCAAAGAGTAATGAAAAGGTTTAGACCAGGCAGTTAGATTCACGTTTCTTCTTCTCCACTCCAAAGCCTAGCAAGAACCAGGCAAAAAACATCAATAGATAATGGTGGAAAATAAGTTTGACTTGCCAGTCCTCTTTTATATTGGCAGTCTACAGTGGTCTTTCAAGCTCTGCAGTCCATTCAGGTTATTCAGTAAATGTTGTCACATTTACCATCAAATTTTGTTAATTTTCTGGTTTTTATCAATAAATGTATCACTGCTTCTCCATGAATGAAGTGCACCACTCCATCTGTGACAGCAGCTAAGGACTCTAGGTTTGTCTAGTTTGGAGCGAAGGAGGCTGACGAGTAACCTCATTGATCTCCGCAGCTTCCAGAGGAAGGGAGGTGGAAGAGGACGTGCTGATCCTTTCTCCCTGGTATCCAGTGATAGGACACATGGAATGGCTTAGAGCTGCACCAGGGGAGATTTAGACGGGGCATGAGGAAGCATTTATTTACCAAGAGGGTGGTAAAACACTGGAACAGGCTTCCTAGAGAGGTGATCAATGCCCCAAGCCTGTCAGTGTTTAAGAGGCATTTGGACAATATGCTTAACATGCTTTAACTTTGTCAGTCCTGAATCGGGCATGCAATAGGACTAGATGATCATTGTAGGTCCCTTCTGACTGAAATAGTCTATAAGTCTATAAGTCTAAGTCTGTGAAATGCTTTTAGATAACTCTCTTGTGCAGCCCATGCTGCACAAGATCATATTTTCAGGATATATATTAGAAATAGGTGTAAAAGATTGTGTTAATTGGAAAGTATTTCTGTGTTTCTGGAGTTTTCACACAACTTTTTCTTCTGAGCGAACGTGGATGACGTTGGTTGTATTAGTACAGCAAGAAAACACTATGAATAAAGAGCAAAAAGCTATGAACAGAACTTTTTAAAATAGCCATTGTTAATAAAGGATTTGGGTCTAGCTTAGTAACAAAATATCCTTATGCAGATGAGGGAGCTAAACTTCAATGTGCACATTAACAAGAATATCCTACCTGATGAGTTATTGGAGAGATGTCTTATCCAATGAATGGCATCATACTCTGGCTTTATTTTGTGCACAGACCCAATAGCTGAATGAACATCTACTAAATCAGGTTGGCTACTTGGTATTCTTTGATAAAATCAAGATATCTCACTGCTCAGCATAGATAAAATTTTAATGGTTAAAACCTGGGCCTCTTTAGGCTGCTTCTATGTGAGAATTTAGTGGACCTACTGTCTGATTCCAGACCCTACAGAAGCATTTTTAATAAGCTACACCTACGTGCACCACTATATGCACGTGTGGGGGAGGAATTTGGTTCTACTGGGCTAAAATTGAAAAAAAAAGCAAAACAAAAGCCACATAGTTGTGATGTGCGGAAAATAGACTCCACAACCTGTAAGGCTGTAAAGTAGGTATGTTTATTCAGTGCTGGGCAGCACGGGGGGTCGCCCCACCACAATCGTGCGCGCCGGACAGCAGTTTGTTCTTCAACTTTATACAATTGAGTAATACATACTTACGAGGTTTCGCAATACGCCTATACATATTCATGACCTGTCCCGCTTTGTATTAAAATTAGAGCCTGGAAGTCATTTCCATAAGTATCTTCCGACTGTGCTTGCACAATACCCCCTCGTGTTGGTCGTTGAGGGTCGTGAAGATGAAGGTTGATGATTCCTCTTCGTCACCACGAGTAATCCTTGTTCTTGCACAGGCTCAGTTGTCCCTCTGCTTTTGTTCAAACCGCAAGGTCGGCTTTAGGCGGCCTTCAAGACAACTCCCTGTACTAGGGAGTAAAGTTGTAAGGAGCCAAGAGTCATTGAAGTAGCGGATCCTGTCTTACCAAGATAAGATATCATGCAAGGTCTTCTTGCTTCAGTGATTTTACGCACTAGAAACACTACTCATACATTTAGCTCAGCAAACTTCAAATAACAAAGTCACCCCCCTCCCTTCAGTTGGTCCTTAAAATATGTCTGAACATATTAAGCATTTAATTTTTGGTACAGTTTTTAAAAAAATACACATTCCCAAATAGCTCTGAAAATCTTTTTACGGAAAAGGTACATGTAATCTGTAAACCTCTATATATTATTCCAAGAGTTTTACAAAATAAATGACTGGATAAGCCTAATTAATTACCATTTAGTATATACCACCAAGATATGAAAACATCATTGCTTCTAAATAAGTACTTGAAGGTTTAAAAAGTGAACATCAGTGATTTCAGAAGCATTTATTGATTTTGCAGATGATTGGTTTTGATAGTTCAATGCTCATTTGCCTAATTTTAATGTAGAAACTTTACCAATGGGTTCCAGCCTGCCTACAAAATTTCTAGTCAGTTAATGATTTCGGAGATGGGACACTGAGTAAAATAATTGTAGGATCTCAGTCATTGTTTATGAGGGTATGTCTAGGTAAAGGTTTAGGCTGGGATAGAGTTAATATTTTTCATAACATCTGGTATGGTGTTATGTTTTGGATTTGTGACCAAAACAGCGTTGATAACACACTGACATTTTAGCTATTGCTGAGCAGTGCTTATACAGTGTCAAGAGCTTTTCTGCTTCTCACACTACCCCACCAGTGAATAGGCTGGGGGCGCACAAGGTGTTGGGAGGGGACACAGCCAGGTCAGCTGACCCCAGTTGACCAAAGGGATATTCCAAACCATGTGACGTCATGCTCAGTATATAAATCTGCGGGAAGGAGGAAGCGGGGATGTTTGTCTTTCCAAGTAACTGTTACGCATGATGGAGCCTGCTTTCTTGGAGATGGCTGAACACTTACTTGCTGATAGGGAGTCGTGAATGAATTCCTTCTTTTGCTTTGTTTGTGCACACAGGTTTTGCTTTATCTATTGAACTGTCTTTATCTCAACCCATGAGTTTTCTCACTTCTACCCTTCTAATTCTCTTCCCCGTCCCATTGGTGGGGGAATGAGTGAGCAGCTGGCTGGGGCTTAGGACTGTTGTTAACTCACAACAGTCTGTTTCAAAGAGGCTGCCTGCATTAGGCATGTGATGTCATGTCACTTTCACTTGCTTATGATTAGTTACATGGTTATCGTGTATGTAAGTCACCACTGAATAGTTAACTTATTTATAATTATATAACTGCCATAGTAACCTGAATATTAGTTAAACCTTATGCAGTTGCTAAAAGAAAAATACTATAGACTAAATGTTAGCACATAAAATTTCAAAATAGGCTTTTTATTCCTTATTTTTTAAGGAAAATTAATTAGGAAAATATCCCATTTCACTGGAAAACCCCAAAACCAGTTGTATGTTCAAAAGTCTTCTGCTGGATGCCTCTTGCATTTCCTTTCGATTGCACAAAACCAAATATGATTAGCCAAAATGTTTTTCATCAGAAAATAATAATTAGAGAATTAAAATTATGTAGTATCTATAGTAGGTTAACAACTGGATTAATGCACAAGGGACTGAAATAAATCACTTGTGTGCTTAATAAAAATTTACTGCAAATAGCATACTGACTCTGCTGCATTCCTTTACTTTTTGCATTCTTTAACTCCAAGTCTGGTCACACAAGTGCAATCTAATTACGTTGTAGCCAGCACAGGAAAGATCTGAAGATGAGTGAGAGCTGCCATACAGGGTCATACAGAAATTACTTTTATCCCTACTAAATGATCAGATAGAAAGATAAAGTGTGTATAGGATATGGCTTAGATAAAGCAATTCTGATCCGCATACAGCTGCCACATCTCCATAATTTGCAGTTCAGAGACTCTTCCAAGTCAGACGTGACATCCTCAGGATCATGTTTAGCAGCCACAAAAGACTTATTCTTTGTGCATAAGTTCAATACCTTTTTGAACTCATTTGTACTTTTGGCATTTGCAACATCTTGTGGCAATAAATTACATGCTCTTATTGTGCTCTTTGTGGAAAAAAATTTTGTTCCTTACCACTATTGTTCTAGTATTTCCTAGGTTTGGAGGTATAAGACACGGACTGGATGCAAGACAAGGAGAAAAAAAATATGAAATGCCACTTTTAATGGAAAAGTAATAAATACTCATTACCCTGTACTGTTCTTACTGTAATAACTAAATACGCTGTCATTGGCTTCAGTGGGGAGAGCCACTGAATATGTTTCTACAGCTGTGCAACAAAAAATCTTTTGCTGTATTTCTACAAACTCTGTTTCAGAGACTTCTTCAGAGCAATTTCTTAGCACATATTTGTGTTTTATAGGAAAAGATAAGATCTTTAGGATGTGGAATTATCCAGAAAATCTTTCTACATTAAAGCAAGGACTTCACCTTCCTGAGAAAAACAACTCTGCCGCCATTATATAAAGCACATTTTGCAATTTTAAACAGATGTTTTAAAACTGTAACTGGGTGCACAGACCCTGATACTTTTCCTGATGCCAAGAAGGACTTCCTACAATCTACTGCACTCACCCCTCACAGATATTCCAAGAACTGTTGGATTAAAGAGATCAGTAAACTGATGCAGGCTAACAACTTGTTTTTCCAGTCTGGTTTCACAATTACTGCCATAACTGCAAGGGAAGTGCAAGAACAAGAAAAGGTAGCTAGACAACAGAAATTCCTGAAGCTAGCATGCCTGTCAACCAAAAATAAGTGAAAGCATACCCCTACCATGCCATCCTACATCTGCTCACGTGCTATGGAAATAAGACAGCAGTAACTGATTTATACATCTCAAGGCCAGAACAGTGTCAGTGGCTGACACGATTTCTGCTAAACTGCCAGCAGTCATCGCTCTTCAGCAGGAGAGAATATTAATGAGCCTTAACCACAATCTGCTCCAGGACTCCTTCCCACAAGGTGTTACATAGAGGAATACCCTGCCTATGGCTTATAGGCACCCTCCATATGGAAATTCCCTTCAGTTTTCATTCATAATATAAAAGATGTGGAGGGTTTGACCCTGTCCTGGTTCCGGCAGGGACAGGGTTAATACCTGGCACAGCACAGGTATTCCACACCACGTGACGCCATTCCCAGTATTTAGGGGGAGCTAGCCGGGGAGGGGAGTTTCCCAGTTTGGGAGCAGGCGGGGACGGCCCGGGTCCGGTCGGTGCGCGTCGGTACGGTACCCCTATTTATACATTCCTCTGCCAGTACTATTGTTGTTTTGTCAATTTTTTTTTTTTGTTCTGTTAAATTGCTTTTTATCTCAACCCCCGAGTTTTTGCCTTTTTATTCCAATTTTCCCTCGCTGCTGTGAGGTTTGGGTGAGCGGCCGCGTGGTTCTTTGTGCCGGCTGAGGCCAACCCACGACAGACCCATAATAATGTGGTGGGTTTAGCTATCAGCTGAAATGCCAGCATTTGTCATGGAATAATTGTCCACATTGCATATGGCATCCAAAAAGAGGCTTTTGAAATGCAGGGCAGGTATAGCTCTCTGTGACTTATTTCAACTGTTGATTTTTCAACTTATACCTCTCTATTTTTGAAAAGAAGATTAAGAACACCACTAGCATGTACATCACTAGCAGGTAGGATGGGTTTAACTAGCATTTTTTTTCTTTGAACTGAAACACGATTGTTCAGATCAACACATTAGTCCTGAAGTTGCCTAAGATCTTTTGGGAAAAACCAATTAAAAGTGCTTTGAAATTTTTCTTATTTAGTGGTTAGTCAAAAGAAGAACTCAGTTATGGCTATAATAAACTCTTGATTTATCAAGTCTATCAACAACTCATAAATGAGAGACTTCCCAGACCTTAAAGGTTCTTTCTAATATAAAAGTTGATTTTTTATTTAGTCATTTATTTCTCACTAGTAGCCATCTCTCATAGACAAACATAGCATTTCACAGAAGTCATTTGTTCTTTTCCTTTGGTCCCTTTTGCTAAATTTGTAGTTGTCACAGAAATTATTTAAACAGAATCAGGTTTTGCCTTCAACTTCTTGTTAACAGAAATAAAAACTCCGCATTACTGCTAGTCTGCTGGATACTGATGCTGCCCTACTTGGGCTGAAACATAATTTGTCGTGCTTGGGAAGAGTAATACAAATTACAAACATAAAAATAACATTTGGATGCAAATCGTTGATAACTGCTTGAATTTCAATGCTCTTAATGAAATAGACTGATGATGTTGTGTGAAACATGGCCAGTGTTTTGGAAAGTTCTCTCTTGCCTACGCCCATTGCAAACAGTACTGTAAAACATCTGAAAATTTTATTAAACACTCAGAAAGAAAGAGGGAATGAACAAAACAAAAACAAAGGGGAAAATGCATTTTCAGTTGCCTTTATTTTCTTTTCTTTTTTCTCATGCAGATCTGTCATATCCGTCCAAAACTCAGTTGCTTACTGGATTTTTTCTTTGAAGTTTCATGGGGTTTTAGATGGTCCATTTAATGGAGAATCTTTGGCATGTAATAACCACAGCTATAGGTATATTAGGCACTTGCCTAAAGCAACAAATTCTTGTGCAATGCATAACAGCTTTCAGGAAAGTTTTTCAGGGTATTTTGGCTGCAGCAGTTCCTGGAAAAGCTGGAATGTTGCCGTTTCCACCTTACTGGGTAACATTATGTCAGTATCTGTGAGAGAGTGTATCTACTGCATTATATTGCTGCAGAGTTTGGGCAAACGTGGAGAGACAGCAGGTTGCAAAGGATTGAAGCTTGCTGTAAGGTGGAAATGATGAATTATGAGGATGTGAAGGTGTTTGTGAAATTTCTGGACCAAAGGAGGTGTTTTGTGAACCCTGAGGAACTGCCACCAAACTACTCACCTAATCGCAGACTTCTTGGAGGTATAAAGCTGTAAATCTGAGCCTTCTTTTGTAGGGAAAATTTTAAAATCCCATCCTCCTTTCTGGATGATTATTCTAATGAACAAACTAGTAAGTACTAATAGCTAACAATGCCTTGAGTGTTCAGAGTAGTGTGCGTGTCATCTGTAAACAAATGATCAAGGCACGTTCATCAAGAGGTTTCATCCTAGAAACCACCATCTCATATATACACCTAATTCTATGGGATACAGCCTAGGTTTCAGACCTTCTTTTTAGTATGAACTGTTGAAAGTCATATAGGTCTCTTTGATCAGCAAGCTGGCTGTTATTAAAGCTGTAATTCTTTCCCTTTGCTGTATGAAAACAGAAAGGGACAGTTTAGATTTGTAACTTCTGGGAACTAGGATTGCAGACAGAAGCATTATGCTTAGACACATCATTTTCACAATCAAAACAATGAATTCTTGCTAAACTTCTGCATTTCTCTTCTGCTGATGCACAGCATTTTAACAGAAATGAGCTTTCAGTCATAGTACAAATTTGTACAGTGAAATAGATTTGACCCGTAACAGATGCATTTCAATTTCATTCAATATTTGTGAATTTGAACTTGCAAGCTATTTGTGTTGCTTCGTGTTCTTTATTGTTGTTTGGGTTTTGCTGGGTTTTTTTGTGTTTTTTTGGGTTTTTTTTTTGTAATAGGAATTATATGCAAAGGTTATAGCTCCTGAAATTGATGCTTGAACCTACTACATGTACACACATGCAAACAGCATTCAAACAACCATGTCAGATTAACAGAAAGACAATAAAGAAAACCAATTATCAATGTAAACAAAATCTTTTCTGTTTTATTTTCAGTGTTAGCTCATATCAGAGTCAATAAACCTCATCACTTTGGTCCGGATCTTTACCTGGATCTCTACCTAAAACATTTAAATTGGCTTGAAGGGAAAGCTGAATAGCATCCTATTTCAACAATTCATGGACAATAAAAAATTACTTCAGTACACCTATTATCTTGGAAGTGTACGATTTAATACATAGGAAGCACAGGGAGATTCTTAGTTTAATTTTCAATGCAGTAACCATTTTTTTTTGCATTTCTGCTTGCATGTGCTTCTCTTGAAGTATGTGGCGAAAACTAACATCCAGTGGTATGGGAAGTCTAGAATTCTTATTCATGTCTTGGGGAGTTACAAGTCATTGTTATCTTTTCTAATTAGATTACTAAAACTAGTAGCTGTCTGAAACAGAGGAAACCTGAAATCAACGAGTGTTTCTAAATTATCTGGCATAAGTGACCAACACAAGGGTCACAGAGGACATCTGAAGTAAATTCAAGACATCATAATTCACTTTACCTTACTTATTTTAGAACCACATTCAATACGCTGCAAAGAGATACGTACAGGGAATAAAACCCACCTCTTCTACTTCCAACTGCTGCTCTTGTAAGTTCCCCATTAATTAGAAAGCATATTTCATTTGTATTAGGAGGCATATTTCTTTTCTATGTGTAGCTTCAGGCCAGGAGAAGACATGCATATATTTGAAATATACTCACATTATTGATCACTTGTGTCTCAAGAATACTTCACCAAAAAGAACACGTTAAATGTATTCCACAGGTAAATAATACAACACGATCACATAACTTCATTCTGTTAATTTAATAATGAATTAATTTCATTCCATGTATTTCTGCCACTATCACTCTTCTGTTTTTAAACAGTTAGTTTTAGTAGAACAGTTATTTCTGTTTCATCTGCAGTAAAAATATCTTCAGGATAGCAGTCAGAAAAAGGAATGAGAAAACATTAACCATCCGTTTGGGAATGATGCAAGCACCGCACAAGATGCTGTGTTTCATGATTTATTTCCTTCTCTTGCTTCAAACCAGAGCAGCAATAGAGCCAGTGCCGTTCGCACTGACATTAGCTGATGTCTGTGATTTTACCTGCAATTCCAGGCAAATTATCCACCAAACCTAACTAACTGTGGCCTCACCGACCCCCTGAGTTCCACAAGAGGAAATCTTTCCCCATGCTCCCATGTGCTTCCACTCTCAGTAGGTGTTAGTAGCCGGTCGAAGGGAAAGCCCATTTCACATCAGACCTTCAGCAGATCATACCTGGCGTTTTCGTGGGTTTATGAGTGGTGCACTGAGAGCAATTAGAGCCTGAATTGAGCTACATGAGGATAACAACAGGCGATTACCCTATTTAACAGCTGTTAAGTGGTGTTAATTGCCGGCTATAGACCACAAGCTGAGCAATTTTGTGCAAACTGTACAAACAGAACAAAACAATGGGATGATGTAGGGAGAAAATGGGTCTAAAAAATCCTCTATTAAACCAAAATATGCATACAGCTGGAGAGATTATATGCATTACTGGTGTGAACTATTTGTAGCAAACAGTTTGTCAAATCCAATCCCTTACTGAATTGTCTGTGAATAGACAGCATTTTCTATTAATTTCTTCATTACTCACAGTCATTTAATGAATAGTTTGTGTGAACATTTTTTGCCCAAGATTTTCTCCAGCAGGGCTAGTCCCTGATAACCTCATTTTTATTGAATAGTGCCTTGATTTCGATGAAACAGAGTAAAAAAATAATGTATTTCCAGAATCTAGCCTTAAATTATAAGGTGATAATCAGAAGATTATCTCTGCAAATGGGAAGAAAATATCTCTAAAAGAAATTATGTAGAGTTTCTTTTGTTCTCACTGAAATGTTAACTGGAAAAGTCCAGACAAAAAAAAGTCTTAGAGATGTTTTTAGATCTTTTTTTAGATGCTTTGTTGGTTTTCTGGTCTCTGTTGCTTATAGCATTGAGTAATTATAGTGCAGTATATGAGCAGTAGAGCTGGTCATTGTGTACATTGTATTGCTGGTCATTGTGTACATTGGCATGTTTTAGATTTTACATGGCAGACAAAGGTTGACTTATTTGGAAAGTATAGGTACAAATGTTGTCAAAGGTCTGGATGCTGTTGTGATATTTATAGGTTGTTGAAGTAATCATGGAAGGAAGTAATTTTAGAGAAAGGTGGAATTTCATAGATCCCAAAAATCACTAGAGTAAGAAATCCGCAGCAGCAAAAGGATATTTTGCAAATGAACTCTGAATTCCTATGTGAAAGTACTTTTTATGATAAACTACACACAAATAAGCAAAGTAGCTGAAAAAAATGTTCTAAATAACAGCAAAGCTGTTCTGCCTAAGCTAAATGTTTCATGCTAGTTGCTTTTCCAAGTGTGAATCAAGAAAGAGGACCCACTACCAAGTTCACAGCAGAATTAAGGACTAGTAAGGTCTTAAGGTTCTGTTGTTTTAGCTCCTCCTCAGCCTGATCATCCAGCAGATTTCTCCTGCTCTTTTTTTGTTTTATTTTGGAAAGAGTGTTATTTTCCCTAAAGTTTATGTTGGTCTTTCTACACATAAATATTTCCCCCTACATGTACACTGCCACTGCAAGCCGTGACAAAATCCTTTAATAACAGTAAGACTCTTTTCAGTGAACCTCCATGGAACAAAGGAAGGATCTTAATTTTCAGAAAGTCATGTAGCCCATGAAAGCCATGAAACTCTTATTTCGCTGAGAGATGAAATGCCAAATATGTCATCAAAGTTTTTAGAACTGTGAATTTAAAGTGTCTCTTTTCCTTTCCCTCCCTTGAGAGTTTCTGAAAGGGAGGGGAGTGCTGGTATGCAACAAATATTGCTTATCTCTAAGACATGACACTCAGGCCATGACATTGGATTCTTGGATGTTTTGAGTGTGAATTTTCTTGAACTGTGAAAAGTGCAATTTTAGACTATATTTGATCTTCAAAGTATTTGAATATTTACATGGAATTTGATTTTACAAAGTAAATTAGAAGCCTTCTGAATTGAATGATTTTCATATTATCAATGGGAAGGTTGTTTCTGTAGCAAATTGTTAAAGGATACTCAAACACTGAGCAGCATGGATTCTTTTTTCTGTTTGTTTGTTTATTTCCCCTTACCATTTATTTTCACTTAGCATCCCTCAAGAAGAAAATANCAGTTAAACTTCTTAGCCACCCTCTGCCTGGTGAATCTAGTTGTAGCTTAGTCCTTTCTTTAAATAATGTAGGTTGTAGTTTAAGTCTACAGTCTGTGTAAATACATACAAACAGAGAGAAGAGACACATAAACCTAATCTTCATTTTAATATAGTTATATTTTATATATGTCATTAAATGCTTGTATGCTCTAAGACCGTTTCAGGGAATACAGAATCAAGCAAGGCTCATTACCTTGATATGCAGCACTTGGATTGGGTAAATTAATAAAATTCTTGATTTATAGATATTAGGGAGTTGAATTCAGAAGCCTGTGAGGGGTGAGACTATGACAGCTTCCTGCCCCCATGTCCAACCAGCAACCAGGCTGAACTTGTGTTCCAAATAAACACGCACCCGTGGAGTACGCGTATGCACCAACCAAACACATATATTCACAGCCAGCCACACAGCTCAACAGACGCACAGAGCATAACACCAACCCACATGAACACCAACGGACTCATCCTACTGCTCTTTCTACCTAAGCAAGATGAAGATCTTTTGGTTGGGAGATATATATATACTTATGTACAATGTAGACAATGTAGACAGGTCCGGTAGCTGGGCTCAAGTAATCAGTCTGCCCATCAGTCTGCCCAGTAGCTGCCCCTGGATCCCAGTCTTCCCAGTTGCTGGCACACGGACATACAAACCCTTGAGGCCACAGCTCCACTTTAGCTGCAGGCACAGACACCCTTGCATATGTACACACACAAGTAGGTCTCCCAGTGCAATCCCAGACCTCACGGTCTCTCCAGCAGTTGGCCTGGACCCCTGGTCCCNATTTATTTTCACTTAGCATCCCTCAAGAAGAAAATAATAGAAAAGAGAGAAGAAGAAGAACAGAAGATCCAGTGCTGACAAAATGCCCTTGATCACAGAAGAATAACCAAGGGTTGTGACTCTAGGATTTTAGCTGTACATTATAATACATTTATAATTATATANTATGCTCTAAGACCGTTTCAGGGAATACAGAATCAAGCAAGGCTCATTACCTTGATATGCAGCACTTGGATTGGGTAAATTAATAAAATTCTTGATTTATAGATATTAGGGAGTTGAATTCAGAAGCCTGTGAGGGGTGAGACTATGACAGCTTCCTGCCCCCATGTCCAACCAGCAACCAGGCTGAACTTGTGTTCCAAATAAACACGCACCCGTGGAGTACGCGTATGCACCAACCAAACACATATATTCACAGCCAGCCACACAGCTCAACAGACGCACAGAGCATAACACCAACCCACATGAACACCAACGGACTCATCCTACTGCTCTTTCTACCTAAGCAAGATGAAGATCTTTTGGTTGGGAGATATATATATACTTATGTACAATGTAGACAATGTAGACAGGTCCGGTAGCTGGGCTCAAGTAATCAGTCTGCCCATCAGTCTGCCCAGTAGCTGCCCCTGGATCCCAGTCTTCCCAGTTGCTGGCACACGGACATACAAACCCTTGAGGCCACAGCTCCACTTTAGCTGCAGGCACAGACACCCTTGCATATGTACACACACAAGTAGGTCTCCCAGTGCAATCCCAGACCTCACGGTCTCTCCAGCAGTTGGCCTGGACCCCTGGTCCCTCCAGCTGCCAGCTCCTCACATGGTTTCACCTTCAGAGACACACATCTCCCCCAAATCCCCCATCCATATCACCTACTCTGTGACTCATCCGGAAGGATCTTCACTAATAATCACACCCACGCTCACACCATTTGCTGGCACCATGGACACATGGACCCCCTGACTTCTGGTCCCAGCTCCAGAGGCTGTTCCTGAGACCCACATACTCACCTCTGCACACACGACAGAGAGATGCTCACTCGGGAAAACAGCCGGAAATGGGGCTTGGTGAGAAGCCAGGACACACTGTTCTGGCCAGGCACAGGGCATGGCCAAGCAAGTGCATGGATCAGCCCCCACCTGCACATAACCAGCTCCTCTATCCATTTATCCCTCTATTTTCCCACTTGTTCCTCCCCAAACTAGCTTGATCTCTCCCTTTCCCTACCCTGGGTTTGCCCCTAAAACATGTAGTAAAACCTGTGAAATCAAAATGGCTTTTCCCTACAGCCCATACTGAGACTCGTCCCATTGATGGCAGTGACCCCTCATTTGGTGGGGTGAAGGAGACCTTCTCATGTTGGTTCATGATGACAGGTGTCCCCTGGCCCATGGGCTGAGGTTTCCTGAGAGAGCCCTGGGGGGACGGGTTGAGGCTCATGTCGGTGGCACTGGGGGTCTTCCCTGCTCTTGCTCCCCGGCATCCTTCGGGGTGGTAATGAGCCTTTGGGGGGCTCATTGCTCTCCTACAATGATTTGGAAGCAGCCGAGTGGGGGTGCCATTGGATTTCCCTATCTGCCGTTGCTTCCCAGGACTCATTTTGTGCAGACACCAGCCTTTTATCATGTATCCTAACTAACCATGGACCTGATCCAAAATCCTGCCAGGTCAGTGGAAGAGAGTCGGCATCCCTGTGAGCTCTGGATTATGATCTAAAACCCTCCTGGCAGCACTCCTGGCTGCCTAGGAAATACAATCTACCTGTTCAGAAAATCTTAGAGATGTCCCCTTGGAATGCCCGTGTTGTCAAAATGAAGGTATGTAAAGTAGGATCTTACTGCAGAAGGTGAGCTATTTTTCAAATAAATAAACCAGGCAGAGGCTAGCTTGCATCCAGGGAGTTGACAGCAGTACACCATATACAAAACTACATATCGATGAGGAGAGCAAAGAGGAGAAACAATCATTGCCCTTTTAAGATAATATGGGTATGGTAGAGAAATTATTTTCTTCTAACCTCTCTAGATTGATGCATTCAGATACACCCCTTATCAGGCAGTGCCTGGGAATGCTTGATGAAATATAATTACAAGTTTATGCATGTAATATATGCTATCTCCCCTCTGCATAGGTAATTATGGATTGGTGCTACTAAGCCTCTGAAACCCTCCCCTGCATGTCAAGATGACTATTTCTTCTGTGCTTGCTTTATTCATCCCCTGGCACAGTTGCAGTAGACAGTCTGTGTGGATAGGCAGTATGAGTAAAAAATATGTACTTCAGAGGAATGCTGCAAGCCTTTCTTGCACTCTTTGCTGTCTTGCCTACTTATACTGTAATTTCTTCAACTCCTGAATGTTACCATAGGACAGATGCACTAATAATATAGATAAAGTAACAAGATCTCAAAACTGAAGAGGGGTATTTTGACATTTTCTGTAACATCATGAAGCATCAAGTAAGACGAATTGGGGAGAAAGAAACTGACTAACCAAAAAAACCCCAAGTTCTCCCTCACACTCCATCAGTGTTATAAATCAGAATATTTTTACCTTGATACAGTTGACACAAGAGTGCAGAAAGTGTGCCACTATTTCTTTTTCACTATAAGATTTCTGTATTAGTTTTTAGTAGATAAAGTCTGAAATAATTAACTTAATCAGTAGTGACATTGGCACCTGACACTTACAGAGTAGCACTCTGTGTAATACATAGACTTCTCAGTTTGTGTTTCTCAAATTTCATTGAAGAAGTCCTTCTTTGATTTCACCTTAAGACTGAAGTGAAATGGAATGCAAGGGAGCACATGGAAATCTAAGCTACTCCAAATCCACAGTCAGATTTGGGATGTGGGTCATATCTTCCCAGTAGAAGTGATACAAACAAGGCTGCAAACATTTGTTAGCATACCAAATTCCTCTCCACTCACTAGCAAACTAACACATTCCTTCCTCTTACTGTTAATGTACTTACAGAGTGCTGTTTTTTCAGAAATCTTTCCATAGTTACATCTCTTTTTCTCATCGAGGCCTACAGCCCCGTGTGAATGCTTCCCCTAATATCACCTTTCAGTATTTGGTCATATGAGCATTTTGTGAACTTTCCTGTTGAATTTAAGGACAGCAAAGATAACTTGATTTAGCTGAGTTAATCTATTGCTGCTTTCCCTGGCCACCATCTAAAATGGAATAATTTGCACATATTTCTTTTAAAAGCTGTCAGCTCTACTGCACATGTGTATATATATATATTTCCCTTCCTTACCAGTTCTGAGGTGTTTTTTTTTTCTTAGGGTAGCTTGCTTTTACTTTGCTGTTTTCTATCCAATGTTTTATTAAATATAATATCATAATGTTGTCACCCTCACCTTCATTTCAGCAACTTCTTCCTGTTTTAACAGAATTCAGTACAGAATAGCTTGCCTGTCTCCTGCATGTCTCCACCTTCTCTTTAAATAACTTAACTAATTCCAAAATCTTCTTGAACAATTCATTTCCCTTTCCCCTGCTCCCAACAGGCCTCTTGATATCTAAATATTCCCCTTATTACTGGTTATGACACTTTGCTCATTCTTCCACTAGTTACAAAAAGATTTCTCTCCTGGGTTTTACTCATTGTATACATTTAGTGTCTTAGAGTAATCCCCAGCCATAGCAGTTCCCTTTTCTTTTTCCCTTTTAACATTAGTCATGGATTTTCAATCAGTCTAGTCTCATGCAGCATCTAAACTAGCATTTACATCTTTGATATAAAGAACATTTCCTGCCTTTTTTCCTTGCTTGTCTCCCTGAACAAATTTTATTCTTCTATACCTGTGTTAGAGGTGCAGCATATCCCACAAAGTCTCTGTGATGACAGTTGTCATCATTTTGGTCATGAATTAAGACTTGAAGTACTTCCTTCTATTTCCGCTTTAATAGTTTACAGACACCTAAGACAGCATAATTATTCTTCCAATAATTCTGTTATGAATAAAGTCCTCGTCTTCTCCTTCCCCATAAATCTTGAACTTTAATTCTGTGGTTTATATATATTCCTTCAGATTTTAGTTCATTCCATTAGAAAAGAGATAGGTTTAGCTCTTCTAAGTGGTACAATCTGTAATAAATTCACAGAAATTGGAGTTGTACCAATATTAAATCTTTGGAATTGAAAAGAGAATTAGGCCAGCAATCTTTTCTGACTGGAACAGATGTCTGCTGATGATTTGTAAGAATTATTATTACATTATTATTTGTCTTATTATGCTTACTACTACAGAGACAACTGCAATAAGACCGGGCCCATACTGTAGTGAAGACATTAAGTTTTCCCTTTGGAAACCATAATAAATTGCGTCAGTTTTCTAGGCCTAAGCAATTTCCTTGAACAGTGTAATTAATTTGTAAGAAGACCCCAGCCAACTGTAAAGATTACAGTATAAAATTGCAAATCAGAAACTTGTTGAAAAATAATACTTGCCATAAAAATGATAACAATAGCATGCAAAGTAATTGAAAAGCAACATGTAAATAAATTACTGTGGTGCAGTTCTTGCTACTATGGTTAATGTTATGTCAGCATTTCCGTTATAAGATCCATTTTTCAGGGTTTATGAGTCAGCTATAAAAATTAAAAGAAAGCTTTCTAAGACTAATGTTGAAAGGTCTTGCCTTAGAAAGAGTTTTGATTACAACATCATAGAGGAAAAATACCAACCACTTCATGAAATGAATGGCTCTGTCTTAAGTTGAAAAACAAGGTATCAGTTTTCAAATATAAATTACATTTCTTGAACTGAAATTAAAGTTGGGTTTGCAGCCATAAAATTAACTTTTTTTCCCTGTCGTTCAGCTATTTACAACATAATTTTAATCACAATGGGATTGAAGCTAACGGATTTCCATGGAGAGTCTGCAGAGAGTTTTCAAGTGGAAGAAGTTGCACTGCCAGCTTAAATCTCATTGCCTGGCCCACATATTCCTCTGTGAAGTAAAACTTGTTAGAACTAAGTTCCGCACCACAGAGGACTGAAAATATGTATGTAGTTGAGTCACTGCTGCAAGATTTTATTTGTACAGGAACAATTCAGCGAAGGCATTTAAGCAGAGTCAGCAAAACAAAACTGAAACTACACCAAAGCCTTTTCCTGCAGGTGAATTTCTTTGGGTCATTTGTCTTCACGGGCATTAAGAGAAGATATTTATTTACCACTTATTATTTATACCGTACTTTCTAGATTTATAACATAGTATGTCTAAATAATGGAGTGATCGGTAATAATTTGGCATATGAATGATATAATGGGAGACTGTTAAGGTATCCATACTTAATCTGGAGCTTTCTATTACCGTCGAACACAAATTGCTGAATTCCCTGGATCTTTGATCTGACTAAATACAGCATTCCTACATTTATATGAGGAGTGGTAGTGTTTGAGAGCATAAGCATTGAGATGATGTTGAAGGACTATGGGTATTATAAAGCAGAAAATACAGTGCAGTTGCATTTTTACTGACTTTTGGGAAAAATCCTCATGTGAACTATTCCCTGATGCCATCTTGAAGATAAGTAGTTGGAATGCTTAAAAATAAAGTCAAGGAATTAAATAATAGTCGTGTGAATGATACAGATACCAAGAATGAAGAGTTGTATGAGGAGTCAAGTTATTTACCAGTGAGCATATCCTTCAGAAACCTATTCCTGATAACTACCATATATTTTGCTTATGAGCAGAGATCTAGGAATCTGTATAAAACCTTTAACTAGATTCCATGTTCTGACTGACATATGTTTATGAGGTATTAAAATCACATTTCTAACATAACAGTACACTGGAGAGAGAAAAGGCTCTACAGAGTGACACCTCGCTTTGCTTTTCAGGCTGCAAGATGAGCTACGGTATTGTCATGGTTTGGGCCAGACTGGCCGCTGAGGCAAAATGACAGACACTGTCCCTCACTTCTCTCTCCAAGGAGATACAGGAGAGAGAGAGAGAGACTTATGTGTTTAGAAGGAAGTAAATTAGTTTAATGAAAATATTAATAATAAAATAAAAAGAAAATAATGAAATATATACAAAACTGTATCAAGCTCCCAGGATAATGACCACGTCACTGACAGACACTGGGGAAGTCTCAGACCGTACTCAGCAATGGACGGGAACTGCATTTCAAATCTGGATTCAGGATTGGGATCAAAGGCAGATGAACAGACAGAGTCCTCCTCGGACACTGGCTGTTGAAGAAAGAGGCTGACCCTTTGATCCCTCAGCTTCTATACTGAGCATGAGGCAGATGAGACAGAATACCTTGTTTGGTCAGTTTTGGGTCACCTGTCCTGTCCGCTCCTCCCCGCAGGTGTGACCTCTCTATGCCTTTCTGTTTCTGACCCTCCGATGGGGCAAATAACAAAGTTGGTTGGCCTTGGTTGTTATAGCATTAAGTATTAGCAAGAGACTCTCTGCATACCATTCCTTGACATCAACTCTAAACATAGGTCTTATCACTCTGAGAATGAGCAGTTTCTGCACAACATACTGTTAATTTCAGCAGTCGGAAGAGGCCTAGCTGAAAAAGTAAAATTACTGAACAGAAAATTGGTTCTTTTTTATCTCAAACGAGGACATTCCACCCTTTATTCCACACCATTTGCATCTTGCTCAGATCACTATTACTTTTAATCTACTAAATCTATACACACAAGTATTACATTCTTCTGTATCTGCAATGTAGGTATTTTTGGACACTGGATGCATGAGAGTATGAATCTAGGAACTCCAATTGAGTTGCCCGCATTGTTGTGTTTACAGATACTAGAAACCCCACTTTTCTGGCAAAGGCATTTCTAAGTAACTCTTCCTTCAGAAGGTCTTCCTTCCTTGCACATGTCAACAGGATAGAATCACAGAACAGTTGAGGTGGAAAGACAGCTCTAGAGATCAAGTCCAACCCCCTGCTCAGAGAAGTGTCACCTACAGCAGGCTGCCCAAGGCCATATCAGTTGGGTTTTGTATATCTCCAAGGAAGCAGATTCCTCAGCCTCTCCGGGCATCCTGTTCCAGTGTTTGACCACCTTCACCACAAAAATGTTTCTTACCTTTAAAATAAATTTCTTGTATTTCAGTTTGTGCCCATTGCCTCTTTTCTATTCACTGGGCACCACTGAGAAGACTCTGCCTCCATCTTCTTCACTACTCCCAACAGGTAGTTGCACACATTGACCTCTCAGCCTTCTCTTCTCCAAGCTGAACAGTCCCATCTCGCTCAGCCTCTCCTCACGTAACAAGTGCTCCAAGCCCTTGATCACCTCTCTGGCCCTTTGTTGAACATGCTCCAGTAAGTCCATATCTCTCTTGTACTGGATAGCCCAGTACTGGGCACAGCACTCCAGATCTGTCTCACCAGGACTGAGCAGAGGGGAAGGTCACCTCTCTTGACCTGCTGGCAACATTCTGTCAAGCTGTTGGTCTCATTACAGTCATATCCCTTGACTTCAGGCATTGATGTTAGGAATCCATTTGAGATTAAGACAGCAAAATTTAGGTCGAGAAGTACACAAGATTTCATAATTCTTTTAATTCTATTGAGTATTTTTAGTGGGGAATGGAAAGCTATTCAATTCACTTAAACATAAGTACTCATGGTGGGATTCAGTGGTCTAAATGGAGGCGATTTGTGCCATTTTAGAAGGTCTAGGGTATTCCCTATTCCCTCCAGCTGCTACTCACCAGGATATCATATTTACCATCCTATGTGAATATATTCAAAACTGTGGTACCCTAGAAGCCTGGGTTTAGACACTATGTAACAACTAACCTAAGAGAGCTTAATCATATAATCATAGAATCATAGAATGGTTAGAGTTGGAAGGGACCTTAAAGATCATCAAGTTCCAACCCCCCTGCCATGGGCAGGGACACCTCTGACTACAGCAGGTTGCTCAAAGCCCCATCCAGCCTGGCCTTAAACACTTCCAGGGATGGGGCCTCCACAACTTCCCTGGGTAACCTGTTCCAGTGCCTCACCACCCTCACAGTAAAGAACTTCTTCCTAATATCTAATCTAAGTCTCTCCTCTTCCAATTTAAAACCATTACCCCTTGTCCTATCACTAGACTTCCTGACAAAGAGTCCCTCTCCAGCTCTCCTGTAGGCTCCCTTCAGATACTGAAAGGCTGCTATCAGGTCTCCCCGGAGCCTTCTCTTCTCCAGGCTGAACAGCCCCAGCTCTCTCAGCCTGTCCTCATAGGAGAGGTGCTCCATCCCTCTAATCATCTTAGTGGCCCTTCGCTGGACCTGTTCCAACAGTTCCATGTCCTTTCTATGTTGAGGACTCCAGAGCTGGACACAGTACTCCAGGTGGGGTCTCACAAGCGCAGAGTAGAGGGGGAGAATCACCTCCCGTGCCCTGCTGGCCACGCTTCTTTTGATGCAACCCAGGATACGGTTGGCTTTCTGGGCTGCCAGCGCGCACTGCCGGCTCATGTTGAGCTTCTCATCCATGAGCACTCCCAAGTCCTTCTCCTCAGGGCTGCTCTCCAGCCATTCTCTGCCCAGCCTGTATTTATGCCTGGGATTGCCACGTCCCAGGTGTAGGACTCTGCACTTGGCTTGGTTGAACTTCATGCCATTTGCATTAGCCCACCTCTCAAGCCTGTCCAGGTCCCTCTGGATGGCATCCCTTCCCTCCAGTGTGTCAACCGCGCCACCGAGCTTGGTGTCATCGGCAAACTTGCTGAGGGTGCACTCGATCCCACGGTCCATGTCTCCAACAAAGATGTTAAATAGCACTGGTCCCAGTACTGACCCTTGCGGGACACCACTCGTCACTGGCCGCCACGTGGACACTGACCCATTAACCACAACCCTTTGAGTGCGGCCATCCAGCCAGTTCCTTATCCACCGAGTGGTCCATTCATCGAACCCATAATCACCTTCCAGTTTCCATTTATTATAACTTTATACATAACTGTGTTACGTAACGTTACCCATATAGGCTAAGATTCTCCTGGAGTCACCAGAACTTCTGCCAGAAGCAGTTCAGAGGAGATCATCTTCTTCCACTTAACCAGATGAATTAAAGTGAAATGGTATGAACATGTCCTCACACCCTTATTCACTCAGTCCTTCTCTTGGACTTACATATCCAAGGCCTCTACAAGGGGAAGAAGAGTTCTGACTAGGCTAGTGTTTCTACTAGAACCTCTATGTGATAAAGAAACAATAGAAGAAAAATGCCTGAGAATTGAAAAAGGCAAATGAAGAGCTGATTATAGATCATTTTTCTCTCCTCCAAATTTTGCAATAAATAACATGCTTTATTAGTGCTACATCCAGTATTTCCCAGTGATTTTATTTACAAAGGCTCTTATTATTACCCACTCTCCCAATGTGCACTTTAAAGAATGTGAATCACATTAGCGTGATTACATTTGCATTAAACACACGGTTAGTTTTTTAAAAGTACAAATGCTTGCAATTTTATGGAATGCCCTCATGAATTATAAAGTGATGTATAATAAAACTTTGCTTGATTTCATAATTATCTGCTGTTATCCCTGGCTAATTAAATATTCAGCACAGACGGGTTCATCCTGAATGTCTTGCTGGCACCCTCTCTTCTCCTCTTGACTCTTTTTTATCTGCTTTCCATTGAGTTACAAGTTGTTTCATGGAATCTCTAGAAAAAAAAAAAATTCAGCAGCTATGGATATATGCAAACCTTTAAACAACCACACCCAAAGTTAAAAGTGGAAATTTTAATATGTACCTATTATTTCTGGCAGGCATATATTAAATGGCTTTGATCATATTTCTTTACTAAGCTTCCTCATCTGGTTGAAATATAGCCTCTTAGAGCTATTTTCCCCTTCTTCATTTTCTCAGAAAGTTAGCTTGTATTTTATATAGCATCATCTTCTAAAATAAGCTGTTTTCTATTTGTCAGTGGTATATTATATGAGCATCTAAAGATATTCGGAAGCATGCAAAATTTGAGGCTTGAAATATCTTGTTCAAAAATAGAAAGTGTGGGAGAATAATTACTGGATTGTTGTACTTTAATTCATATGAATAAAATGTCCACCCTTGCTGTCATTCAAGTTAACAGCAAGGTCCTCAGTGTCTTCAGACAGAGTATATTATTAAAGCCTGCAGAGGTGCTGTTACTTGCATAGGAGGTAGAACTCATATTTTTTTAAGAATTGAGTATGTGAGCCAGGCAAATCATCAAGCACCTTATTTTGCCATCAAAGAGGGAGCAGCACTTCCCAATGTTTCTTTTTTTTTCCTAACATAAACATCCTCAAGGGGTGTGTCTACAGGTCAGCTCATTTCACCTCCATTGCTCCACTGGCTAGAAAGGAAATTAGTTTTGAGTTGGGAAGCAACTCATTTGCCTACACATATACATGCAGTATAGACATGCCACGTGGTATCCAACCAAAAAGGAAGGAGCTTTACCCTTGGTCTTCTGTCAGATGCAAGCTATATTTTGATGTCTCAGATATTGTAGGGAAACTGAAAAGCAACCAACACCTACATTTAAGCTATTGAATCAACTTTAGATGTCTGTATTTGAAGCTGGCTAAAGATAAGAAATTTTATGAAACTATCTACTGTGCTTCTCTTAGTGATAAGTTCAGGTACGTCTTTTTTTCAAGCAAATAATTTATTCACCAAACCAAGCACCGACAATGTATGGAATCATGAAATTCAAATTTTAGTTGCAGTGCTTGGTTTCATATTTTTTTAAGCTTAAAAAGAAATACCAAATTGAAAAAAAAAAAAAGTAGTACTTCATCACTGAAAAAAATGTTGTTTGATAAGCTAAAATACTGGCTTAGTTATTTGCCTTTATTCAGCCATAACTGCTCCAATATTATTGCCATCAAAAAAACCCCAAACCCAAACCAAAAAAAACCCAACCACAAATACCCAAACTCAAAAAAGCCCACACCCCAAAACCTGCTAAAACCAACCACAAACCAAAACAAAATAAATCCTAATTGTTTCCTGTACGAAGTTCAGGTCTAATATATGTCAGATTTTGCATTTCAATATGCAAGTGTTGTTCTCAAAACAATGCAATGTATATTAAAAAAAAATACTTTGAGAAATTGCACACTTCATAGCTTTTTTTTGCATGAAACATAATTATTTATTGTTTTACATGTCTTGATCTCCTCCACATCACACTGTTCCCTGTATATACACCTAGCCTAAATTTAATTTCTTGGTTTTAAACTACTGTAATACAACTACTTTCAGCACATAGTGGTGGCTTGTACTGTGTAAATGAAAGGGGAGTCAACCATCCTGTTTTTAGAGCCTTTTATTTGTCCATTAATAATGATGATCTTTGAGTGTGGTCCTACAAATAATCATTCCTGTGAGTAAAATTAGGCATATAGATTTGCATTTTTAGGATTACTGATAATGGAAGCTTTGGCATTGTGAGGTTGTTAAGCAAATGCATAGTAATTCTTTTGAATCCTATGCTTGCTTCCATATCCCCACACTTTCTTAGGCAGGTGCACTGTTCCTCATTTTCTGTGAAGGTTTAATGCTTTACAAATCTGAACACTTAGATATGCTGCCTTTAAACCACATTTGAACCTTTAGGAGTTCATTGCAGAAATCCATTATGTTGGGAAATAAAGGGTTAGTTGCAATTATATAAGCCTGATTTGAGTTGTTTTCCAGCATACCAGCATTGGAAAAGACAATAATACCGTCATCAAAACCCATGTGTACAAGCCTGTTTGCATCTTTCATGTATTATGCAAATCAGATATTTTATTAAACATTTAAAGTAATTCATTCTCTCTCATATGTTTATCTTTTTATTAGCTGTGCATAGCTGAGCCATTTTCAGTGCAGTCATTATTGTTAGTTTGTTCCAGCTCTCCACTCCACATGTGCTTTCCCATAGTTTAACTGCCTTGTAGAAAATGCACTAGTCCATAGAATTATACAGAAGTCAAAAGAATAATAATAACAGAGATGAAGCTAAAAATAATGCCTTACATTTTACAGTGGCCATGTCTTAAAGATCCAGAATCAGTACCACACAAAGCACTCCTACATGGATGGATTCTGTATCCTTAGTTGCCAGATTGCAGACACACACGTTGTACTAATGGAAGTGTTATTTCCTCTGATAACCATAGTAATTCATCAGAATATTCTTCTTCTTCTTGAACATTTTTTTCCCCAGTCTTCCTGCATTAAAATAAATTAAACAAATTTAGATCAGTTTTGGCTCAAGTCTCTCTTACTACTTTGTCAAAGTCTTTTAGAGCAAACCTCAGACTAGTTTCTCCTTGTCCTCTGTGGCAACAGTCATTGCAAACATCATTAAGGATGTGAGGTCTCTCCCTTAATTAAGAACTAAAAGGTTTCATTTCCTAAAACAAAAGCATGTGGCAGGTTTTATTGATCTGGTCTATGTCGCCAGCTGAACACATTAGCCGGGGTTATTGATTACTCTAGCAGTAATGAGCTTTGTTCCCCATCAGGTAAAGCACACATTCCTAAGATCTTTCCTAAAAAGGCCTGTATGTATATATGCATTCACCAAGATATACAATGAAGGAGGGTTTTAAAGTCGTTATTGCCTATGTATCATTTTTTTAAATTTAACAGCAATCATTAGAAAGGTTATTTTCCAGTCATTATCTTGTTATAATTCCTTCTGAATGTTAATGATGCACTTAGAAATGAGTTCAAAACCAAAAGAAGCACAGCACTATTTTTTTAAAATGTAAGCACATATGGCTAACACTGCTTTTAATAACCCCCAGCAAAAGAACCACCATTATATGTTAATGAGCAGCTGTGGTGAAGTACAACTTGGGTAAATAATTGTCTAATGGAATGCGCAAGATCTCTCCCCAATTTTGAAAGAATAATTTCAGGCTGATAACTGTCCTAGTTAATACATCGACAGCATTTAGTTCAAATTTTAATAAGGTTTTGTTATTTAAAAACAAGTTTCTAATATTCAATAGAACTTCTGTGGAGAAAAGACTTGATAGACACAAAGGGGACTAGTAGTGTTCATAAGCTGAAATTAGACCAGTTAAAATCCATCTCTGGACAAGAGAGACCTTGCAATCAACAAAACAGGGCTGAAGAGAAGCCACCTCAAGTGTATGAACACAAGAAGTAACAAGAGGACATCTTGATGGGGAAGGTCTCACTCTTCCTGGGAAATCAGTGCAAGTGGGTGTATCTTTGAGGTGCCTGTACCCAAACACTCGCAGCCTGGGGAGTAAACAGTAGAGATGAGAGGTCTATGTGCAGTTGCAGTGCTGCAGTCTCATTGGGATCATGGGGACATGGTGGGATAGCTCACACAGCTTGGGTGTTGCAATGGAGGGATACAGGGTCTTTAGGAAGGGCAGTCTGGGAAGATGAGTTGTCCTTTATGTGAGGGGGCCAAGTGTGTAAGGTTGTGATTAGGAAAGCCAAAACCATTTGGAGTTGTATCTGGCAAGGCTTTAACAGTTACATCAGCAGAAAAGGAAGACCAGGACTATCAGTCAACTGCTGAACAGGGCACAGAACATGGTGACAAAGAACATGGAAAAAGAAATCAGTGGGAAAGTCTGAAGCAAGGAAGAGTTACCCTCAGTAGAGGAGGATCAGATTGGGGAATATTTAAGAAATTGAACATATGCAAATTCATGGGACCTGGGCACACATGAGTGCTGATGGAGCTGGAAAATGTCATTGCAAGGTCACTCTCAATAATCTTGGAAAGATCATGGTAACCACGAGAGGTTCTTGGGCAACAGAAAAAAGGAAATTGATCAAGACTGGCAAGAATGAGGAACAGGGAAATTACAGGCCCATTAGCCTTACCTCAATCCCTGGGAAAGTGACAAAGAAAATAATCCCAAAATACATTCCCATTCATATTAAGGAAAATAGGTTGATTCAGAGCAGTTAACATGAATTTGCAAAGGACAAATCATAACCGAGCAGCCTCGTAGCCTTCTGCAAAGAGAGGATGGACTCAGCAGATTAGCTGACGTTTTTCGTGTTGATTTCGGATTTTGACACTGTCTCCCATAACATCCTCATGAACAAACTGATGAAATATAGACTAGATAAACGGGCAGTGAGGCAGATTGAAAATTGGCTCAACTGCCAGCCTCAGAGGGTTGTGATCAGCAAATCAAGTCCAGCTGGAGGCCAGTGACTACTGCTGTGTACCAGGGTTGAATACCAGGGCCAATTCTGTTCAACTGTAATACATCTGCAGATGTTATAAAACTGGAGGCAGTGGCTGACACACCATATGGTTGTGCTGTCATTCGAAGAGACCTCAACAGACTGGAGAAATGGGCCAACAGAAGCCTTGTGAAATTCAAAACCGGGAAATGCAAAGTCCTGCACCTGGGGAGGAATAACCCCAGGTACCATGACCAGGTTTAGTCCAAAAGGCTGGAAAACAGCTTGGCAGGGAAGGACCGCGGGGTCCAGATGAACACCAAAATAAACATGAGCCAGAAACGTGCCCTCACAGGAAATAAGAAGGCTAACAATATCCTGATCTGCATTAGGCAGAGTGTTGTCAGCAGGTCAAGGGAGATGATCCTTCCCCTCTGCTCAGTCCTGGTGAGACAGATTTGGAGTGCTGTGCCCAGTACTGGGCTATCCAGTACAAGAGAGATATGGACTTACTGGAGCATGTTCAACAAAGGGCCAGAGAGGTGATCAAGGGCTTGGAGCACTTGTTACGTGAGGAGAGGCTGAGCGAGATGGGACTGTTCAGCTTGGAGAAGAGAAGGCTGAGAGGTCAATGTGTGCAACTACCTGTTGGGAGTAGTGAAGAAGATGGAGGCAGAGTCTTCTCAGTGGTGCCCAGTGAATAGAAAAGAGGCAATGGGCACAAACTGAAATACAAAGAAAAAAACCCCTTTAAACATTAAAATTATTATTTTTTTCTTGTTTTACAGTGCAGGTGGTCAAACACTAGAACAGGATTTCCAGAGAGACAATTTTCTTTATGTATAAGATTTTTTATAAACTTAACCTGAAGTCTCAAAACTGAATTTTTGTCAGTAAAGACAATGATGTTGAACAGAGGAATAAAGGAAGATTCTGGAAATAGAATACGGTGGAGATATAAAAAAAATCTCAGAGATCTAACTGCTGCTTTAAAATTTTTTAAGGACAAAGACAGGAATTTACAAATGCAGTAGCAAAGCTTTTGGTAATACTTGTAAGGTGCTACACCATCAGAGAATAACATGACCTCAACTATGCGCAAGGCTTTAGAACACATTTTGGAAGAAAAATTCACATGCATAGAAAAAAATGGAAAATAAGATAAAATCAACAGAACTGTTGTCATTGGGAAAATGATTAATTAAGAAAAGGAAGATGGGCAAGAATTTGGAACTGGGTATCAAAAGGAAGACATAATCGGTTTAGCAGGCTAAAGAAATAGCAGCTTGGATTGACAATATGAGTGGAGCTACTTAAAAAAACATCTTAGGACCAACATTGCTTACTATTTTTTTCTAGTATGGAAAAAAAACCTAATACCTTTAGCAGAAAAAAAGTTGTTATGCTGATGATGATTGTTGGTGGCTGTTAATTTGGAAGCACTGTTAACATACCAAAAGACCAGAATGTATTTTACAAAGGAAAAGAAGGACAATAGAGAAAAATGAAGAAATAGAATCATATAGCGCATATAGCCTTTCATCTATCTCTTGATTTACCTCAGTTTAGACAGATCTGAGGTTATTTACTGTAGGTTACCTCTATGATCGTTGAGAGGAACAGGCACCTCCAGACAGAGATGCAGAATCCCAAGTGAATGAATCACTTTCTGGGGGAGCCTTTCATTAATTGTAAATGGAGTTCAAAGGGTGTCTAGTTATGACTAGGCCTGTTTTACAGGACTAATGAAATACATTTCAGCCATAGACTGGAAGCCCATCAGTTGAACTTTGCAAAACTTTACTGGTACAGAGTTACATTTAATCTGCTTCAGCCAATTCAAGGCAGTTAGCCCCATGTATGACCCTTAAACAGCTGCAGCAGTTCTGATGTCTGCTGAAATTGTAAATTCTTTTCTCTTTTTTGGCTTAGCATCCTAATATTCCTAATAAATATGCCCCACTCAGTGATGCGATTACACAATACTTTGTTTATTCCCAGTGAAAACCTGTCAGCATTTGCTTGGCAACTTTTAATTGGTACTTTGCAAATCTGACCATAATGGGAAGGTTTCCAGCATGAGCTTTATCTCAGCAAACATCCACACATATGGTTTAGTGAAGCAATGAAAAGCCCAAAGAATCTTTTTAATTCCCTATATCCCAAGTCCATTTGAGGAGCAGAAAACATAACACAGGCCCCAGAATAACCATGTGAGTGTTAGTAGCTTTAGAGTGCGACTATGATGAGGATACTTCTGCATATAGGGATAATTATAATCTATCTGGAATATGAGGTGAAGAAAGGAATTCTACATTTTTAGTCAAATGGAGGATGATGGTGAGTCACCATTGTGACAAAATCATCATAAAGACAAAGGCTTGACCATACCAGTAACATCATATTTTTTCCAAACTGTACTAGAAATGGATCAGCAGTCACTGACAAGATCTCATCTGGAACATTGCATACCCTGTAGTCATTCAGTATACATCTCCATTGCCAGTTATTACACAGTTAGGAACAAGTTTAAGTGCAAGACTTTGTTCTCCACAATGCTTAAATGTCAGGTCTCTGTCTGGATCTGCCCTGGACTGCTCCAGCGAGATTTCCACAAGTCGATTCCCATTTAGGGGACAATGCCAGCCAGGTTCTGTATAAATAATGCAGTATAAATATAACCACACAAGTTCTGCCTGGCACAATTCTCTGTAGTCTTACAATATTACCCAAACCTGTTTTGTACCTTTGAGTACTCCTACATATGTCATGCGCCAGGACACAGAGGCCATATTCTCATTTTCACGATATGAAAACTTTTCCCTAGCAAACTGCAATACAATCCTTGCATTATTTCAGGCACTTTGAAATTATCCCCACTATCACCAGTGCCACATATGCTAATAATTTTATATCTTAGGGGCACTATCTGGGTCTGAAGATGCCAAGGGCCAGGGTGTGCTTGAGAATGTAGCCAGGCTGCCAGGGAGGGGCTGTCCCTGGCACAGTGTGGAAATGAGCGGATCAGTTCTACCTGGCATCAGGAAAAGGGTCTGCTCCTTTTCTTCTTTTTATTCATCAGAATAGCTACATTCTTTGGCTCCATAAAGATTAATTCAGACCAATAGTCAAAAAAAGGCAAATAGATTGGGGGTTTGGACTTCCTGTTTTACAAGAAAAGACAAAAAACACACATTAAAGCACATTAATTTCCAAAAGGCATATAACTATCACCTATAAACATATCTATGATGTAAATACTAGAGAATCAGAATTATTTTTGAGCTGATGCAATGTTTTCCAGCCTTTTTCAGTTTGCAGACATCCAACATTTTTTTAGGAGCTTTTGACAGCTTGAGAAAACCATGTAGATCTTATTTTGTACAGGGAATATAAGTAGGCTGATCTCCGATTCCCCTTCCAGTCTCTTTCAAGATAGTCCTCAGATACACAGGTGTCTGTGGACACAGTGGAAAAACCTCTAAACCCCTCATTAATAGAACAACTGAGTGATCCAGAAATAAAGTAAGGATAGGAAATAGGAAAATATTTCTATTTATTAGGGCACTGTGTTTCTGGAATGTATTTTAAACATGAGGAGTAGGCTCAAATTTAATATTATAAAGACTATTATGAAATAAATTATTCCACAAGACCATTGTGATGCCCAAGAACATTGGAGGTCATTAGTGTTTCTTATTGTGCAGAGAAAGCATTGAGGGAACTGTGTTCTTCTGACATAGTCAAATAATCTAAAAGTTCAGAAAGACAAAATTATTTCCCTGTATAAAAAAAACCCCTGTGAAGTGCAGTTTAAAATTAATTCTCAGATCATAATTATAATTAAAAAACTTTCTTTTCAAATATAATTCTAGATCACTCATGCCATACTGAGATGCTGCTTCTTATCTAAATCGTGGCTAAAAAATAATGTCTTCTATGAATAGAATAAAAAAGTCTCTGTCACAAAATAAAATACAAAATCTATGACTCATTCTAATTAAAACAGAAAATCATGAACTGGTATTCCTCAAAGAAATGTGAAAAATCTACATTTCATACTACTGCATCGTATTTTAGGATTATTTATTTCTTTTGTAAGGACAAATGTAAGGTATTACTGATTCAGTGCAACCCTAAAGTTTTGCAGTTCGGTTCACTTAAGCACTTACAGACTTTAAATTTTCATTTTTACTCCTATTGGATGGATAGTCCTCACTGGCCCCTTGCACAGAGCCCAGAGTTGTAACATCCTCTGTCCCAGTCAAGTAAGCCAGATCCCCATCACAGTCTAACCAGGGAATCCCAGAAAACTCCACAGTCTAGATGTAGCTTCATAAAATTAGCAATAAGGGGATGTTGTACAAAAATGAAGCTATAATTAACAGTAATAAGTGAAATTCAGCTTGTAGAAGACAAAAAATTCAACCTTTTTTTAGTTTCAAAATAAGAAGGAGGAGACAAATTCAAAACAATTTTGTCAAATGTGTATTCTTTTAAAGAACCTAATTCTGGTATTTCAATTGAAATGAAAAATCTGTGCATTCCCAAATGTAAATTCCCTGTAAAAATTAAGATGAGATTCATCAAGCCTAATTTCAATCTTCGTCTGAGTCATTTTATGTTCCTTCCGAGCTGATAAAAGTAGGCAATGCTAGGGAGCAGTTCCTTTGGTTTATTACAAACGTCTACATCAGGATGAGAGTCTAAAAGGTTTTTGTTTGTGTTTTGTCTGTTTATTTGTTTATTTGTTTTTTCCCCTCTGCATTTGAGTAGAAAATTAACCCAATTCACCCACCATACATATCTAAAGGTGGCTGATATGGATCCAGCTATTTCTTGCAAATCTGTTCAATTCTAAGTTGCATTTTTCTGTATGGGAGCAGGGCACAACAGTGACTTCAATACGGCAGTGCCAGGTTCTTTCTGTGGACAGAGCCTTATCCAAAGCAAATCTGTGATGTGGTGGTGATTGTGGACTCAATCACCATGAATGACAGGAAACAAGGTTTGCTGTTTTGCTACCATGATAATACGATGAAGTCAGTTTAGTACAATTAAATATTCCTTTTTAGGTAATGCATTTAATTTTCCAAAACAAATGCTAAAATAAGAAATATGCTTTTAAAGACTTACAGTTTTCAAGAAACTGCAATTGCTTGTGTACGTAAAATCATCTTTATAGAAAACTCCCAGCTAGATCTGGAAATTTGTGCTGGGTTCCCTCCACAGACAGGAGCTGAGCAGCCACATAGCTGCTCACTCACTGCCTCCCCCAATGGGATGGGGGAGAATACAAAGAGCAAAAGTGAAAAAACTCTTGGGTCAGAGTAAAGATAGTTTAATAAGTGAGGAAAAGGTGGTGGGAGGGGAAGCAGTGGTGCAAAGGCTACTCACCACCTCTTACAAGCAGACCGACAACTAGCCAGTGTCTGAGCAATGGCTGCTTTGGAAGACAAACACCCCTCCACCCCATTTTTGTCACTGATCATGACATCTTAAGGTATGGGATATCCCTTCGGCCATTGCGGGTCACTGGCCCCTGCTGTGTCCCGTCACAGTTTCTTGCTCATCCCGTCTTAGTCACTTGGGAGAAGGGTGCCAGAGTGAGAAAAAGGGAAAGCCTTGGTGCTGTACCAGCACTGTTCAGCCACAGACAAATCACTGGTGTGTTGTCAACACTGCTTTAGTTATAGATCTGAAATACGGTACCATACAAGCTGCTACGAAGAATCCCTGAGAGACCCAGAACAAAGCTACATCATCATCCAAAGAGGTAATACTAATATAGAAGATGACAATTTAGTTTAATATCTTTACACTACTATAGTTCAAACTACACTATGAACTACGATAGTTCAAGCTATCGCCAATGCAAACATTTTCTGTCAGAAAATACGAATTTAGTGAAATCTAAATGTTTTGTATTAACATGTATTTTGCTTTTTCTGAAGTGAAATTGTGTTACAATAAGAAAAAAAACCTGTCCCTTTCCCCTGGATCCTTGAAATCTTTTCTTTGGATTTCATTGCTTCAAATTCAGCAGTTCAGTGTAGGTGCAACACAAAAGCTGAAGCATCCAGAGCAAACAATTTGGAACTGAGCTCAACTTCCCCACCTCATGATGGAGACTTCCCCATCATGACTATGGAAATATCAGGCTTCCATTATCTATCTACCTGTTATTGCTGTTACTATGCAATGCAATCCTGTCTGCACTTTGCTATTGGACCGACTATAGGGCACAAACTGAAACACAGGAGGCTCCATCTGAACATTAGGAAACACTCTTTTTTTTGTGAGGGTGAGCAAGCCCTAGCCCAGATTACCCATGGAAGTGGTGGAGTCTCCATCCTTGAGGATATTCAAAAGTTGTCTGGACACAGCCCTGAAAAACCAGCTCTAGATCTCGCTGCTGTTGCAGAGAGTTTGGACCAAAGGACCTCCAGAGTTCCCTTCCAACCTCAACTATTCTGTGACTCTTTGAGAGTAGAGAAAAATTATTTTGAATTGGACAGATCACCAACGTTAATCTTAAAACGTGCAAAATATACAAAATTACAAAAGAACAATCTAAACAAATATATCTGTTTCCAGTTAAGGACTTTGCGGATGTAGGAATTATTGATAATATTTGAAGTATGAACTTTTCTACATTCACTTGCCCAAAGTATTTTGACTGCTTTTTGGAAACTCACTGAAAATAAAAGCTAACTGGCAAAATGTCAGAACAGTACATTCCTACAATGTGTTCTTTGTTAGTGGATGAATTCGGTGGCGCCAGAGACGTGACTTTGTAGCAGCTCCATGCCCCCAGGTCCACCCAGCAGCAAGGCTGAGCTTGTATTCCCAGTAGACATGCACACATAGAGAACATGTATATATCACCCATATACATATATTCACAGCCAGCCACACAGATCAACACACACACACAGTGGATCCCTCCAGTAACTCAGTTTAGTCAAGCAATCGATCCAGGACCAGTTGCCTCCTGCACAGACATACAGACATATATACACACACACATCCCCTAGTGCACCCCCAGACTCCACAGTCTCTCCAGCAGTTGCCCTGGACCCCTGATCCCTCCACCTGCCATCTCCTCCTGTGGTTGCACCCTCAGAGACCCCCCAGCACACATTACCTGCTCATCATCTCATCCAGTGGTATCTTTCCTAGCACTCACACTCACTCGCATAGCTGCACTCACTCCAGTCTCTGGCACCATGGACACATGGACTGCTCTGACTTAGTCAGGAAAACAGCTAGAAATGGGGTTTGGTGAGAAGCCAGGACACACTGTTCTGGCCAGGCACAGGGCATGGCCAAGCAGGTGCACAGACCAGCCCTCACTTGCACACAACCAGCTCCTCTATCCACTTATCACTCTGTTTCCCACTTCTTCCTCCCCAGACTTGTTCCTCCCACCTCTTTGGCTTTCCAGAGAGGTGGTGGAGTCTCTGACTCTGGAGACATTCAAAACCGTCCTGGATGCTACCCTGTGAAACCTGCTCCAGCTGAACCTGCCCTGGAGGGAAGGTTGGACCAGATGATCTTCAGAGGTCCGTTCCAACCCCTAACATTCTACAATTCTATGATTCTATGATAGCACCTTGATCCCTAATTTTCCCTGCCCTTCGTTCATCCCTAAAATGTTCCATAGTAAATCCTGTGAAATCTCAGAATACCCTTCCACTGCAGCCCAGGCTTAGCCTCATCCCCTTCATGGCTGTAACCCCTCAGTTTGTGGGGTGAAGTGGACTTGCTCATGTTAACTCATGGTGACAGGTGTCTCTTGGCCCGTGGGCTGAGGTTTCCCTAGGAGAACCTTGTGGAGTCTTGGAGTTATTTGGGCTCCTCCCTGCCCTTGTGCCACAGGGTCATTCGGAGGGTGAGGTGGATGAGCCTTTGCGGGGCTGGTCACTCCCCTGTGGTAGCCTGAAAACAGCTGAGTTGAGGTGACAGTGGGGCTCCCCATCTGCCATTGCTCCTCAGGATGTGTAATTTCTCTCTAAATAATGCTGTGTGATTCAAAATGTCCTAAAATAATCTCCCAAAATGTTTCTATGTCAACACCAAAAAAACCCCTCAAAGCCAGCAAGAAATAAATGAAGGAATATGAATTGCTAGCTTCAACATATTTTCTAGAAAACAATAAAGATTCTGTTTATCTGAAACATTGTCTACTACCCTGAAGTAAAATTGAAATGTTTGTCAGATGGCAAATAATCAGATTTTTATTACCTGTATCCTTTTCTCTATAGAAAAGAAACAGGCATTATTCTGTTGTTTTACATGAATCTCGCATCTAGGCTCATTTACCAACTCCATGTCTCAGCATATGAAAAGTAACTACTAATCCATACAATACTGTGTTTTTCTGAAAATCATTAACTGAATACCTAGTAATGGTCGACTGCTCTTTTTTCTTAAGTGTCTAAAGGTTTCAGTAATTAGGAAAATACACCTCCTTACAAAGTTGAAATTACTGAAAGCCCTACTTGAACTAAACTAATTATTTAAATTGCATGCCAGCATAGCTGCTTCAAAACCTAGCAAAAAGAAATACACTTTTGTAACCACGAATGACAGGCTGGCATTTCGTTTCTTTTAAATTTGTTGTGGTTTAACCTCAGCCAGCAACTAATCACCACACAGCCACTTGCTCACTCCGCCCCTTCAGTGGGATAGGGGAGAGAATCAGAAGAGTAAAAGTGAGACAAAACTCGTGGGTTGAGATAAAAATAGTTTAATAGGTAAAGTAAAAGATGTGTACACAAGCAAATCAAAGTAAGGAATTAATTCACCACTCCCCCTCGACAGGCAGGTGTTCAGCCATCTCCAGGAAAACAGGGCTCCATCTTGCATAACAGTTACTTGGGAAGACAAACGCCATAACTCCAAACATCCCCTCCTTCCTTCTTCTTCCCCTAGCTTTTAATTGCTGAGTGTGTTGTCATACGGTATGGAATATCCCTTTGGTCAGTTGGTGTCAGCTGTCCCAGCTGTGTCCCCTCCCAACGTCTTGTGCACCCGCAGCCTACTCACTGGTGGGGCGGTGTAAGAAGTAGAAAAGGTCTTCACTCTGTATAAGCACTGCTCAGTAGTAACTAAAACATCCCTGTGATCACTGTTTTCAGCACAAATCCAAAACATAGCCCCATACAAGCTAATACGAAGAAAATTAAGTCTATCCCATCCAAAAACAGCACAAAGTTGAAATGCAGAATTTGGGAAAGACTTAAGGCACAGTCCAACCCTGTGGGTGCCCATGTGGTTCCCCCTCCAGGACACAGCGCCTGCCCCAGTTCTGCACCCATGATCCCTGTGGCATCCAGCAGAGTCCAGTGGGGACTTGGGAAAGGTGAATTTTCCTCTTAGGTGTTCATATATGTGGCAGATCAACAACCAGTACAGGCTCCTGTCAGATACCTGCTGTCAGGGTTAAACTTACATCAGTTGAATTCTCTGCTAATGCTGCTGGTTTGGGACTTCAGCACTCTGAGATGTAAGATAGACTGCAAAAATTTTGATTAAAATTGTGTTCTGCTATCATACACATCTTAAATAGTTAATCTTAAGATTTCTACTGCTGTCTATAGTAGAAACATGCTACCTATTGGCTTCTGTTTTATGAGAAGAGTTTGATGCTGTTTAACAGAAAGCAAAGGGATGAATTCATTTAATAACAAGTAGTTGTATCAGGATCAAACTAATGAAAATAAATTTATATCTGGAAAAACATGCTTTTTTTCACATCTTCTGCTGGAGTTATATTAAGCTTGTTCTTCTCTTTCTGGCCACAAATCTTCAGGAAACTTTTTGGGTTTTAGTGTTCTTACCATCCCACTATGGTTAAGTTTGTCTGAAAGTCTGCACCAAGTTCAAAACTTATGAAGAAAAAAGATATACAAAAAAAAAAAAAAAAAANAAAAAAAAAAAAAAAAAAAGAGTATGATTGTGCTAGCTTCTTCTTTCCAGAAAATAGAGCCAGAAATTAAATATGGTACTTGTAAACAACATCACACTGTCTGGAGGAAGGATAAACATACACCTGCTTTCTCCTCCAAATAGTACACAAACAGGAGGTGTACAGAAGCACTGTACAGCTAACCTGGAGCATCTATAATTTCTAACAAATGCAGTCCTGAAAAGGTACTAGTACACATGGCCATCTGTTTCCAAATATCTGTTACATGAAAAAATCTGTTCTGCATTCTCAAATATCTATAAAGTTTTTATTGTATCTTATGACATTTAATTCTATTTTTTTAATTTTTTTTTTTTTACATTCACAACCAATATTGGACAAAAGTGCTTTGAAGTAATTGAAAATGTAATTTTTTTTCTCTTATTTGTAACTCAAACATAATGACTTACAAGCTCAAGGATCTCTTGATGAAAAATAAAAATTAAACACTGCAACACACACCACTGAAGACCCTTATTTTATGCCTATCTATAAGATGAACATGACATTAACTTTTTATTTTTGTGAGCCTTATTTAAAACATATATAATAAAGGCTACCTCCATTTCTTGTTTTCAACGTACATCAATAGAGATAATGAACTGAAACTTGGGGAACAGTCTAGCATTTTCTCTCTTGTTTAGTTTTTGTCTGAGAGGAGTAAATAGTAAGAAAACAAGAGAATAGGAACCCCATTATTGGCAACAATAAAACAGATCACCATCCTTTGGGCTACAATTTTAGAAGAATAACACAAATAATGAGATAAAATCATAAGTATGATTTATTCTTTTTTTTTTTTAAATTCAGTTTCTTTATATCAACTTAATTTTCATCAGCAATACTACAACTTTTAAGTGTATTTCTTGTTTTATAAGCAGAGTCTGTTTATAGAAAGAATCAAAGAATGTGTTGTAATGTGACATAATATGCAATATAACACGTAACAGCATTCATTTGCTAGCTTAGCTTCATAGTCTAATATTTTGCATGGAATTATAATGTTGTGTGGTTACAGTTTTTTTTTTTTTTTTTTTTNTGAGTGCAGAGTGCTTTCACTTAATGTTATGGTGAACACAACGAGCAGACTTTCCCACAGGATGTGCAGTTATGAGGCTGTGGCTATGCCACAGGACTCTGCCGGGATGCCTGCGCTAGTCTACATCTTGCCAAACCCCTCCCTATCAGCTTGCTGGCATCGCGCTAAAGAACCTCAGACAGAGATTCAGCCCCATCGGCACAAACCACATCACTGGCTTAGGGCCCACCATCCCTGCACCTCTGGAGGGTACTTACCCACCAGAACCAACCACATCACCACACACCACATTTCCACTCTAATTGTACGTGATGACAGCAAAGACAGTCCTCTGAAACAATATTGTTTCCTATTCTTCCAAAATTCTGCTGAACTGGGTTGGTTTTTTGGAGGGAGGTTGATTTTTTGGGCTTTTTTTGACTTTTGGGGGTTTTTTTTGTTAATATACAAGGAAATTATAAAATACTGCTAAGATTAGGTTTTTGTTCCTCTGGTTTCATTGACATAATGTTTTCCACGAAGATGTATTAGGTGACTCTGTTGATCCCTGAAAATGTAAGATCTGCACTCCTGTTTAAACATATTTCTTTTCATTGTTAACCACTATAGTCTGGAAGACCTTATGACTAATAACAAGCCCAAAGTTTTAAAAAGCTTGATATTGTTTATCTTTCAATTCACATTGGTTTTTGATTTCTTAATTTGCAGCGCTCTGGTATGTGTAAGAGAAACTTCTGGCATTTAGAAGAGAATCATAGAATAGAATCATAGAATGGTCTAAGTTGGAAGGGGCCTTTAAGATTATCAAGCCCAACTATCAATGTAACACTGCCAAAGCCACCACTAAAACATGTCCCTAAGCATCACATCTACCTGTCTTTTAAATACCTCCAGGGATGGCAATTCCCTCACTTCCCTGGGAAGCCTGTTCCAATGCTTGATAACCTTCTCATTGGAGAAGTTTTGCCTAATATCCAAACTAAACCTCCCCTTGCATAACTTGAGGCCATTTCCTCTTGTCTTATCGATTGTCACTTGGAAGAAGAGACTGACCCCCACCTCTCTACAAACCTTCTGTCAGGTAACTGTAGACCGCAAGAAGGTCTCCCGTCAGCCTCCTTTTCTCCAGGCTAAACAACCCCAGTTCCTTCAGCAGCTCCTCAGAAGACTTGTGCTCCAGACCCCTCACCAGCTTCATTGCCCTTCTCTGGACACGCTCCAGCACCTCAGTGTCTGTGTCAAGTAGTGAGGGACCCAAAACTGAACACAGTATTTGAGGTGCGACCTTACCAGTGTCAGTACAGGGGCACAGACTTCCTAGTTCTGCTAGCCACACTATTCCTGATACAAGCCAGGATGTTGTTGGCCTTCTTGGCTACCTGGGCACGCTGCTGGCTCATGCTTGGCCGACTGTCCGCCAGGACACCCAGGTCCTTTTCTGCCAGGTAGCTTTCAATTTAAAAATGAAAGACATTATCTAGGTGTGGTGTATCGACCCCAACTAGCAGCTAAGCACCTCACAGCCCTCCATTTTCTCCACTCCCCAGCAGGACAGGGTAGGGAACAGGATAAACAAAAGCAATAAAACTCCTGGATCAAGACAAAGACAGTTTAATAAGTGATATAAAGACAAATCATAAACACTACAAAACAACCATCCAAAGGCAGTAACTGACTCCCTCCCACAAGCTGACCAATGCCCAGGCAGCCTTGAGCAATGGGCCCAGTACACTGAATTTTGAAAATCAGCTACTGTTCAGTGCTTAGTGACTTTTAAAATTAAACTTCACATGTCCCTTCTTTAGACCCAATTCTATTACTTTTTGAAATGACAGAATATGTCAAAATTCAACATCTTAAAAATTCATTTAACCTCATCAGAAACTGAGATAATAAAATTTCTGGAGAATTATACTTCTTAAGTGTTGCCAAAGAGTGATACTGGACTGCTTCAGGCTGTTTTGCATCAGCAGAAGACTTTGATTTATGATATTTCAGCTAGCTATAAGAATCTCTACATGTAGTAAAGTTGATACAGATCTTTCGATATCAGAAATTCGCTGTTGTGATTCAAAGTTACTTTGTCCACTCTACAAATGATGTAGGAGATATAAGTGAGGGTGAAGAAGACATTGCCAGGACCACCTTGTGCATGTAAAATGATGGGTGCAGTAGCAAGCCCTTAGGATCGTAAGCAATTAGTGCAAGTTATTGGGAAGGTCCCTTCTAGTTTCTGTTGATCCTCAGGACCTCAGGGATCAAAGATCAGTAGTTAAATACAACACAGTCACAGTAAAACCAATTTGTCAGTTTCCAAGGTTTCCAAGCATTTATCATCTAAAAATGCCATTTCATCAGCATCAACATTTCTGAAAAGGTATGTCAATTTTGACAAAATTGGGTCTGAAAACATAGCTGAAGCAATAGAACATTTGGGCAATTCTGGAACACAATGTTTAGATTTTTCAGCTGTCATTTTGAAATCTCTTTCTGTTTCAAAACATATTTCATTATCTAGCATGAACCATGTTATCCCCAAACTGGCACAGACTACTTTGATTTATGAAATGACATTCTGACACTGACATGGACTCAACTGTGCCTCTCTAACTCCCACCCACTCAATAACTCCAGGAGTTTTGGTTTTTGTTATTACTGCTGTTTTAAATACATGAAGACTCACTGCAGAAAAGATATTCTGATTTTCAACAAGCTTAAAAACATACCGCCTTTTTGCTGTCTTCCGGACAAGGCTTTCCCAGATGTTTGGACAAAGTTATACTACAGATCCCCTACCTTGTCTCTATATCATGTTATTGTCATCATCCTTTTCTGTCACTGAAACAGTCTAAGAGATAATTAACTGATTCCAAGATTTCTAAAGAGATGAATAAACCTTTACATTTTCCTCTTGTGTCTAGGATGTGTGCTTCTATGTACAGATACGGCACAGTGCTTAGGATGTTTACTTAGGAGAAAAATGCTTGAACAAGTAAAATAGTCATGTGACTAGACTTAAATATAAGGTTTCTGGTTTAGTCTTTGACCCCATCAGAGAAAAGCATGTTTCTGAAACTGGCCAGCATGGAACATCTTTGTTGAAGTCACAGCACTAGCATTAACAAATGGGAATAGATAAAAGATAGACAGACAGACAGGCAGACACATATACCTATATATACATTACCATAGCTATATACCCATTTCAAATCCACTCACTGTTCCCTCTGCATATTGGAACACGGACACACTTTGGGAAGATGATTCTGCAGCACTGAAGTATTCAGACTTTTAGAATTTTGCCCTTTGCACTTCAGTCAGAATCATGGTTTCTCTCAGGAGACTTCACCTGCAAGATGCTTACAAAAGAGAAGAAACAGAAAAGTGAAGCCATTTACCTATTTTCACTGAAAAAGCTAAAGCCAGAATATGAACTAGAAAAAAAGAGGCAGAGATTAGACTTTATTCCCCCTGAGTTCTCAGTTTGTTTGTTTTTCATGGAAGAAGAGCAAAATCCCAGGGTAGAACTCTGATCACTAAGCTAGAGAACAAGGAATACTATTCTTGTTTTCATTTAAAGGAGATAAATACCGCTTTTGCTGAGACATTAGAGAAACTCTCCCACACTTCCCATCTAAACAACATTTTAGAGGAAGGGATTGCTTTTGATTTTTTTTCCCAGAGGTTTGGGGGTAATAAAAGTTTAGTTTTATTTTTCCTCAGAATTGCATTATTTGTCTAACCTGCCGGTTTCTGGTTTCACACTGAGATGGAAACACCTCATTTTCCTGTGAGGGAATAAAAGCTGCTGATAGTATTTAGCTCTCAAGGAGAATCAGAGCGTAGAAAACCCACAAGGAAATTCTCCTGGAATTTCCTGCCTAACTTCATGGAGGTCTTTGGATATAGCTTCACATGAAATATTTGAAAAAAAATTCCTGCTTTTAAAATGCAAAATACCTCTTCTTTTTTTTTTTTTTTTTTAAAAAAAGAAAAAAGAAAGCCTTTACAGTTCTGCGGCAGTAAGGCTCCCTGCTCTGTCTGCAACCAGCAGCACTGAACACCACCATGAGGGACTACCACCCAGGAGCACATCCCTCACAAGTAGTGCTGATTTGCCACCACATTTATAGAGGTGAGCCATATAGCTGCATTAGCAGAGTTGGGATGAAGTCTTTTGTAAAAGCCATTAAAAAACTACTTAAATACAGTGAAGGAAATGAAGAGAGGCTGGTTAACAAACCTCAGGTGTGACTCTGAGCCCCTATCAGGATAAAATCAGTGAATCAGCAGGATTTACACTAATTTATAACCACCAAAAGTAAATACAAAAACACTGCTCTGAGGATCAGGCCATGGATTCCCTGCAAAATACAGCAGGTGTAGCCAATGTTTAAGAGTAATTAATGTGAAATACAGGCATGGAAAAAACCACCATTATTTACCATTTTCTGTTGTGGTGTTTGCCCATATGAATGTACTGATGCTGGCTCTTCTCCCACACTCTGTAAAAAACATTCTTACCTTCCGCAGAGGTGCTGGCCTCTCACATGCAAACACGTGGGGCTGCAGCTGTGTCATTGCCGCAGACAGCTGTGCAAAAGCACAGCTCTCTCCTACCAGTGACACTAGAAGCCCAGGAATGGCAGCACTGGGAGTGCTCTACCCTTGTTAACGGCCAGTGAATCTCCCTCTGCTCTACAAGCCAAATGAAAACCAGCTCTTTACCAGCAACCTTACAGCCCAAACACAAAAAGCAGAGACAGCTTCTCTGGACAAGGGACCAGTTCTATTATATGTTGGTGTATAGGAAATGTTGTATATTTTAATTAAGTAGTATTTTAATATGCATTGGTCTACCCAAATGGGGCAGCGATCTGGATCTGGGCCTGAGGCTACTAATACAACAATGTTAATAAAGAGCAAATCAGTACGATAATTATGATTAATACTTATTTTCAATGCAGCAGTCTGCTTCATCATCTTTAGCAAAGTGTTATTTTAAATTTAAACACAGCATATTGCCAACAATCTAAATGTGCTAAATTGATCAGTTTAGTCTTCCTAGTATGTATACCCTCAAGTGTACTTTTTCATCTGTTATATATTTGGAGGGCAAAGGAATGTTGTGCTTTTTAAAGACAGCTTTCCATAAATTTAAGCAGGTAAGCAGCTAAACTGGCAGACAATTGCAGTATCATAACACTGGAAGGAGTTTCCGGTAGCGTTATCACTAGGTGGTGAAAAAGTCTTCAATGGGGTTGTCTAGGATTATCTCTTTAAATCCTTAGAATGGGATTTAATGACACTTTATCAATGGGATTAAGCCTCTCTTTCTTAGTCCCCCCCTCTTGGGTGATTTTCCCTAATAAGTATATTTCAAAGGTATTCCCATTGCAGGCAGGCCACCTTGCCCGGTGTTCTTCAGCACAACTCTAGTACCATTGACATTCACAGCCTGGAGCTTGTCATACCACTGTAGCCTGCACAGCTGATGTTCTACATCTGCTCCTCAGGCCCAAAAGGCAACACTCTGGTCCACTGAACTAAGGAAAAGATCTGGATGCTCTTTTAGATGTAAAATGAGTTGTGACTAATGAAAGACATGAAGATTAATTAGCTAAATCTAACTAGCACTACTATTCCTGGATTTCGAATAATTGCCAAAGGCAGAATAATCCCCAAACTTTCACAGTAGTTTATTTAAATAAATGAGACCTATCACTTTTTCTGAACAACCTCACAGCTGTTGCTACCCAATAAACACAGGGTCAGAAGGGTACTATTCAAAGAGAAAACAGTGAAAATATTACTTAGTGAAACATTCAAAGTTTTAGTTGGAAATGTACACAAATATACCTTTGATAATACTGGCTGGTAATACTCTGATGAAAAAATGAATTTTTCAATAAAATATAAAATTGTCCAAATCCAAGCTCACTGTCATGTGTAAACATAGATCTGTACATGTGTATGTGCATAAGCACACATTAAAAAAACAAACAACTCCACAGTTCCAAAACAAACAAGGCATACACTCATTAATGAGTCTTCTTTTATTGCTTGGGACAATGATGTGGTAAAAAAAATAATTCAATTAAGTCATTAAACTTTTATTTGTTTCTTCAATGAAATAACTGTAGAAAAATGTGCGTTGAAAACACATATAAAAATTTAATTCCTGCTTGTGATAATGTTATAATTTCAGTTGAGATAACTTTTTTATTAGCAGCTGGTATAGTGCTATGTTTTGGATTTGAGATGAGAATTACTTTTCATAGTGCACTGGTGGTTTTAGTTGTTACTAAGCTCTCCAGGCCTTTTCTGCTCCTCATAATGCCCCACCAGCAAACAGGCTGGGAGGGCAGAAGTTGTGAGGGGATAAACTGGGACAGCTGACCCCAAGTGACCAAAGGAATATTCCATACCATGTGACATCATGCTCGGTATATAAAGCTGGGGGAAGAAGAAGGAAGGGGGGATGTTCTGAGTGAATGGTGTTTGTCTTCCCAAGTAATCACTGCATGCGGTGGAGCCCTGCTTTCCTGGAGATGACTGAACACCTGCGGTGATGGGAAGCAGTGAACTGATTCCTCCTTTTGCTTTGCTTGTGTGTTCAGCTTTTGCTTTACTTATTGAACTGTCTTTATCTCAACCCATGAGTTTTGTCTCACTTCTATTCTGATTCTCTTCTCCATCCCATTGGTGGGGGAGTGAGCAAGTGGCTGCATAGTTCTGTCTGCTGACTGGGATTAAACCAAAACAGGTAATAACTACAAAAAGTTCTTACTGATTCACTTAAGGTCCCCCATAATCAGAGAGAGGAAGATGAGAAGTGTTTTTCATAAGAAAGTTTGCAAGGACCCCCTCTGCCATCTGGTCAATGCTCTTGTGAATAAATCATACCAATATAGTGTCTGTCAAGGGTGACATTCAACTCTAAATTCTTAGACACATTTTAAGACACAGAGTACTGTTGTCGGCTTGTGGTCTGGAGATATGTTTTCCCATCATAACCAAAGGAGGTTTGCTCCAAAAGTTCAATGGACTTCAGAGAGTGATATAATTTAAAGAGTTTGGTTCAGCTGCACGTTCACAGACATGTAGAATCATTTGAAATACCCTCCAGTGTCTCCCTGGTCCTCAGATGCAATTCCAGCAAGGCATAGGACCCCTCTAGGTGCTGAGTCACATTTGCAGATGTCCTAGACGTTCTGGAGTGTCCCAGATGAAAGACATCTACAGTGAGAGAACTGCCTGGGGGCCAGTGATGGAAGTCAAGATACCATTCTCACATGCTGATGCAAAATGTAGGTGTCTACAATTAAGAGTTTAATCCCATCCACATACTGCTTCTGTATGTCAACTCAATGCAGCTGTATTTAAAGAACAGTATCCTCTCATGAGCTATTTTTTATGCTCCCCATTTCAACAATTAAGTTTATTTCTTGATCTCAGGATACTAATTACTTTTACTGTAAAGGAAAATGTATTTCCCTAAGTGCTTTATAGTCAATTTTCATAACACTTTTTTGATTTGGTTCCCAAACTATGATTGTTTGTTATGAAAGATCATAGAGTTTGCAACTAGATTAAGATGAGCATTTTAAGTAATCTTCCCCATTTGTCACTTTGCTACTATTGAAAATTTAATTTTTCTTCAGGCCAGTTGGTTTTAGGTGCTTGTAGAAAAGATCTATGGAAAAAAAAAGTTGTGGGTTTTTTTTCCATAGATCAATTTCAAAGTAAAGACTAAGGCTCCTTTGACAGTGGAGCTCCTGGATTTATATGAAAATTCTATTTCTCCTCTTTTAAGACATGAGATGTTTATAGAATGAGAGATTAACATTAGGAACAAATTCAAAGTACAGTGTCTGCAGACAGGGAATACCCAAAGGCACTAAGATTAGAAATGATACCACTTTTTAAAATTATTTTTTTTTTAAAAGATAGCTTTCTGAGTTCTTAAAACAGATATTTCCTGCAGATTTTCAAATAGGTATAGGAATATGCCCTTTAGTTTTACCAGCATATGAAAAATTGTGAGATGTTGGACATTTGGAAAAAAAAGAACAAATAAACACTGGTCGAAAGGAAAGTTTACCTGATAGTCTAATAATTGGCATGTGCAGATTCTTATATGATCCAGGTGATTTTTTAAATATTAGAATTACATGTCTTTTGCTGAAAATTTACAAGAATTTATAGTATTACAGTAATTAGTATTATGCTATTAGTATTACTGTATCAAAATAGTATTACATTATTTAGTATTTTTATAGTATTGCGTTCATGTATAGACCAAATATATCCTCACTGAATGAACTACTGAATTGAATATCTACACCCAGCAAAGAGGTCCCTTATGATATGCAATCTAAGTATTTGTAATACATTAAATCACCCAAAAATTAAGTATAGTCCTGGGTTTTTTTGTCTGTACCGTAAGGATGAACAATTTTAATAAAGAGCATGTCTACTGGTCTACATGGAAGACCAGAGGGATGTAAGAAATCAGATCTGGAAGAGAAAAATCGCTGCTTAATTTATTTGTCCACAGAGGTAATGCAAGCATGTCAGGAAGCACAGTGCACACCGTGTACTGTATGCTGTGTTCTATCTGCAGCATTGTTCAGTATGCCTCACTGCAACTCAATCTCAGTTCAATCAATCTCGATTTGTAGAAAGAAAAAATCCATAGAGAAATGACCTAATTGGTTTCTCAATATCTCATTTCAATTTTTTTTTTTTTTTCATTTTCTGGTTTCTTGGAACTAAATTTTGTTAGTCTCAAGTGCTTTCTAACTAAGAAAATAAAGCCTCAAAAATCATGAAGTTATTTTTCTAAAAACATGAAGGTTAAGAATATTCAATGTTGTTTCTTCCTTTTTTTTTCTTGTTTTCATTGACCAGACAGATATTCTGCAGATGTTCACACTGTCTGGTTGTTTTTTGGAAAGAGAGAGGTTAGCAGATTACTTGTTCATTATCTTTAAGAAAGATGAAGTTCTCTAGTAATCACCTGATTCCAGCAGCTGTAAAAATAATAGTTAATTTATATCCTTTATATCCTAAATGACTACTCAAAACAAAATCATGAAAAGAGACAGCAGTAACTACATATTTCAGAGCTTTTAACAGTACGCACCCATGGCTAGAGGATACCTGCCAGATATTCAAAATTTAATGTGACTACACAAATAACAGGACCAGCTGATTCGATCACTGCTTAACTTGATCTTCTGTTTAATTTGACTAGAACATCAGGGCCCAATATGTTTTCAGCTTAAAATAATTCAAGAAGTGTTTGTTTTTAGCAGTATATCCGGACAAGGTTATAAGAATTAAGGAAACCACATTTGCAGGAAGTAAGAAATTTACTAAGTAGGCTAGTTTTGGGAAGAAATATTAAACTCCATCATGACGAAAGGATATTGGGAAACCTGAGACATGTCTAATGTGTACAAGGCTACACAGTTCCCATCAAAGAAATCTGAGTGATTTTACTGTGCAGATGGTAAAAGTATCAGGTGCGTCAACTTTGCCATGTGGCTGCAGCACGGAAAAGTGGAACGGAAAGATAGTATTCCCCTGAGAAAGAGAGAGAACAAGATCCAGACTATAAGCACTCTGCATTCACGTCAGTAGACAATACTGTGTGGGCACTATTACAGACTGCAGTAAGAATACAGTGTCTCATGTTTCAGTTGCTCTACCCACTTTAAACGACCCTGTGAAAGTTGCTCTTCACCTTTGTGTATTGGTAAGCCCTCTGCAAGCTCCCCTATTGGACAAGAGATCATTCCCATCCTCACAGTCACAGAACAGCTGACGTGCGAAGGAACTTTGAGAAGTCATCTACTCCAAATCCCTGCTCAAAGCAAGGTCATCTGGGGCCTTCTTTACTCAAGGGCTCATTGTTGTGTTATGGTCAATTTGATGTCAAATGGGACCTCCTGGACCTCTTCCCCAAGCTGCCTCCCAGCTAGTCATCCCCCAGCCTATACTTGACCTGGGGTCATTTCTCTATAGGGGCAGGAGTGGACATTTCCCTGTATTGAATTTCATTAGGTTCGTGTTGGTCCATTTTTCTAGTCTGTTGAGGATGCTCTGAATGATAGCCCATCCATCTGGTGTATCAACTACTTTTCCCAGTTTTGTATCATCTGTGAACTTATTGAGGGTACACTCTGTCCCATCATCCAGGTTGTTCACGAAGGTGTTAAAAAGTATTGGTCCCAGTATCATCCCCAGGCATACACCATTAATCACTGGTATCCAGCTGGATTTTGTGCCGCTGATCCTAACCCTCTGAGCCCAGTTGTTTACTCAGTTTTCTAATTCATCTCACTGTCCTTATATAGCTTGTACTTCATCAATTTGTCTATGAGGATATTTTCGAAGCCAGCATTGAAACCCTTACTTAAGCCAAGATAAACAGCATCTACTGGTCTTACTTCATCCCTCTCACCAATCACCTCATCGTAAAAGGTTATTGGATTGATCAGGCATAATCTTACCTTTGAACATTGATTCTGACTATTACTATTCTTTTTGTTCTGCTTAATATTCTCGGAAAAGGCTTCTAGGAGGATTTTCTCCATTACCTTTCCAGAAACTGAGACGAAGCTGACCAGCATGTAGTTTTCCTGATCCTACTCCTTGCCCTTCTTGAAGATAGGAGTGACGTTTGCTTTCTGCCGCTGCTCAGGAACGCTCTTGTCCCCAGAATCCCTCTGACCTTCCCAAGATAATAGGAAGTATCCTTACAACAGCATCAGTCAGAGTCCGCAGCGGTCATGTGTGCAATACGTATGTAAATTTAAGACAAGAACCTTAGTCTCTTTGGTCCAAGTCTGGCAAAATTGAAAGAATGGAATATGGCCTTTGAAATGAAAGCATGGGAAGTGTTATGCCACTGACCAGGAAATATAATATTACCAAAAGTTATAGCATATGGATTATTAGATATAGAGTTACAATGAAAATGTCTTTCCATAGACTCTGACTTCTACCAAAATAACAATAAAATACCACCACCACCACTTGCCAAATTGATTTGAGGAGAAAGTATGACTCTAATCACTTTAGACCACTGAATATTGCTGGGGAGTCCAAACTTGGAGAGGTTTTGAGGGGTGCCATGTAGACTGCACCAGACCAGTTTTCCATCCTTAGGTCTCTTCTGCAGATGCTTCTGTTTGGGAGTTTATTACTGTCTAGAACTCAGATGTCCATGAGCCACTAAGGGAGTTGTTCTACTGTCAGCATCACCAAAACAGAACAGCCAAAGCAGATCTTAGCAGCAGTACAGCAGAGACAAAACAATTCTGGGGAGAAGTGAGAGTGGTGAATGATAGAGATGATAATGTAAATGTGTTCATATAGTATGCTACAGGACTAAGGAACTCCCTCTACCTGCATTATGAGAGTTACAACTTTCAGAGCTTATAAGTAATTTAAATATTTGAAGATACTCTGTATTTCGGTAGAAAAAAGACTTAGAAACTCTTGTGTCTGTCATGAATATAATTAAAATCTTATTATATTCTTAAAATTCTATTTTACCTTTTCAAAATTGAGAAAATATCCCTTTATTTGAGACTAATAAAACTTGCAAAGGGGCTGTCCTACATGCATACTTTGAATGCAACTCCATGTACACTATGAAACAATGTTCTGGATAAATATATCATGTATGACTTCCAGAAAAACCCTTTCAAAGTCTGTCTTATTTTAAAATAAAAAAAAGAAAAAGAAAGAGATCATTCTGAACAAAGTGGATGGAGTTGGAGCAAAGAAGGAAAACCAGAGAGAAGTAGCATTGTGTGGTTGAGTGAGGAAAAGATATGTGATATGAAAATGTTTTCCCTTCTGCTTTGCATGAGGCACATACATTGGATTAATTTGCCAGTCTGTCAATATATAATGCATGAAACTGTGGTCAGGGGTCCAGAAAAAAATCAATCTTTGACACCTGTCAAATCATGTGTATAGAAAAGCACTTGGAAGTCTACAGGTGATAAAGGCTATTTAAATGTTAAATATTACTTTTTAGCTGTAGCGTAAGTAGCAGTGTTATGCTAAAGTGAGAATAGTGTACTTAACATCCTTATATTTCATCTGTCATCTGCCTGTCCTTTTGCAGCACCTCTGTTTCAAATGATAGTGAAAAAGAATCAAGTGTTCTGCATCTGGTCTATTAACCAAAAAAGTCTAGAATTTCTCTATGTAATACTACTTAGCACACTTTTTTTGTTTTTTTCAGTTGTATCTCAAAATATTTGACTTTTTTGTCACTATTTACACAGGGAATTCTATCACTCTTTCTCAATGTTTGTCCAGAGGATTGAGTAGCACTATAATCTCTGTTCAAACCCTGCCTTTGTGATGTCTTTGACAAATGACTTAAAAAAAGTTTTCAACTATAATTTTCACTTGTATGTATGTGGGACCTAAGTTATTGCCTAGTGTCTTATTGAAATCTGGGGACAAAAAAGCAGAGCGAGGGACACTGCCTTGCAGAAATCAAGATGTAATCATCCTAGTTCTCTAGACCAGGATACTTCTGAGTAGGGGATACTCTTACCTTGGGGATAGCATCATCCATCCTCACCAGAACTTTACAATTTTCTTAAAAATCTTTCTGGATAATGTTTCCCTCATGCGCTAAGTGCAGAGGCAGACTCACTAGCTCTGTGCCTGTCCTCAGAGCACACAGGGAAAGGAATTATAAACTAGAATAGGAAGTACACAGGAGAACCAGAAGTACATTGTGCCTCCACAGGGGTCCTCGGCTGAAGAGTTTGGATTTCTATTGAAGTTCCAGGATGACTGCGGAGGTCTTCAGGTCCTTTAGACAGCAGTTAGGCAAGCTGGCTCTTCCCTTTAAGTGCCATTCCCCCTTAGTGAATGGTCCAAAGGCACAGACCTGCCTCAGGCATTTCTTTTCTACAGCACAGATGATGCTGAGATGGCTGTGCTGGCTGTGACTCTTCTGAGAGAGGGAATTTATTACCTTTGTGTGGTGCCATGCAAACACAGCAATATTGCTTTCAGGCCTGAAGAAGTCTGTGTGTAGCCTCTCTGCAAGTAACTTGAGTTGGCTGGACCCAACTGTTCTTACGTTCGCTATATCCCAGTGGAAGGCTCTGGTCCAGGAAAAGATCAGATCAGCATCTGCTGCCACAGTAAGATCTTTAGGCATATACCAGCAGCCTGGTAAACATGCATGTCATTAAGTATAAACACTGGTTTATACACTACAGATGCAACAAAGCATCTGCAGTCTACACTAGACTAAAAGTATATATGTTTTATGAAACAATTTCATTCACTGTTCATTAAGAAAGCTATCACCATGGTAACTTATACATTACAAGCCACTACTACTATCTCTAAGGTCTTTAAGCACATAGCAACAAGAACACACTGCTGGAACATCTGCATTTTAGTCATGTTTGAAATTCATAAATAAGGTTTAGTAAACACATTATAAGTATTAGAAACAAGACATGGGTGTTTGATACCCAGCTGGCATAAATCAAAATCACATTATTAATTTGTAGACTTAATGATTCTACATCAAATCATGCCAGCCAAATATAGCTTATTGTCATTTTTTTGTCATGCATTTATATTTCTTCCTCACCTTGTTACACTACCTATTCTTTTAAAAATGTTTGGTAATACGAATATTCGCTTTATAAAAGGTGCACTAAGTAATAAGGTATGTGTGGGAAAGCTGTGGAGAATCCAGTGGTCTTCCAAGGGACATGGAGACACTTGCTCTGACCCTACTCAGTCCTCTACAGGAGGCTCCATTTCCAGATGCAATTCCCCCAATGACGTGATTCACATCACAGTAAGTTTATCTATTTTTTATCACAGGGAAACCCAGTGAAAGACGGCTCCTGCTAGGGCTGGGCTAAATGAGGAGGACTGCAGCCACATAAAGGTGACCCAAAGTCAAAGACAGGACATTTTTCTCGGCAGATTCACAATGGTGGAAAGGTGAAGTAAGAGGACGGTTTCATCTGTGCATCAGCTTTTCTCTGTGTGTCTGTAAGAACCAAGACATGGCAAACTCTGCAGCCTTTCATACTCATAGAAGTGATTTGCTCTTTGAAAATTAAGGGGAAAGACCACCTCTCACTTTCCCTGTGGCTTTGCCTGACAAAATGGAAGATTTGGATAACATTTTTTATGTGTACATCCCCATATGCACAAGCTTCACCATCCTCACTGACTGAACAAAACTTTCTTGGCTGGACCTGATAGAAATCTTTCCATTTATGTTTTACGGGTATTGATTTTTTTAATGATTTCATTGTGGATTTTTTAGGTCATAATACTGTATCGCCCAAAACTGTTTTTAATGAAAGAATACTTCACTTTAAGGACACTTGATCTTCTTCTCCAAATCTGGGAGAAAGCAGCTTTAAAATAATATATATAACCAATGTGCTTTTTATTTTTTTTTTTGTAGTCATTTATACAACTATAGTGTGGTCACCTGAGGCTAAAAAATAGACTTTTTTATCTAGAGAATAGATTAATGTAATTTCAAAGAATACCTTTAAATTAGATAAAGGTTAAAAATAATAGGTTATGGTGTTTAAGAAAGTAATTAATGTCCAAAGTGTGTGATTGCCATTGATATGCTGCAAACTTTTCAGCTCAGTTCTTTGGACATCAAGGAGATACTATTATTAGTATGCAAATATACTGTAACACAAGCGCTGTAAATTCCAATTCAGAATTAAGTACTGTCATGAAAGGCAAGATCCTCACATAAAATAGTTTACACTTTTTGCAACGGTAACATTAGTCCCTTCCCTTTCAGAGGATCTTGGAAACGATGGGTCTTTACAGCTTCAGTTCTCTTTGCAGTCATGGACTACAAAGACTGTAACTGTTGCTGCTTCTGCATCAGTGGCTCTCAATTACATGTCATGACTGAAGGCTGCTGTCTGTATATCACTATGTTTCCTGGCAAGTTTTGTGTCCTCTGCTGTTGCCATATAACAAATAGATTCTCTGCATGAGAACTGTCTTCATGCACTCCATTACAACTGTTCCCCACAAACCCTCATGCTTTAATGTCAGTGTATTTTACCACATACCTAAAGACAGTAGAATTATGTTTTATATTTATTGAATAATACCTAAACTTTGACAATTCCTTGTAAGCTTACCAGACTTGTATTTTCTACTTTGCTTGAGGCTCAGTCCTCCAGTATGTGACTCCACACCTCTGGCTGTCTGGATCTAAGGAAGCAGAAGTTTGCGAAAATTTCATGGAATGAGCTGAGCATTTTACAGATAATGGTCTATTTTAGATTTCATCTTAGTACATCAGCCCACTGAACTTAAAAAGTTATTTTCATGTCATAATCACATATTTTATTTTTTTTCCTTCAAATTATCCCTTGCTTTATTTTAGAACTGCAAACTTGAAGATCATTTCTAACTTCAGGAACAGGAGGGAACAATATAACTTGGAAAATGTTTGAATAGCTAGTCATAGGGATATTTAAAGGCACTGGAAAATGTCAAGACTGTAAATTTAGCTTTGACTCTAGTAGGAGGTTCAGAAAATGTTAAAGTATAACTTGAACAAGAGGGCAAGTTCCTGACAACCGCAGCTATCATGCCTAATCAAAGTTAAGCTTCCATTGTGTGAACATACTCAGCTTGACAGAACATTATGTTGTTTTTCTTTAAAATGATACCCCACCAATAATTTCCACTGTCAATTAAATAAGAAAATATATATATTTAAAGAACACACTCTAGGCTGTAATTATATTTTTTAATGTTTTCATTTGACTTGTGGCTTAAATATAGATTTTTTTATGAGGTACAAAGCTGCTAGCAGAGCTCTCCTTTGCGATGAGTGAGCCTCAAAAGCTTCAGTGGTTTGGCTCGTTTCTGATAAACAATGAAAATCTTAGATGTTTAGTGAAATCTTAACTTGAACTTTGTAAGACACCCTCAGGTCTTCTTCAGTAGTTCCAAACTTCACATGAGTTTCTGATGTTCTTGGTATATTTCAGCTGACCTGAAAATTCCAATGGAAACTTTTCATATTTTAGATTAGATTTCTGTGTTTGTAACGGAACTACTTTTAAGATCCAATCTAACCACCTTTATGTTTGAGGTACCCAGTTGTGTTTTATTTTTCTCTACAAAGAAGTAATGGCATGTGGATCCTCTCCATTTTAGGATCGTTAAAGAGGTTGTCTCCTCTTGCTCAGCTGTTCTGATGGTTTAGTTGCCCACACACTGAGGGCAGCTAAAAATGTGGTGAGTATTCAATCCATGGACTAACTAAAAGACTTCAGTCATTTCCGATTTTTTTATTACAGAAGGATTTTGTGAGTCCTACTCAGAAGCTCCCAACTCTCCTTGTACATCACTTAGTGCCCTAAACACCTCACAGAGAACTCTGCATCATGCTGTTGCAGATCCTGTTTGTAGGTTTAATGGTGTGTGCAGATACGCAGAAAGTCTGCATAGCAGTGGGTGATGTTGCCTGAGTCCTTCATGATAACACCACCAGAATGTACAATCTTATCCCCAGGTGGCAAACCACCATTAAGTGTTATGGACAAGAATCACTGAAATATCAGGACAATACAAATGGGAGCGTAAGTAAGAGCCAGGAACTGATCTAATTTTCCTTGGGGACTGGCACCTACTCCTAGAGGAATTCCTGAAACCTTCAGATCCCTGATGGTAGTACATATGAGGAAATGTGTCACTCCTTCAGCAATTTGATGGGAGCAGAGAGATGGGGATGAGAATTGTCTTCAGTCACCCCCCCTCAGTGCTGCTGGTGAGGGAGGAGAGGTCAGGTGGGTTGATTTGCCCCACTTCTGGACAGGGGGTGTCAGGCTGTAGGACAGGGATGTGCTGAGCCTGGGTAGCAAGAGCTATAGCTGCTTACCACGAAGGCTTAGGAGTATGGTGACGTACACAAAAGTAATACCACAGACAGTGAAATATAATACTGGCACTTAATAATATTGGTATCAGGTATACAGGATTGCTGAGCCAGCTGTATGCTGCTGGCTCAGTATAGTGCTCATCATTAAATCTGAGACATGAGAAAGAAGAGGAGCTCAAGTCTCATCCACTTTTAGGATGTGCCTTGACGTTAGAAAGTACACATTTAAAGTTTTAAGGGAAAAAATAAAAAGGTTTATTTCATCCAAAATATGTTGTTGATATGCAATCATTATACACTGTCTGTAAGCTACCATCCTTTTTTGAAACACTTTGAAGGAAAGCTATGTCCCAGAATTCACCAGAGGTGGATTCAGCAGTCTACACCTGGCATTATACTTCTGCCTGTGCAACACATGTTGGATAAAGAATCCTCAGGCAAGTTTTATACACTGGTAACTAAAAACAATAGAAAGAAACCAGTTAGTATTTTTGCATGTCTACAGTCTGTTTCTGAGATCATCAGGAGAGTTTTCGAGCTCTGGTGACAAGGTTCCACTATCCTGTTTAATTTACATTGATATTATACATCAGGCATTCAGCTTCTACCTGTGTGTGGCCAGAACCTCCCACCCTTTGTCTTGCTGAACAGAACCCTTCTCAACAATGAAATCTATTGACTTTATCTAGAGCTGAAGTTAGGGTGTGGTAGATAAACATTGTATTAGTTAATGAAAGCATTCAAGTTACTTAATAGATGGCTTTTAAGACTATTATAGTGTATACTTTGAGGTAATCATGTATTCTGGTCCATGCAATTAATAATACATCAACATAACTGCAAAGTTCTGTACATAAATGACTGCAATTGCACTGTAAATAACTGCATCATGTAACTATATTTAAAATGGTTTTGTAGAAACACAAAAGAAAAATACATTAAAAAGCAGGGGAGGTTTAGGTTGGATATTAGAAAAAGAATTCTTCACCGAAAGGGTTATCAAGCATTGGAACAGGCTGCCCGGGGAAGTGGTGACATCACCATCTATGCAGGTATTTAAAAGACAGGTAGACATGGTGCTGAGGGACATGGTTTAGCGGTGGTTTTGGCAGGGTTATGTCGATGGTTGTACTCGCTGATCTTAAAGGTCTGTTCCAACCTAGACAATTCTCTGATTCTCTGACTAACCTTGCTGCTACAACAAACATAAGTAATTATTCAGATACAGTGTAATTACATAAACTGCAATAACTGTGTAATTACTAAATAGTAAGAGTTATAGTGTTATAAAGTGAGATTGCTTTTTGTCTTATCCTAACCCATGGTCTGACATTTAACTTGAAATTACTTCAAAAGAAGGAAGATTCATTTTAAGTTTTATAGACTTAGAATCTATTGAAGTAGATGGAAAACCCTGTTATTTCAATAAGATTTAGACTGGGATATATAGATAAAACTATAATACAAGGAGTAATAATTAAGTCCTCTGAAGAAAGCCTGAGTTTCTTCTTGCATTCATACCTAATACTCCACTCTTAAATTGATTTTGACAAACAGGAGTTAAGGAGAGGAAGAGGGAGAAATGTTTGGGGACCCCTTTTGGAACTATTGGGAATTAGGACCTAGTCCAGGCACAGATGTAAGTACCTTGTTCCCCCATCTTGTTTTCTCCACTAGACAAAGCCTGTGGTTCTGTTATTAATGAGGTTTTCCAGTGCCTTACTCTGATGCCAATTAGGAATGCTATACAAACAATACTCTTATTTTTGTTATTTTTTTTTCCTGTGTGTTTTAGTAGTCCTATGGTATGTTTGATGAGAAACTAAAATGTGTGAAGCCAACCAAGCGACCATTTTTGTGGATCTTGGATACCAAATGGGATCAATGTTTACTAATTTCATTGTCTGCAGAAGGCACCGGCTCTATAGTCCCCTCTGGAAACACTTCTAAGATAAATTGCAAGATAAATGCAATTCAGAATAAGTAAAGGAAAGAACTGTGAACTTCCATATTTTTAAAAATGATCAGGATCAAGATGTACACAGATGTGACAAGGGAGAAGGCTGCCAGAAAAAAAAGTTTGCTGGATTTAAAGGGGGGGAAACAAAACAAAAAGAACAAAATATTAGATGTGGGATTCTACATCCAGCAACTTTAATCACCACAGTAGGAAATCAAACAAGAATATTTAATGAACCAGAGTTGGCAGGCAATTTCTTAATAACTTGGAGAAAAGAGACATCAGTGATTTTGTAACTTATGGCACTGACCTGCTAGTTACAAAATGCATTTAAGTGAATGTAATGGATTTGGAACAAAAAATGTGTTACAAAGCTTTATTTAAATTGTAATCCTGTAAATGTGCTGGAAATTTTAAGCTTAAATTTTCTTCTTTTTAAGTCCTTTTTTTTCCTCTCCCTTGAGGGGGTTCTTGCTTGGGGTTTTTTTGGGTTTTTTTTTTTTGTTTGTTTGTTTTGGGGTTTTTTGTTGCTTGTGTGTTGTTTTTTTTTTTTAATGGCAGGTATCTTCATGATATCTGAGCTGAATTCCTTCAGGTTAAAATTTCCCTTCCAGTTATATTTTATTCCTGTTTGTTTTACTAGGTCTCTATTAAAACCATCATAAATAACCACTCAGCTGAAAAACATAAAAGAATTACACTGGGCTTATGGAAGCAGAAAGCTATTCATTACAACTACCTGCTACCTTTGGTGTAAAGAAATACTACTAGGGGAGAATTCAAGAATCTAGTTTATAGCATGAGATGGTGTATCTATTATGTACCACAAAAAGCAGTAAAAGAAAGCCCCGATCTGACTGTCCTTGACCCAAAAGAAGTGTGAGATACTACAGGCTGTTCTTTGCTGTCCGGCTGCCCAACACACTGCTGATACAGCATTTCACATTTACTCTGCTTCCTGGGGGTTCTGTGATTTCTTGGGTGCAGAAGTTTCTTAGCTTAGGAAGGAGACAAAGAGTTCTGACCACCAGAGAAAGTACGTACTGTAAGATCTTTTCCATAGGAGTAATAAATTTCAGAGCAGTAGTTAAGGAGTCTTCATCATCATCATCTTCTTCATCTCTAATTTTTGCTGGTCAATCCAATTTGAACAAGCAGTTGGAGAATTTAATCTTCTAATGCTTCAGAAGTTAAATATTCAGCATTTCCAAAATGAAATGTTCCCCTTTTGGCATACCTACTATCCATCAAACCTTTTAATCTCCTGAGGAACTTTGATGCAGAGGCAGAAATCCTAACTCTGTTGATATCTTTAACTAAGGGGGAACCAAGTGATCAGCTGAATTTTACAACTTACAACAAATATCTGGTACTCTACAACCTGCTGGATATAATAAACGTGGGAGAAAGCCCTGTTGTTATGGCATACACCTTCCTGAGAGAAGATAAATCTTCATATGTGACTGCTGGACGTTGACAGATGACCTTTTGTGTCTTTCAGGTCTGAGCACTCACACAGCCCTCAGCTGCCTTTCCTGCTCCCCTGCCAGAGAGTCCTCACAGCAGCAGAGGCAGAACAGAGTGCATGTCTGTTCCTTACCCAACCAAGCTCACTCCACTATATTTAAAATGTCAATGAACTTGGTTTGGGATTGTATAAGGAACAAGGGAAGCTGAGTCATGGACATTTTTCTCATTCTGCCTCACTTGCGTGAAAACACTGACCCCTGGCAATGACACAGGAGCTCAGGAGAACTGGTTTCAAAAACCATCCCCAAAAAGACCAAAGGATCTCTCCAAGATGTAAGACTAATCCTCCCTACTTTATCCATGTAAGTTGTCCAAATAGTACCAGCTTGTAATTACTGAAGAATAATTGTTTTTCGCCTATTAAGAATATATACAGTAACCTTGGTATGTCTATGATCACTTTGGATTTGAAACGGCAAGGAGGTCGCGGTCTTCAAGTGATAACCTGCAAGCGAGCAGTTTGCAGGTGATTGTAAACTAGGCTCAAAGTTATTGTTAAACTATAGTTCTAATCACAAGATGGAAACAGGAAGAAAAGATGGTGCCAGTTATAATGAGCTAAATTATTAGTCTTAAAATTGCTAGGCAATCTAATAACAATATAATAATAATGACAGTCTTGGAAGAAACTACATCCAGAAGCATTTCAAATTTTTTAATTTAACCCCCCTGCCAAAGATCAATGTAAACATCTGCTAACATTTAGCAATTAATTATTGATAATTCAATTTAACTCACTCTCTGTGCTGTTTACTGAAATTAAAGTCATTTAGTAATCAATAATCATCCTTATAAAACAAGGAGAAAAGTTAGCTAACAATAGTGCAGATCAATAAATTAGCTCATCTAATAGAACCTAATATTTTACTTCAGCACTCTATCTAGCAATAGCATGCACTGTTTTCACTGAAGCAGCCATGAGGATCCTTTGCACAATTTTCATCATGAAAATAAATAAAACTCCCAGTGATGATGAATTTAGATTTTTTTCTTGGTTGCAAGTTTGCAAGTATGCAAGAAAACATAAATGATCCTGTTCCCTTGAATACAGTTGGACTCAATACATGAAATCACCTTGCCCCGCTAGCAGTACAAAGGAGTTCCTTAAACAGCACTTTTTGCAAAAAGCCTCTCTCAGTTCAGCCCAGATTCAAGTAATGAGCATTTAGTTAGTTGTCTTGGATTTTCTTGGTGTTGTTACTCCATAAAACTTTCTGTTTCTTCTTTATCCTAGGCACACAAACCTATTAAGCAGCACTGTGTCCTGATATTCAACACTTTTAAGAACTCATTTTCTGACATTGGAGCGTCTATGTGATCTCCTAGACATTACAATCCTGTAATTTGGTAGTCCTACAAATGGCCTGTCCAGCTAATCCCAAAGACCCTTAATTACATAACATATACTCTGGTATGTCATAGAATCATAGAATCATAGAATACCAGTTTGGAAGTAACCTCAAGGATCATCTGGTCCAACCTTTCTTGGCAAAAGCATGGTCTAGAAAAGATGGCCCAGCAACATGTTCATCTGAATCTTAAAAGTGTCCAGTGTTGGGAAATCCACTACTTCCCTGGGGGGATTAATCCAATGGCTGGTTGTTCTCATTGTGAAAAATTGTCCTCCTGTGTCCAATCAGAATCTCCCCAGGAGTAATTTGCACCCATTACTCCTCATATTTTCCATGTGACTCCTTGTCAAAAGGACAAAGGGAGTCTCCATCTTTTTTGTAGCCACCCTTTAAATATTAGAAGGTGGTGATAAGGTCTCCCCTAATCCTTCTTTTCTCAAGGCTGAACAAACCCAGTTCTCTCAGCCTTTCCTCAGATGACAGGCTTCCCAGTCCTTTGATCATCTTTGTAACCCTGCTCTAGACTCTCTCCAGCCTGTCTACATCTTTTTTTGTGTAGAGGGGATAAAAATATATAAAAAGTATATAAAAACTATGCAAATGTATTTTATACATTTCAATTTCTGAAAACAAATTTGTAATTTTTCTTCCGGATTTTAGAGCTGCAGGCAGATGACTGTGTTGTTAACTAAGACCAAGATTTAGCTAGCTGGACAGGATGCAAGAAATTACTGACACAACACAAGAAATTGCTGTAGATGATGGGCAGCCATGCAAGAAGCTAATAAAGATTAAGGATAACTCCAAGAAAGATGACTGGATTTCACAGGTGGTTAAGGGGATCTATATGAGAAATGACCAAACTTCACAGAAAATGGGCGGGGGTATTGGGGACCTTTTGGAAAACAGAATTTGCAAGGCTAGCAACACACCTCAGAAATACCATATTTGAACATGGATGTAACAAAACTGGAACTAGAAATTAGTTAGGTTCTCATTGATTTTTGGGAGGGAACTTACACAGACAAAGGTAACAATGAAGGCAGAAAAAAGGAGAACCAAGAAATGGGAAAAAGGATAGTAAATTCGGCACATCTTAAAACTGCTTCTCTCTGGGTGTATCTGCCTGCAGTCTTGTGCTTGATCACCACAGCTTAAAGCAGGACAACAAACTCACTTTCTGTTCTGCCCACACCAAACGTGTCCAACCTCTTTCTGTTGTCAGGAGGACAGGGAGAGGAATGGGAGCACCTTTCCCTGATAGCAGGAGAGCTCTTAAGACAGATGGATTAACCATGCTAGTGTCACCATGCCAGTGACCTTTCCAGGTCTCATGGCATCACTGTCTTTCTAAAAACATCCTAACAACGATATTTTATTTCTTATACAGACAGGCAAAAGCTTCTGGTGCAGAAAGCAGACCACTGATAAATGGCTGTAAGGCTTAGGACTGTGTGGTGCCAGGTGCCCACCAAGCCTTTCCATCCCCCTGAACAGCAGGGAGACAAAATACAATGAAGGGCTGCTGGGTCGAGATATGGACAGGGAGATACAGACTCAGCAATTACCATCAAGGGCAAAACATACTCAGATTGGGGTCAGATTGATTGGTCCAATCAAAATCAGAGTAGAATAATGATAAAATAAAAACTAAATCTTAAAACACCTTCCCCTCACCCTTCTCTTCTTCCTGGGCTTAACTTCACTCCCAAGTTCTCTACCTTCTCCCTCTCAGTGCCACAGGGGATCAGGAAATGGGGGTTGCGGTCAGCTCATCCCACATTGTTTCTGCCACTTCTTCCTCCCCATGGCAAGGACTCCTCACACTCTTCCCTTGCTCCAGCATAGGGTCCCTCCCATGGGAGACAGTCCTCCATGAGCATCTCAAACCTGAGTCCTTCCCACAGGCTTCAGTTCTTCACAAACTGCTCCATTGTGAGTCCCTTCCACAGGGTGCAGCCCTCCAGGAAAAGACTGCTCCAGCATGGGTCCACGAGGTCACAAACTGCCAGCAAACCTACTCCAGTCCTCTCTCCATGGGTTCACAAGTCCTGTGAGGAGCATGCTCCAGCATGGGGTCTCCATGGGGTCACAATCTCCTTTGGGCATCCACCTGCTCTGGCATGGGTTCTTACATGGGTCTTAACTCCACTGTTAACCTCCAGGGGCTGCAGGGGACAGTCTACCTCACCACGGTCTTTACTGCAGGCTGCAAGGGAATCTCTGCTCTGGTGCCTGGAATATCTCCTCTCATTCCTTCTGCACTGACCTTGGTGTCTGCAGAGCTGTTTTCACATATTCTCACTCCTCTCTCCTAGCTGCTGTTGCACAGCAGGTTTTTTTCTCTTTCTCAACTATATCATACTGGAGGCGCTACCACCATCGCTGATGAGCTCGGCCTTGGCCAGTGGCGGGTCTGTGTTGGAGCCATCTGGAACTGTCTCTGTTTAACAGGGGAATCTTCTAGCAACTTCTCACAGAAGCCACCCCTGCAGTCCCTCGCTAGCAAATCCTTACCAGGCAAACCCAGTACAGTCTGCCAGCTGTTCAGATCTAACCAAGAATTTCTGAGCTAGGTGTCGGTATATAAATATCACCTTCCAGACCTGTTTAGAGAAAATTTCATGTTGAATGAAAGATGGGTGTCATAAAATCCTTCCAGAGACTGTAAGTGACTCCAATTGAAAATGAATCCTTCTTCAAAGAAAACTTAACAGTTCCCATTCATCACATCCTCAGTTAAAATGGCATAGCAAGTAATCATAGGTAAATCTTTCCCATTGAAAACTCTTGACTGGCTATTAAATGAATGTTTTCCGCAGCTCATTTTGTAGTTTTTAAGGAGTTTGTTTCAATTTATGTGAAATCATCATGTAAAAGAATGAAAGTAGAAAGATATGGCTCACGAGTCACAGTCTTCCTAGTTGTTTAAGACTGTGAGTGAACAAAAATCTGAGTTGCATTTAATACTGAAGAAAGAGAAGTACCATGGAAACCTGACTCGTGCTTTTAATGAAAATTTAAAAGCAAATTAATCTGCTAAAGTAGAAACTACCATAACAAAATGTCACAAATGACATTCAAAATGAATGACACAAATGGACATTCAAATGTTCTCTTTTTTTCAGGTAAAACCTATGCACTAATAACATGATAATAATTTAAAGAATTCATCACCACCACAATTTCACTTACTTGATCTTGAAATTTGCAATAAATACAGTTATGAACGTATTCTAGCAATATTTTCTTCAGATCTACATATAAACAGCAATAATCACAGTGTTTTAACTATTCATGCATTATAGCAATGGGCACTAACCATGCCTCTAATTCTGTGTTTATTTTACTTCACCTTTGCGTGTTGAAATATTCCAGTCAAATCTGAGGAAAATGGTAAGCATAACCAGGTCTTCAAATAAGGTGTCTCTTGTTTATGGTTCAGTAAAATCTAGTAAATTGTGAGGAACAAGCCTGTCTCTCTCCATGAGAGAGCTTGAGTGTTGTTGAAGGGAAGAACGGAAAACAAGCATAACACCACAAAGGGCTATGTTCACAAAAGGATTTACATCACAGAAGTTTAATATTTAGGTTTCCTGAGTTCATACCCTGGCTGATAGACATCAAAGGCTAGATTATTCCCACAACTGAGCAAAAATAATAGCTTTCCTGAATTTTCTTTTGAACTGTACTTAGAAAAAAAAAAGAAGAACAAAGAAAGTTTATTGGGTATATTTGCTAACTGGAATGCTTCTGATAAATGCTTCACCATGAACCAGTCTCCCTACAAAGTGTTCAAAACCTTTTGATGTATACTTGGAACACCTTTCTTGCTGGATTGCAGTCCCTTGCTCTTTTCACTTGAATGGACTGTGTGTAAAAAAACATTGTGCTTCATGGCTCAAACAGAGTCTCTGTGCTGCTTTCCCACAGTCGATTTCTAATTTCCCTGTAGAATTGAATACAAAACACTCTCACAAGAATGCAACTTTAAAGTCTTGATCCCATAACAAACTTTGGACTTGGGCTACAAGCTAAATAGCTAAAATTGGTGCTGTTTCACTGAATCAATGGAATTTATTCCACCTATGGATTTTTTTTTCCATCCATGAGGTGCTAAACACTGTACATTTCTATTCTTCCAACCTCAGAGGAGCTACTCAAAACCTTCAGGCCAAGTCTTAAAGACTTCAGCTAACAATGAAAAGTTTAACATACAGATTATTTTAAAGGTGTGTAATATCAATCAATATTCTCCAGAAGAAAACTGAAGCTCAGATACCAGAGGTGAGATTTATCTGCAGTGAATTACTTTGATCATTAAAAAAAAAGAAGAAAAGAGAAACATGCTGCTTAACTTTCAATAGCAGGGTGTTCAGCCAGGAAATAAAACTAGAAAAAATATTGTCAGGGCAACTTAATAAAGAAAATTCATTGTTCAAAGTAAATTTAGAACATCTGTCCACCTAAAGATGATACTTCATATTATTTTGTGAGACAAAAATTCATTTAAGTCAAAATAATTTGGAGAAAATAAAGATTAATGGAGAAATTAATACACAGAAGCTAATAATGGGGACTCAGACAGGCCAAGATGATAACCTAAGCAGTGATGAGGAACATGTATTTTGCATTGTGCAATGGGAATTGTGGTGTCCATTCTTTGTATTGATGCTTAAAGCTGGGGCAGGGGGGAAACACAAAGAACAATGAGAATCATAAATCTGGAAAACAAAATAACTCGATTTGTTTAGCTGGCAATAAAGAACACTGAGGCAGTCATGGTACATCCTTCACCTACTAGAAAAGCTATTGCAGAGGGGCAGGAACAATCTGTTCTCCATGTCCAGGGAGGATAGGGCAGGAATTAATGGGTTTAAACTGCAGTGAGGAAGATTGGAATAGGCGTATAAAGAAACTTTATAACAGTGAGGACAAGAGAAGTACAGAAATAGACTGCCATGGGCAGCTATGCAGCCCATATCACTGGAGCTCTAAGGGCTGTCTGGGTGCACATCTACAAGGAATGATACAGATATTTTTGATCCTGCTTTGGGACTCAGGGATAGAGTAGATGACCTTCACCTGCTTTGGGTCTGTGTGGGTCTGTGAGATAGATGGTATAAAACCTAATTACCACTAATAATGTTTAGGCATGCCCAGGGGATGTTACATTGAAAAGGGACGCTTTTCAGATTTAACAGCAAGCTGTTTTCCCTGACTTACATGTCAACAATCACCAGGAATACATCTGAGAAACACAAATAGAAAAAGGTCTTGTGTCCCCAATTCCCACTGTAGTTGGTGACAACAGTCCTGTTGATCTCAAGGTGAAAAAGATTAGGGAGAAACAAAGAATAATACACCAAAAGCTCAATGCCGTAAATTATTCATATGAAATGTTTCTAGTGCTTCCTGCAACATATGCTGAAAATATACCAAATCTTACTACTTTCATGCTGACAGCCTACAAGAATGAATCCTCAGACTGCAGTGTTAGACCCTTAGTGAATACATTATACAAACTTCCACTTGAGAGAAGATCTTACTGTTTAGATTCTCTGGAAATGCCATGGAAAATCTAAGAGGGAGAGACAGAATAAACTCTGGGTTGAATGAGTAATATTTTCCTGTCACTCTGTGTTCCCAGTTCACCCTTTATCTGGGTTTTTTTGGGGGGGGTTTTTGTACTGCATTTAAAATCATAGTCTTACCTAGCACACTGAACCTCTGCATTTATGTAAAAGTTACTGTCAAAGTGGTCATGCATACAGAAATCCAGGTTTTTATGGAAGAATCTCACTTTTGAAATGAAAGCTAAGAAATATTCACTATGATAATTATAAGCAGGCAAAACAAAGAAGGGAGAGAAATTAATAAATGATGGCCAGGTGGATTTATATCTGATGGCACATTGTTTTGAGTGCAGTTGGGTGAGTTTATCTAAAGCATATTTACTAGACAGGTATTTGTTTTCATTTCAAGACAAAAAAAACAAAGAAATCTGCCATGGCTTGCAGTTTTTCACCCTCTCCATTCCTGCCAATGCTTGATTATGCCATAGTTAGATGACTGCATAGCGTTTCTCATTAGAATTATTCTAGCTTTAATTTCCAATGGTTTTCATTTTCGTAATATCTTTTTCCAAAAGACTGAAGAGCCCATTAGCATCTGCTATTGTCCTCCCCTGAAGATCTTTATACACCTTAATCAAGTCACTGCTCAATCTTCTTTTGATAAGTTATGCATACTGAACTCTCACTGGAAGGTACTTTCTCTACTTATCAGAACATTTTGCATCTCTCTGTTTCATCAGATTTTCCCTGTGAATGTGGCCTATACAGTGGAAATCAGCAAGAAAGAATTCCAGCTCTGAAACTTTGTGTCAGTTTCCTCTGTGTTCCGTATTCATTGTACTGAAATCTTTTAGGGTCAGCCATTTACCATTTTCCATCTATTTCTAGCTAGGTTGGATCCAACAATACTCTGAAATGTCATTTCAAATGTTGTTGATTAATATTAATCACCTGCTAGAGTGGTATTTGACATCATATCACCAAATGCTCTAACTTCACAAGCTGCTGATCTGCAGTTAGGTGTCTAAAGTTTAATACCGTCATTGATAATTTTACATGAGTTGAGTTACTGAATTGTATTTTGGTGTCGGATGAGACACAAGTTCTTATTCTCTTCCTCCTTTATCAGACCTCTGAGCTCATAAATAGCAAGGGAATTTTAGTCCAAAACTTGCCTGACAAATGTCAAAGAATTACCAATTTTAATGCTTGGGAGAATTAAAAAGGATATTTATGCTATATCACCATAGGTACCTAATATGCATACCTTATTTAGCTTTTTTAGATTCTGAATGAGTGTGATTCAGTGCAGTAACTTAACTGCGGAGTCAGACACTATGGCTTTTTGGGGGACAAAGCTGTACGTTGGCAAATAACTTACGTGTTATTTAAGACACCCATTCTTTCTTCCTGCTCCCACTCTCAAATTTTATTTACATGGAAACTAGAGAATAGGAGGAGAGAAACAAAAAGGAGTGACCTACACTTGGGTAGCTTCTCAAAAAAAAGTTATGACACGGCACAAGTTTTCTATTGTTAGAAAGTTTGGATAGTCCTTTTTTTTTTTTTTTTTTTTTTTTTATTTTTTAAATTNTTTTTTTTTAATATATACAGTTCTTCAATAGACATTTGACCTGCAACTCTGTGAGCTCCAGTTTACCTTCTGTTATTCAATCTGATGAAAAAGATGGTAGGTAGAATGGAGTTATTTAACATTAGCTGAAAAAAAGCTACATTATGAGACTAGAGTATGTTGCTGGGAAACTAAAAGGAAGACCTGCCTCTCAAAATTATGAGATTAGAGGCCTCTGAGCATTAGAATTACATTAGAAGAACAAACTTTCTCAGGTAAATTGAAGGTATGTGTCCAAAAAACCATCTTAACATAGAAAGCAGCCAGTAAAATACACTCCCCTAAGGGACAAGGACCAGGGACAAAGAGCAAGAACAACCCAGAACTCTATCTTGCCCTTGCTGAGTGTGGCAAGCAAGGTCCAGTACATGCCACAGTGCTAGCAGTAGTCAGCTGATCCTGACACCAGACACAGGCAATAACGGATGCATTGGCACTCCTTGCACTTAGTTTTTAAACACAAAGACATAGTACTTAGTCAACAAGGAGAGTATAGGTAAACAGACTGATCAATGCTAGAAGGCTACAAAGCACAACAGGCTGGCAACTAGAGTTCTACCAGACCACTCATCATATATATGTGCATTAAACTTATTTTTTGAGAACTTTACATTATTCCAAAGAATATATATTATCTGACCACTTCATAAATGCTGAAAATCACATTGCATGAAGTAAACACTACTTCAGCCAGTAGAAACTGAAAATAAAATGTTTATGGAGTCTCAGTATAATGTTAGGCACGATTTCAACTTTGGCACAAATTATAGGGGTTAAGACTAAACATCTGCCTGCCTCATATCTGATGTTACAGTAACTCAAGGAATCTCTCAAGCATAATCAGAACAAACCTCTGTCACTCAGGTGACTGCTAAAAAGATATTCCAAAAGCACTGAAAGCACAGGCCAAATTTAGCTATAAAATAACGCTGACTGACTTAGCACATACAAGTTTATACTCAGGTTTTCTGGAGCATTGAAATTAAACATAGAATTTTATTGGGATGTGTTCTCTTGTCTACATTTCATAAGGAAACCTATGAAGTACTAAGAAAGCTAATAATCTTAACTGAAACACACAGTGTAGCCTTCAGCACTGAGCTGCTGGCTCACATAGGCACATGCTTGAAATAAAGCATGTTTAAATGCTATTCTGAATCAATGTGCTCTTTTAAATGAAGACTTCCAAAAACAAGTAGAAGACATGACGTGGTTAATACATGTGGGGCACTAATACTCTTTTTCATGTATGCTTGTATGTATCCCTTAGAGAGTTATTTCTTCACTTCTTTTGTGATGGCTTTTGTTTAGATATCATGTAGGACTGGAAAAGCATCTCCTAGGACATCAATGCAGATCTATGCTCTTGCAGACAGGCACAGCATATATTGATTAAGATCCATCTTTAAAAAAAAATAGTTTTCTTACTGGAAGGCTATTCCAGAATATTCCTGCAATTTGAATCTCCAGTGCACATATACAAAACATGCTCAAATTGTATGTTATTGATTATCTTTCTTTGCAGGGATTCAGTTTAGTCTCCTCTATCCCATGAAATTTCTCATCAGAGAAATCAGAGAACTCTTTTCAGTAGATAAAGGCAATAATTAGAAAGAAACAAAAAAAGGTGTGGTTCTCAAGGGTGGTGAATCACATATAGGGATTTACATGACAAACATTTCCTTCTAAGGCACATGTTGGGTGTAAAGAAATATGTAAGAGTCAACCATTTACAGCTTTAACCAGGATCATGTAATGTGTAATTCTCAACCCAGAGGTTCAGTTACCTATGATCAAGCACTAATTCGTGCAGCTGTGTGATTTTGATTCAGTTTTACTAAAAAAATTGTGACAAGGAGTGACAAAGCATGTGAGCCAAATCCATGCAAGATGAGAAAAGGAAAAGCACAGATAGAAATACAATTGTTGAGACACTAACAGCTAACACCTTGAAGATTTTGGAAGAAAAAAGCTGATAAGATATAATTCCCCATAAGAAGAAAAAAAACCCAACCAAACAAACAAAGAGAGATAGGCTAAAGAGACAACATCAAGGATCAGCTTCTCCCTAGGAATAACAAAGACCAGCCCTTTCTGCCCAATTGACAGCTGAGTGTCCCCATGTCTCTCCTGGGACGTGAGTGTAAAGCTTAGCCTTCTGGCTTGTTAGACCTTGCTGTGTATTATCCGTATTAGCCAGGAAGTTAAAAATCTACATTTGTTTTGTGTACATCCTGCTGCAGAGTCTCTGTGTGTTCAGCAAATGTCACCTGAACTACATGACCCAGAGAGGAAGGATTACCAAGAGGCTTTGCTGCTGCAGCCAGTCCAAGCTTTGCTGGATCAGCACCCCTAGGCACAGCCTGTCTTTATCTCACCTACTTCCTAGTTAGCAGAAAACCTCTTTTCCCTTCTTGAGCTTTGGTTGCTATATTCTCTGTGTCCCTTGTAGTGATGATAAAGGGTAATAAAAGCCAGGAAAGACTGAAGCCTGTTTTCTCTGCCTTTTGGAGTAAATAGGCAAATATTTAGGTAGGAAGTGAAGACTTCAAGCAGGAATCCAAATTTCTCATTTACTTCACTCTTTTTTTTGCCTATAGACCCTTCCTCACTTTACAGTCTCCATAATCCCACTCATCCTTAGGTACTTCAGGAGAAGAGAACAAACTATGATACCTGGAGTTCTGAGTTTACCCATTTTTATTCCTAATGCCTAGAGCAGTTTCTAACCCTGGGTATGTCAGCATTCTGCTAGAAGAGATAGAACAGGAAAAGACTGGTTTTTAATTCAAAACCTGATCCTACTGAACACATCACAGTAGATGACCACAGAATTTATTGGCAAGAAACTTGTTTGTTGGAGCTTAATCTCTGATTAACAGCTCTCTTTGGCTCTATTTGGCATTCATATGGGGTCATTCTGCTGAGATGAAAAGTGCGTTTAAAGCTTTTTCTCATTCTTTTCTGAGCAAATCATGACCTAGATGCCAAGCCTATTACAGTGTAATAGAAATAGCTTGACAATCACCAAACTCATTTAACTGTGCACATTTTCTGCGTATCTTTGCAGCTTTCTGAGACCTGTTTACAAGGCTCAATGTGGGATGCTGCATACAAGACCTGGGTATTTCCAATGAGTTGATAATATAAATTTATTGAATTTGCACTTTTTGCCCTTAGAGAAATATATTGTACAATCCCTATGCTGCCTTTTACTCAAGGGTCATAAACGGTTGCCATGAATCAAATTTTGCAGCATATTTTTGATATAAAGATACATTATATGTCCCATTTTATGGATGTGCAAATAGCCACAGGAAAGTAATATGATTTCCCAAGTGCCACAGAGCCAGGCAAGATTTTTCTGAATTAATATTATCTGTCTATAGATCAAGTCTAGCCAGATTGTCTCCACAACCTTTATTGCTAAAAAGAAGAGGCATTTGTCCAAAGAATGATACATCTCACCTATCTTCAACCTTACATTATTCCACGGGTTTTCCTTAAGCATTTATCTTAGGCTGAGATGGATTGTCCTATGGATGAAGCCACTTCTTTCCATTCGCTACAGAGGGAGTTTTGATGACTAGTTTAGACTTGACAACTTTTAGACAGCTCAGATTAGAGAGCTATATTCTTATTAGGTAATATGGAGGTCAATTTTAGTGATAAATAGAAGCTGGACTAATTTGTTCTTTCTCTGTCTTCATTTACAAGATCTGGATTGTATATATTACAGTTCTATGGTACTTACTACCATTTACAATGTGTTGTCTACCTTGTTTTGGCAAAGACCACGGTCAACAGCAACAGCAAAAACCAACCAAACATCCAGCCCTGCAAATTGTTACAGGATTTCATTAACAAAACTGGAAGTTACACTGATAAACACTACTTGAGCATCTTGTCCTTTTAGAGTAGAGAGCTAAATGTAAACAAGAGAGCTAAATGTAAACAATTTTCTTCAGTAACTCTTACTGTATCCATTTAGAAGTCAAGCTACCCGGGCCTGGAACAGTTACTCAAGTAGAAACAAGAGTGAAAATAACAACAAAAACTTTCAGGGTTTATCTGTCCTGACAGATATCTTGAAACCCGGGGTTTGGGTTGGATTTGGCTTTGTTAGTCTTTTTTGATGAAATAATACTTTTAAGTAGACGCCTGCAGTGAACTGATTGTCTTTTAACATCTCTTAGCTCCACAAAAGGAAAGAGCAGAAATTATCATAGAAGTCTGGTGAAAAAACAACATTGGCTTTTTAAATGGTAACACATTTTGATTTAGGCATCAGTGCCCAAAGTAGCGTAAGTAATGACAGAGCAACATCCATGTTGATCCCTCTGGTGTCTCATTCTTCTTCAGAGGACTGATCACTAAGAAAATTATTCAGAATTATTAACAGAGAATGCAGACATAAATCAGAGATTGGATTCACAACATGAGATAAAGTGCTATAGGGATCAAAAACTTGAAACAAAGTCTTCACATCATTGTTGAAATCGAAGAAAATATTATTTCTGCAGCTTATGATTGTATCCTTGTGTTGTGAGTAACAGTAATATTCCAGAAAATTAATATAAATTATGGTAGTTCTCCTGCAGCTCACAGGAGCAAGTTGAGAATGGGTTTGCTGTCTAGTAGAAATAAGCTGGGATTTAAAACTTACTTGAGTAGTTTTGCCTCTCTGACACTGTGATCCAGAGAAGTTGAGAATCATTTGGGAAAAGTGCTTGCTATGCTTTAGCTTTGTGAAGCTTCAGGAATTATTTAGATAGTATGACATAAACACAAACCAAGCTTTATGCAATGCCCCAAACCACCACACATTTCTTACTTGCAACAACCCCATCAGGTTAGTGGCTTGGGACAAGGTAGAAAAAAACACAAATGGCTAATTGGTTGGCTAATACCAACCTCTACTTTGGTTGGTTTAGCCATACTGGCTTTACTCGAGTGATATTTCTAAATGGCAATCAAGGTGTAACTCTGCAGTGTCTATTATTGTCAGGAAATAATAATTCTAATAGCTTCAGTCAAGGGACTGTAGTTTCTGTGATTCTCTGCAAAGGAAGCTGAGAGAAAAATATAAGCTTGCCTTTTTACATTTTTTCTTAAATTCACTTCAAACAAAAAGGAGAAGCGTCACTAGAGACCTTTCAGGCAAAGTGTTAGCAGCAGCATAAGTAGTTTTTTTCTGATATATAAACATATATGTAAAAGAAAAATGAATTCTTTTCAAAAGCATTTCAAAATACATATACTCTGTTCATGCCTGTATGTACTTTTCCTTTCGTGTCAGGGCCTGTATCATACTCTCAAGGTCTGGTTTTCCCATGTACGGATCCTTTGGGATTTCCCCCTCAGAGCCAAACAATATATTTATTTTACAGACAGAGGAGGAGAGATGACTGCTCTCATCCACAGCCAAACACTCTACCCTTCCTCCTTTCCTCTGTTGGCGTTAGGTGACAAACATCATGGGAAAGCAGACTGTGCATCCTGTGAGTAATTTATACCAGTGTCAAAATGTTTTGTAGTAACATTTGGTGAAGTTCCAGGAAAAGAACTTGAAGCCAAATTTTACACTATCAGTTCAGTCTGAAAACAAAAAAGGAACGTATCTTTTTTTCCCCACGTCCTCTTATATAATACTGTCCAGGTGGTCAACCAGAGAGAGATATATATATGGGGAATATTTAAGCATTAATGTGTTGCATGCTTCAGTGGATGAAAATTATGACAAATTAGGCAATTTTCAATCACATTTTCTACACTGCAACTGTGTGAACATTTCTGTCACCAAGCGTGTCAGTATGGTAGAGCAAAAACATCAAGTGTATATAGATCTGGAGCCTCCTGCTCCTCAAGTCAGAGAGTGTGATAGAAATGGTTCTGTCTGAAATTTATCTGTTCTGTCTCATATCAGATCACGAGCTCACTAGTAACACAACTGCAATGCCTAAGCCTATTACAAGATTAGGCTGGGTGTGTAGTATAGAGGTGATACATTTACAGAGATTTGTTGTGGAACAGACTTTTTCCTGTGGAATTCTTCTCTAAGTCTGTTAAATTAACCATTTAGATTGTATATTAGGGAAAAAATTCTTCACTGAGAGAGTTATCAAGCTCTGGAACATGCTTCCCAGGGAAGTGGTTGAGTCACCATCCCTGAAGGTATTTAAAAGACAGGTAAAAGTGGTGCTTAGGGACATGGTTTAGTGGTGGACTTGAAAGTGTTAGGTTTACAGTTGTACTCAATGATGTTAAAGGTCTTTTCCAACCTCAAGTGTAACATCTTTAGAGCAGAAATTCTAATTCTGGTTATGTGGTTTTTGTTGTGATTTAACCTCAACCAAAACTAAGCCCCACACAGCCACTCACTTAGTCCCCTCAGTGGGATGGGGGAGTGAATTGGAAGGGTAAAAGTAAGAAAGTCCAGGGCTTGAAATAAAGACAGTAAAGCAAAAGCTGTGTGCACAAGCAAAGCAAAACAAGGAGTTCATTCACGGTTTCCCGTCAGCAGGCAGGTGTTCAGACATCTCCAGGAAGGCAGGGCTCCATTACACGTAACGGTGACTTGGGAAAACAAATGCCAGCACTCTGAACATCCTTCCTTTCTTCTTTTTCCTCCAGCTTTTATTGCTGAGCATGAGGTCATGTGGTATGGGACATCCCTTTGATCAGTTGAGGTCAGCTGTCCCAGCTGTGTCCCCTCCCAACTCCTCATGTATCCTATGTGAACTCTCCTTAGCACTCAGGTCCTATTCTTAGGCATTTGATTTGCCTGCAGTATAAAAAACCCCGACCATAATATCTTTATTTATATCAGCAACTATTCAGTGAATGTGGAATACAGGCAATGATGTATACAAAACTACTTGCTGATATAAAGAATGTATGTTTTGTATATGAGTAAGCAGACTTGATTAACTGCTTCATTAGAGCACAAGAAAACACATTTACAGTTGAATGAGGAATTGCCATTATACTAGAAAAATATTTTGGAGTGAGGTATGTATAAATCTAGCTCAGAAAAGCAAACATGCTGAATGCAACTTTTTGGTTGGGTTGTTTTAGTTTTTTGCCTCACTGCAACATAATAGGCAATAATTTGGTTGATGTGAAAAGAGTCCATTGGTCTAAATATCCCTAAAATGATTTGAAGATTTGCAACTGTGTGAGTAACAGCACTTTTTAAAGGTCTTTTTTGATTCATACATTACAAACAGAATGAGGAGTACATGTATCCTTCACATTTCAGTCAAAACCTAGGAGTATCTATTAAATTTTAACTCAGATTAAACTGTTTTTAACTCCTCACAGTAACTTTTACCAAAGTGATGCAAAAAAATATGGTTTTCTGCAAGCATTGCATTTGTCCTGAAATTTACTGGTAATTATTTAATGCATTCTTGCAAGTAAATAATTGATAACAGTAAGAAACACATGCCAGGAACTGAATCCTAAAAGACATCACTAGGTAGACAGTAACTCTGACAGTGAAAGCCCAGAATTAGCTAATTTCTCTTTTGCTGAACTTGTGCAGGCTGTTCTTATATCATTCTAATTTCTTCATAAACATGTACTTCAGTATCAAGTTAAATGCCTTAGAGGAATCTGTACAGAAGAAATCAATTGTACTTAATCTACCAAGCATCCTACTCCAAAGATTTTTCTGTAATTTTTTTTCCAGATCGGCATTAATAATATTGTTTCCACTAACTTTTTAGTTAATACGCGTATCAACCATATCACTATTTTGCACAGGACTGACGTTACAGTGATGAGCTTGTAACTGTGAAAAGTTGACCGACCTACCCTCTTTAAAATAAATTGTGAAACATTAGTTTCTTCCAGAATGTTGGAGCTTTTCCAGCATTTCACGGCTTATTGAAAAATCAACATTAACAGCCCAGAGAACTCCTCAGCCATATCCTTTAAACCTCTTAGTCATAAATTACGTGACAATGCTTTTAAGTGTGTAGCTTTAGAAAAGCTACTCACCCTATTCGTTGCTTTCGTCAAATCTTCATGTGACATGATTCGGATGTTTATTCCCCAAACGGAACCAATATATTTATTGAACATCCAGTCATTTACTGATAATACTATCAACAAACAATATCAAAATAAATATCTTTTTTTTCTTTAACTGTATTTTTTTTTTCTACTGAGACCTATATAATTTTTTTTTCATAGACTCATAGAATGTTAGGGGTTGGAAGGGACCTCTGGAGATCATCTGGTCCAACACCCCTGCCAGAGCAGGTCCACCTACAGCAGATGGCACAGGATGGCATCCAGGTGGGTTTGGAAGGTCTTCAGAGTCAGAGACTCTACCACCTTTCTAGGCAGCCTCTTCCAATGCTCTGCCACCCTCAAAGGAAAGAAGTTCCTCCTCATGTTCAGATGGAACTATATTCAAGTTTGTGCCCATTACCTCTTGTCCTATCACTGGGTACCACTGAAAAAAGACTGGCCACCTCCTCCTGGCACCCTCTGTTTAAGTATTTTTAAGCATTGATAAGATTCCCCCACAGCCTTCTCTTCTCCAGACTAAAAAGACCCAACTCCCTCAGCCTTTCTTCATAGGAAAGATGTTCCAGCCCCCTAATCATCTTTGTAGCCCTTTGCTACACCATCTCCAGCAGTTCTCTGTCCTTCTTAAACTGGGGAGCCCAGAACTGGACACAGTACTCCAGATGCGGCCTCACCAGGGCAGAGTAAAGGATGACCTCCTTAAGTCACTATTAAGTTAGGATTATCTCCTTAAGTTACTACTGTTTTTAATAGACATAGCTTAGTCCTGTATTCCTTGGGATCCCATACCAATTTTTTATAACTCTGAGCTTATGAGAAATATTTATTACTTTTTTGTTGTTGTTTTATATATCACATGTAGCTGCTCTCTTTTACATTCTAAATCACTTTCAGTTGTAACCAGTGTGGCCCTCTTTCTCAAAAGTGACCATAGCTTTTCTGGTACCCACCAAAGTATTCTTAAACAGCTCCTCGTTATCTCTCCTATTTTTCACGCTTTTCTTTCTTTCTCCCAATTTTTGCCTTCAGCCCACAATTGCATTTACTCTGCAATTTTTTCAGGTCTTTGAAAAGAGCATTGCCCGTAACTATTTCTGAATGAAGACAATGGGCTAGTATAATACATTAGTAAATGCTTAGAGTATATGTGAAGAGATATAAATATTTTACACTAGAAGGTCTCAATATCATAAAGTCAAAGATTTTTTCTTTCTATCTTTCTTTTCAAACAACACACTTCCTGTATTACCACATTTGAAAAGAATAATGACAGAGATAACAAGGGTAAATGTATTTGATAGCTTTCCCGAGTACACCTGTGAATAGCATGTCCAGGTTTTTAGCCATACTCAATAACACTGGTTTTGTACCACTGTTAGTGTTAAGAATTTCTGCCTTGCTGCAAATCTTCATAAATAATCATATGCCTTTACCACCTCTTGCCACACCAGAGAAGCAGGGAAAGTGCACATATATAAACACTTAGCAGTATAGTTCAATACAATAGGAACTAAACAGATCTTTCAAAACTTCAGTCAGTCTTGAGCCGTACAACACATAAAAGATAACCAAATATTTTCTCAGACCTTTTATGTCTCTGTTTTTTTGTAAACGAAACCCCAAAATATAAAGCATCCTTACCTGAAGAAGGCCTGTATCCCTGTTTTGGCCTTATTGGATAAGGTTTATACAAGTTGAGGTCCTGGCCCAACATTTTATGTGTTAAAAAATATTTTTTCACTTCACACAACACCTTCTTGTATGTGCCAAATCTGTTTCAGACACACTTATTTAGAAGTATTGGAATCAACAGCATAACTGCCTTCCTGTGTTAATCTTTGTTCATGCAGTCCACACTCCTATTTTACTTTTGCACTTGGCCTCTTAATCCATTTCACTAATTAGATTTTTTACCCTCTAAACCCCTACAGCATGTGCCTGCTGTGTGCATGCTTTGACCTTTAATCACCAAACTCTCCATTTTCCACACAGATGTTTACTACTGTTATCTCCCCCTTTTATCTTGGCTTATATATTGACTTCTCATCACTGGATTTGTCCTATTAACCTTGTTCTATTTTTTTAAAGCAAGCCCCACATGGTACTTCCTTTTCTCAGAAATACATTAGATAACACAATAGTGTATGAAAGGCTTTGAATTCTTAGCCAGGTGATCTAAAGTTCTTTGTTTATTTATTGAGATTCAAGAAAAGGCTCTGTCTAACAACTCAAGTGAGGGGCAATAGAGGGTAGATAGTTATTGAATCATGCTCAAGATAAAATGCTGCATTAGGTTCTCAGAAATGACACTTCCTCAGAAAAAAAATATGGTTTTGTAACTAGCTAAGAGCACAAAGTCCAGGAATGTTGCACTTTTTTTCAGGACAACTCAATGTTTTGCAGAAATTCTATGTCTTGCAACCAGCTATTCCCACAAGCTACAGAAACATTAGTTTATTTTTACCAGCACATCTATCCAAAGAGCACAGCTGTGATGGGGCTTACGCAGCTACGTGGTGTGAGAGGTGTGTTGTCTCTTTCTTCCGGGTTCTATTCCTATTATTTTTCTTAGCAAGTGAAAAACAGATTGTAAATTCTTTGGACCATGCTAATATCTTTTTTGTTTGTACTGAGAAGCTCATTCAATATATCAGTGCTAGAAAAGCAGTTAAGATTTGGTTAACATTATCTCAGTGTACATTAGCTAGACATGACCCTCTGTCAGGACAAACTTTGCCCAGCTGAATCACATCTACCCACAGACTATGTCACAGACAGTTTGTTTGCCCTGTCTTGCCTTGGGGGTAGCAAAAACATTAAAATTACTAAAAACTGCTATAGAGGCAGAAAAAGGGGGAATATAAACTGGTCAGTTTTCTTACGTTTTGTAATAGAGAAGTTACAAAGTTTTTTGTGCAGAGAAGCTTTGTAGGGTTTTATCCATCAATGCCTAATGCCCAGACATTGCTCCATCACTCCATGTATTCCAAACATGTTATCACTCCCAAATAAACTTAGTAGCTCTTGTATCTGGTCTTCATAATTAATAATAGCCTGATGACCTCATCTATATTTTATAGTGAAATCTAGGATGAGTCTGCATTTTTGGTTTCGTTATGCTTTCCTCATACGTGTTATACATTGTCCTCATTATACATTTTTACAAAATATGTTTGTCATTGTACACTCTACCAAATGCTATGTACTTAAGTCAGCAATTAATGAAGTTCGAATCATTCAGTAGGATGAATTTCCTTTATGGTAGTAAGCGATCTTTTCACACTCAGGCCAAGTAGCATTTTCTGTTGTGATTGGAGGTCAGATCTGCTTATAGTCAACTAGTCATTGAATGCAGTTGAGTCCATTCAGCAGGCAGAACCCGCGGAGACAGCCAAGGAAGTCTTTTTCTAATGAAGATAAATCCAGTCTCAGGCGGGATTCTGCTAGAACAGAAGAGATGTCCTGATTGATTCAGTTATAAGGACGGAAGGATTATAGGAAGTGGATATAGTCGAATTTACTTTCAGTTGAAAAAGATCGGCAGCTTTACTATCAGTTATGATCCAATTTGAGGAAAGCAAAGCCTAGGGATTGGCCTTTCTAAAAGACAGGGTCACATATGCGCGATCTGTGGAAATCACCTGGAGAATTACCCAGCCTTCTGAGGCTTCAGTCTGACCAGAATGTAAAAATCATCTTTAAGCTAAACCAGAATAGGTTACGTTAAAGTGTGTTACTATTTCATTTCACATATTTCCAAGTAAAGAAATATACTACATAAAGTTTGCATTTCAGTAAATTCACTTTCACCGTTACTTTGAATGTATGTCTACTGTTAAGAATGATTTGAAGAAAGCTGCCAAACAAAAAGTATCCCAAGAGTGTGACAAGACTTTTTAAGGCTCATCTATCGCCAAGCAGTGACACCTCACAAATAAGACAAAGTCCTCAAAGGTTTGCAGAGTGCTCCTTTACTGAGCTGCAAGAGCACTCTCAAAGCCTCTTATTGCCAGAATGCATTCGACTTCCAACAGACAACGAAGAGTCTCAGATCCACTGGAACTCTCAGGATTCATCCTAGCAAAAAGTGGCAAATATGTTTGTGCTAGATTCACAAGGTGATTTTAGGCTCAGCATCGTACTGTGCAACCTGAAGGCAATTTGTCAAGGAGACATTGTAAACCCAAGGCGGTAAGTGGTATCTCTACTGAGACAGAAGAGAAATGAGAAACATAAGCTTGGGACCAAGGAATATTTATATAGCAGGTTAGCAAAAGTAAATCAGAGGAAACTAAGATGCGACTCACAAAGATTTGGAACACACATCTGCTCAGGATTCATTAAAAATACCATCCAGCCAGGTATCCACACTCAATTGTGTCTTCCCTTTCAGACCATTCACCTGCTACCTGACATGCATGGAAATATGAGAGCACTCTGCTTCATCTGAAAGGTCAGGTTTGATAGAGGTTAGTAAGTATAACATTTCCCTGACAGGAAATGATAATAAAAAAAGAAATCTCCCCTTTTTCCTCCAGCAATTTTAAATTCTGTAAAAACAAAAGTTATTTTCTGTAGTAATACATTTCTTTCTGAAAATCTCTCTCTGTTATGTGAAATTCTACAGCATAGGATCAGTTATGGTGCTTTGCTAACTGGGTGGACCAGAAATTTACTGACAATGTGAGACTGCAGAATAGTGGACACAATGTGAGTTGTAAAAATTTGCTGGTAAATGCTTCTTGTTAAACTATTTAGAAATCCTGTGAAGATCTACTGCTGTAATGAAACAGGAACCAAAAATTATATTTACTTTAAAGACTGTACTGAGTGCTCCTTTTAAAATTCTGTATTATACAGGGTTCAGGCGCTAAATGTCAAAGAATAAAGATGTTCTATTTTGGAGATTATCCACAAAGAAACAGGTCTGAAATTTGGCAAATGTCCATTTTTCTCTGAGTTCTCAGCCAGAGAAAGATTAAAAATAATAATGTAAGGGACTGACAACTAACCTGCTTGTAATCACTGAACAGTTCATTTCAGTTGTCTCATCTGTATTACTACCACATCTCTTGATACTTTTCTATGACCGACTTATTTCTTTCTAATACAGGAAAGACTTTTGTGGAGATATTGGTATAAAAAGAGGCATTAAGAACAAAATGGGTCTATTAATGAGTGAAGTAAGGGGAGACCATTATACAGAATGTTTAAAATATTGAATTCTCTGTTCTATCCCTGTTCAGGAAAAAAAAGAAAAACAACCCGAAAATCCCCAAACAACAAAACAAAATATAAAAACAAAACAACACCAAAAAGAAAAAAGAAAGAAAGAAAGAAAAGAACCCTGAGCTGTTACGAAAACAAAAGATATGGATATAGTGGTGGGTTAGTGATGAAAAAAATATAGAGAAATATATTGGAAAGTAATCACTGTTTCTAAAATCCTTGTAGACCAGGTGATCTGCATTATTCTCAGGTAAGAGTCCATCCTAAAGCCCTTTAAAAGCAACTTTAAATTTGATATTGACTGCAAGACCCTACAGATACTAGTTAACAGCAACTAAAAATCATTTTTAATATACTGTGGAACAACTGGGAAAATATGAGAATATAGTTGGAAAAAATATTTATTTTCTAAAATGGTAAGGAGAATATTCATGCTAAAAACTGTTAATAAACCTTATATATATTATTAACAGAAACATAGCAAGCTGTAAGAGTATAAAATCTCTATATATCTTGAGAATCAATTTATAAAGACTATAACTAATGAAGTAAAAAAACCCCATTAAATTAAAATCACAGAAGAAACAAGACAATATTTCTCTATTTAAGTTTTGCTTTTTAAAAAATCATACAGAGCATAATATGGAAATAACCCTTGATGTAGCAGACAGAACTGAAGCAAAGTTCTGAGTTGAGAATTTCAAGATTAATATACCTAACTCAAGTGGGAAATTATCTCCTCATCACTTGATTATGTTTAAGCTTCCAAACTAGAACCAAATACCAACACCTGAATCCTTTTCCTAAAACGCACTGTGGTTTTTTAACCATTTTGTTAATTAATTAACAGGTACTGCTAATGTCTTTGCTTTTCTTTCAAAGGGAGTTGTTATAATGTCACAATTCTAAAATGAAAGAGTGTTTCAAAATTATGTTAGAAATTATTTTGAAAAAGATCAAAATTACACTGTTAGATAAGATCCAAATACTTTTTTTTCCAGAAGTTTCTTTCAATGTAGATTTTTTCTCAAAAAAAAAAAAAAAAAAAAGAAAGTTTAAAAGATTGAATTTGTTTTTGAAGATTTGACAGTGCTAAAAAGAAAATTACCTGCTTTGGGCATTTTATACAGCTGTTTACAACTTGCTTTTACCTCCACAGTACATTAAGAAGAACTAGATTTTTTAACTCAGAATAGGCTTTGCAAAGTAGTGAATTGATATGAAACCTCATAGATTCCATGGCTGCCAAGATGCAACACACAGTGACAGGCAATGATGACTGCATCTCCTGACTCACTAGCCAGATTAGCTGAGTACAGCAGTATGATATCCTGGTATGCTTTAGCAGTACATCATTAGTGTTATTTATTTGCACTACTTTAACATTCGGTACTGATAATGGATCAAAAAAAGACAACCCCTGTCTCAGAGAGCTCATAATCTAAATGTAAGACCAGAAACAAAGGGCGAACGTAGACAGACAAGGAAAAAGAGAAAGCAATGAGACATGGCTGATCTTGGCATACCAGGAGACTTCAGTTTTTACTTTGTTTTCTTTTCAAAGAACTCTGTGGAGTAAGAAAGTGAAGGAGGAATTTGGAAAAGGATAAAAGAGACATTTTTCAGTTGTTTACAGAGATATCCTCCCAACAGGCAACAGGAGGAAAAACATAAAGGTGCTTGTATAAAAGTCAAACGAGATGGCATCATAGATTTAGTAGGTGCAGAAATGACCTTTTGAAATACCAAGGCGTCAGCTGAATTATTTTATTTGAATCAACTGATTCAAAGAAAGGAGAACAGGACAGCATAAAGACTCCATGAAACAGGTATAAATATCTGAGTAAAAAGTGGAGAAAATAAATGAGTTTTTAAGCACTCTGCTAATATACCTGAGGTCTAGTAGTTTCTAAATTGCTTCCAGAGACAGAAGTAAATTCTGAATGATGTCATCTTTATCTAAAGAAATGTCATAGCTCAACTAAAAATTATTGGCAGAAAATGGCTGTAGTTTAGCAGCTTTTGTAAGGTAGAAGATAAGAATAATCTAGAACAAAATTAATTCCGTGGGTCCTTTTAACCACTTCACTATAAATATTTCCTGAAAAAGAAAACAGGAGTTATTCCTAATAGCTGAGGGAACAGCATGTACTTATATGTACATGTAACTTAGTGCTTTACATGGACTTGTAATATTCACTTTTTTCTATTTTGCAGACACTATGAAAGAGTAGTTTCATTTGTTCCTCCAAGTCTATGTCACACTGAAACTCTGTTAAAGAACCACCACCATTGAACTGGAAACGATTCTATATGCCAGTTATAAGCTGTTTCCTTTAAACCACTAATATACTCTTTAGTCCATGAGTCCAGAAGACAGACTGGTACTATTAAGCAATTTATAAAACCCCAATCGTATTTATTGGGAAGTAGTAGGTATGCTTTTCTGTGAACGTAGATGGACCTTTCACCTCCTGTGCAAACTCCAAAGCCCACTGGCAGCCAAGAAAGAGTGCAATGTACAAGAGAAATTCTGTTTATGGGTAAAACATACGAGTCTGTTCCATAAGAGTTGAATACTATAGTAAGCACGTAGTGAATGCTACTGAGAAGCGATGGAAACCAGTTTCCACTGACTACCTCCGTGATTTACTGTTTTTCTGCTTTCTGCGGTTTCTTGCTCATTCACATCTAGCCTACCAGGCATACATGTGAGTGCAAAAGGCAGTATCTGTCAGAAATAAACCGACATTATTTGTATTAGCTGTTTGGGCCTGAATGAGTGTGAATGAGTAGTTTTCACACTCCTCATTACACAAGGACAAAACTACACTAAAAGAAAAATACTGTCAACTTTCTATTTACTCACAAAAATTCTGGATGAAGATAAATTCAATAAAGAATATAGGCAATAAAATGTGTGTAAATTGGGGTTTAAAACTAGAGTGTATTTATTGAAATAGAACTTTGAGAATATGAACATTACACAAGCATACTTATGAAAGGAAAAAAAGCTTTGACTTCTTTTAAGTGTCACCTAAATAATAGACAACATGAATATACCACCCACAGGTAATGAGGAGTTAACTGTTTCTATAATTGTATTATCTGCTGTTTGTGTCAGAACAGACTCATCTCACAGAGAAATGCGCACAGGTGCAGACACAGAACTTCACATGCTGTTTTCAGCACACGGCTATATATTTATACTTACACAGTTTGAGACACACTTGTCTCTCAAAGTGCAGCTGATTTTGCATAGCTAGCATTTGAGATTGAAGACAGGAAGGTTTTTTTATATGTGCTCAATTTCATTTGGATACAGCTGCCTGTAAGAGAGAGAATTAAGCCATAACTTACTGCCCCCCAGCCTAAGACACGTGCCACAGAAGGTGGCACACTACCCTTTGCAAATGATAGACAAAGTGTTAGGCCTAACCCCCGATGAATTCAATGTCAACGTCATCACTGTCATTAATGGCAGAAGCTGCTGTTCAAAAGCAGCATGGGTTTATGTTGAGGCAAATTAAAAAGATTGGAACAGAACTTCACCTGAAATAAATTAGTCTAGCTCCAACTGAGGACATGGTCCATCACCTCTATGGCACACAGAGGGTCTCATATTGTACATGCAGTATGACTATAATTTTATTTCCTTGTGGATTTACATTTAGCTGTTGTCATAAACACTTGCTGAAGAGCTAGCACATGCCTGGGGGTTATAGGACATGTTACTGTAGCAACCAAAAGAATAGTATTTTTTTTCGTACTTAGTAATAATCCAAAGCAAGAACAAAATGGAGATGGGGAAAGTCAAAGAAATCTGTGTAACAGTACACCAGAGAAGTCTATCACAGCCATGTCAAGGGTTTTGAAGGAAATAACATGTACTAGTTTTCCATTACAGCAGCAGAATCTGCACAAGGTCTAATGATCAAAAACATTGATTTATTCCTGTCACAAGCCTTCAGTACTGCGCCCCCTCCCCCCCACNTCCATCTTACATTCAGCTCTGGTATATAACCCTTCTGTTGTACACAAGATAAAACCACTTGCTATACCTAATGCCTGCAGCCCATATCATTACTTTGACAAAATGTTACCATCAGACAAAAGACCCAAGAGTTGTCCATGTAGATAGGAACAATATCTGAATCTCAAAACTCCAAAGTGATAGGAGAGAAGGGCGGTGATTCCACCTCACCAATATGGGTTTGTTATTTTTTTAAGTTCGCAGAAATTATTTTAGGACTGAAAAAACACTCTGAGTCTAACGTTTAGCACCTTTGGAGTACAGTTGAAAGACTGATTCTTGAATGAGAAAAAAACACAGTGTAGGCAGGTAATGTCCTGTACATAAAACGTACTCCGCTACTAACACAAATTATGACACAGATTTAAGACCAAAATCTGGAGTCTGATAAGCCTCACATGCTTCAATATCTATACCTAAGATTTTGCTTCTACTTTTCTAAATACTGAGGACCTAAGTGGAACTGTAGTTTCAAGGGGGTAAATGAAGAGACATTGCAAACTGCATGTTGCTTTGTGATTGTATACACTATCCCCTGTGGCTAAAGAATAATAATAGTATAAGTAAGCCCTTTTTCTGACATTTCAAATCTGACATACTTAAAATGAAAACCTTAATAATTATATTTTTCCAATACAAGATATTCAAGTATCTGTAAAGCTTTCCTTCATAATGTTCACATGTAGACTTGTGTGTGCAAGCATCAAAGTGGCAATTTATGCAGTTTATCCTAACACTTTTGTATCTTAAGTGATAACACTGAGATCTTTTACATTTTTTCAGATGTTATGTTTCTACCTCATCTTGACTGTAACACAAAATCCACTGCATGTTCAGATAGACCTGAGGAAAAGGTTGTGATGCCAACAAAATACTAAATTAGAAATTCAAGCCTTTTTGTAGATATTATTTAAAAGTACAGGGGAAAAAGTCATAAACATATGCCTCATAGCAAAGGAATTCCAGTTTTTGGGTTTTCACTGATCTGTGAAACAGTTACGGCTTCTTCTTCATCTTCAGGTAACATTAAAGTGTTGAGCTATTCAATTTATATATAGTATGGGTGAATGGGTGTTTCAAGTAGAAAGTATTCAATAAAAGCAAAAAATCCCATTCTGCAAATAATTAGCCATGTTTTAATACAATCACATACGTGCATATACAAACACTCAAAACACAGTTTCAAATTTCCAGCCTACCCATTACCAAACAAAAACCTGTCATTCCTAAAACTCAGGTGCTTGGTGCCAACTGATAAAGCAATAAGAGGCCATGGATTTATTTTATCTTTTATTTCAATTAGTGTAAAAGCAGAATTAAGTTAGTTTGTATTACATTCCCTTAGGTGAAGATGTTTGAGGAGAGAAAGGAACCTCTTTTTCTGTTAATCTATATTTTATGTATCAATGTTTATAAATCAGTTAACACAGTGGCATATCAATCAAAAACTTCTTTTTTAAAAAAATAATAACTAAGAACCACGTAGCAGACTGGAAAGCAATCAAGAGTCAGCGTACCTGGAATCCGTCATTTTGCATCTTATTCCTGTCTTATCTTCATTCTAAACACAGAGTGTACATGTGTGTGTGTGAAACAGATTTTTAAAATCTCTCCTAGTAACCCAAAGAATACTTAAAACTCAACTCTACATTTTCCCAGTTAATTTAAAAGCTTTGAAGACTAGAGCAATATAAACAATTCATATAAATACATATTTTAATTAAAGCACTGAATATGGTGCATGCTGTTAATGTCAAGAGGATTTTTTTGAGTTTTCTAGTTTATTTAGTAAATGTGAAGATCACTGTTTTATAATTCAACTAATACCATCACTTTTTTATTGCAACAACCCAAAAGATATGCATTCATCCATGTTGGATTTTACTAATAGGTTTTCTTTTTCTTTTTTCCTCCATTTGATTTATTTATATTACCTATGATTTACTATTAATTGATCAGTGTCACTCAGTTTTGAATTATATGCTCAAATAGCAGCAATGAGTTGCATTGCCAGGTTTTTTTAAAAATACTGCATAAATTACCAAATTTTCATTGTGATAGAATATTATCAAAAGCATGTAATGGCTCAGGGATTCTTCATTTAGTTACTATTATCCTTCTCCAAACAATATGCTTTTCTTTAGGAAGACCAACACTTGACCTTCTGTTTCTCTGAAACAGTCTTTTTTATAAAGGATGATACCACGTGGTGATGGGTGTTATGCAGATCAGCCCTGCCTTGGATAGTGAAAGAAAATCATTGCACAGAAAGACCACTGCTTTTTACAAGAATGCAGCAAAATAAGTATTTTAATTGATAGACTATTTACTAGTATTAAATGAAGAGGCCAATTCAAAGGTAAGTGATTTAACCAAGTGGAAAACCAGAAGATTTGACATGATTTATAAACAGAGGTGAAAATATTTTCCAGTGGTTGTAGAAATCATACACAATGAAACTGATGCTTGTAACCCATTATTACCTTAAATTGAATAACCAATTTATCATAAGCCATATTGTCCCAATCTGTTCCTAAACGGAACATGTCAATATGAATTATAAACTGGCATGAACAATTTAAAAGAAGAGCAGACATTAATCCTCTTACGCCTTTCATCTGCTATGCAAAACTTTTGCGCAGGGACCTTTTTCTCACATACTTTGGCTGGTTTATTTATTAGGTGCTATATCTTTGGGGCAGGACGGTCTCTTTATGAAGCTGTATATTACCTACGTAATGGCCTCTGTGTTTCAGTTAGGGATTAACAGACTTCTGTAAAACAATTAATAAAATGTAAATCCCACTCAGCTTCTTTGTTAAATCATGTAGGTGGCTTTTTAATTTTTTTGCTGGTGTAAACCAGGATAACTCCACTGAAATCAACTGAGTGGCACTACTTCTTATCATCCAAGAATTTGGCTTAGATTCCTGCTTGCTGTAATTCATTGCTTAGCAATTTCAAATCAGGCTGCCCTTGTGCAGTAAATTGAGAACACTAAATAGCTCTGCACTAGGTCTGGGTGGGAAGGGAGACAACTTTCACTATTCATTAAACACCTCCCTTAGAGCAATTTCTGGGCCTGCTCATGTTTATCTCGTTCCTTTTCCTTCACAATCCCCCTGCAAGAAATCTCTACTGCACGAGTGCTTTTGCTATGAAGAGATATGCCTGAGCGAGGATCTTTCTTCCTATGCCATAAGCATGCCAATGCCATGGTCAGAAGACTCCTGTCTGAAGCGTTCGTCATACAAGGTTACTCACGCAAGAAATCAGGGAGAAGACATGACACCTTGGGTTGACTAGGAATTGTCACCACGCTAATGTACTTTGGGGAATGCAATGACCTTGTGAACCTGTAATTGTGTGTCTTCATACTTTCCCAGTTACATTGCAGGCGTCCTCTAGTTCCTATGACTGCTCCAAACAAAAAGCAATTCACATTGGTGAGATTTGGTAAAATGTCTGTTCTTTATTTAGTGCCACAGGAATACAGAAGGTCAGACAGAAAATAAGTTAGTAGTTGAGATACCTGAGTTTGGCTTGACATTGATTTGATGAAGGTATCTGACCTCGGATCTTCAAAGCTTAGTCATGTCTCTCATCAAATTCAGTGGGAATTCAACATTTAAGCAACTCATGAGTCTGAACTTTAGTCTTTTTAGTTTTCTGGCTGCATTTCCCAGTATATCAGGATCTTCTTGTCCCAGTCTGCCTTTTCCATTAGGGATCAGAGACGGAGAGAAACATGGGACATTCCTGCAAATCTCCATGCCTAACCAGAGCCTCATCAGGTTCCACTACTCATTTGTCAGCTTTGTGCCTCATTTGCCTCTCACTGTAAAAGTGAAAAAAAAAAGCCCAAAACAGTTAAGTTAAAATGTAGAAGTAAAACAGTGCCCCTTACACTAATGACAGTCACTTGCTCGGTGAAGTGGTGACGGTGCAGATGAGAATCAGAATCTGCACAAGAAATGAGGTACCTGTCCAGGCAATTTTCTCACCCATGTAACAATACACTCAGCAGCATGACTAAGAACTGCACAGCTTTACAGCGCCATGGAACACTGTTCTTCCATTAGGGTATCACAAAAACAGTGTTATGCATATTCCAGTATTACTTTATAAATTTATAAGATTCCTCCCAAACCACTTAAAACAGTAAAATTCATCCACTGTCCAGAAGCAACACAAGCAAAATTTCAAGGGAGAGGAATTTGTTGTGAGAAAATTTAGAGGGACTTGGATAACTGGACACAAAATGGATGGACTACTGCCTCTCCACTGTGTAAACAGCAGATTGCGGTACTGCTGTTCTTCGAGGATAACAATGTTATTTTCCAATCCCACACAAAAGATGTTTAGTTTCTTCTCAAACCACATACAAGCACTGAAGAGAATAAAGACCTATCTTCCTCCCTCTGCTTCTGTATTCTACATTCATTGCCCTTGCATGGCAAATACGCTCTTATTATTCATTATCTGTAGCCAAATAGTATATTGAGGTCCCACAAAAGATTGGGACCCCATTGTGCTGGACACTGGACAACAATATTGTAAGAGGTAAGATACCCTGAATATTTTATAGATTAAGCAGATGTGAGCAAACATAGGAGATAAATAAAGTCAGACTTACTCAATATCACAGAGGACACCTGTGGTAGGCTGGAGATGTGGTCCCATCCCAATTCATCACAGCAGGAAAGCCTAACTTTAAGATCTATGTTCGCTTAGCCAAGATGTGTAACCCCAATGATGCTCCCTCTTCATAGCTGAGGGGCCCTTAGGAAGGAAAGCAGGCTGTAACAGGCAGCCCACTGCCAGACCTCCTCTTCCTGGAGCTCCTCAGCTATGGACAAAGTGAGAGAACAGAGACTAATGCCGTAAGGGCAGATTTTAGGTGGACAAATATATTCTCTACAAGGTATCTTTGCATACCAAGATGAGTAGAGGATGGCTGAGCTCCCAGGGCAAGTGAAAGTATTTATCAGTAAATAAAATCAGTGCAGTAAAGTTGAACTGAATGCAGTTAGTTAACAAAACCAGTGGGTTTGGGATGCATGTTTCACATGCAGGCCCACTAGATGACCTTTAAAAGTCCCTTCTAACCCAAACTGTTCTATGATTCTACAATTCTATGATTCTCTGACTAAAGCACAGGGCTACCCTAGCATCACCGAAGGAAGAAGTTCATTGACCAAGACCAGATATGAATATTTTTTTCTGGATTGGGTGATATTTGCTACCCCTATTTCAGTTGTGTTTTCATTAATCTGCTTCCCTTTTTTATTTATCTATTGTTCAGGTTTTGAAACAAGTTCTCCTTCAAGCATTGATTTACTGAGATACAACCATTGCTTCATTTAGCTGATCTCAGACCTGAACGTCCATACTTGCATATCTAAAGCTTGACTTGGAGAATAATAGAGTAAATCCAGGCTCTACTGGGCACTAGCCTCACAAGTAGTAATTACCTATGTAAGTTGTTCCTTTGAGTGTTGCTGGAGTTTCCTTTTCGTGATGACTACTAGATAAAGCCTTTAGTCAGATCCTCTGAAGTCTTATGGATATTAATTCCAGAAGAGAATATGAGCAAATAATTAAATTAATTCTCATATATGCTTTATGAAGCCACTGTGCCTAGTCATGTCCAAATTTTGTTGTAGCGACCACTGACAAATGCAGTATCAACAATTTAATTCAATCGCCGTTTATTTTGTCATCTGTTTTCCTTTGCTGGAAAAACAACTTTCCTCTCACTTCTACATTTATTTATGTAATTTCATGGAGTGATATAGAGGAGAAACAAACATTCACTTGATTATTTCTTCCCTAATACGTAAAACATGAGGAACCCTAGGGGACTAGGTTTTAAAAAGCAGTAACATATTTCCAATAGCAACATCAACATAAGTTTTTCTGGATACAAGTTATCTGAATCCCCAAATATAATATTTCTCTTTGATTTTCTGCTATATGTTGCCTACAGTTAGCATAAGAATTATTTAAGCTTAACAAACTACTTACAGAGAATATCCATGAAATTACATTGAATCTGGCTTAGTTTCTGATAGGATACTGAAGGAGAAAAGTCTTCATTTTAATTTTGATATAGGACACTTAGTGCCAAACCTGAAGCTGGTGTATGTTATTCCTGATCCACTGACTCCAATTTTATTTGTGAGTTTAATGTATTAGTAACAGATCTTGTGTTAAATTTCATCATACCTTTTTTATGAGGCATGATTTTAAAATATCATTTGACTATAGTGAATGTTCATTTTGTTACTAATGCCATATGAAAATATGACATGCGACATGTTTTCTCTAAAGAACATGCTATTTCTGGGGGTGCATTTCAGAAGTTCTGCTATAAACCATCTGATCTACCAAGTATGATAGCTACACAAAATCATTTTCAGGACATTGCAACTTATTTACGAAATCTGTCTTTTTAACATCACCCTCAGTAAAACTCTGAATGTGTCAGATGTCCCAGCTGAACTACCACATTATTAATACATACACATGAATTATGACTATTAAATATAAAAATGTGATAGATAATAAAAATGTTTCTGTAAAATATGAAAAGTCATTTTGGATTTGATAAACATATATGCAAAGAAAAAGAAAAGCTGGTGAGCACAAAGACCAAACACTTTTACAAAAAAATCACCCATGAAATTATTTTCCAATTTCAGATATTGACTTTGGTATAATTATCAGAATAAGAATCACTACATATCAATACAATTTTCTTTTTCTTTTTTCCCCTCCCTTTTTATAAATACCTGAAATTTTGTATTGTAATAAGTGAAAATATGAGACCATTTTTTTTGGTAAATTCACATTTTGGACCATTTTCACAGAAGAAGGTAGATATTCTACTTAATGGAAGCCTCAGTGCCACTTTAATTTTACTGGATTATTTGAATTTCTGGTAAGTTTCATCCTTAAGGGAGTCTAGTCATCTTCTGGAAGTACCTATACCTTTCACTCACTATAGTTTCCGAACAGCTAGTTCAACCTATATGTAGTCATTAGTTGGCTATAATTTATTTTTTTTCCACAGAAAAGTTTTTTTGCCACAGAATGCTATCAAATGAGCAAAAGACATTTCCAAAAAGAAACAGAAATGTTTTCTGATCCAATTGCCTGTACTGAAAGAAACTCCACCCCTCACAAAAGAACCCCTAAACCAATGAATCTGATGTTGATATTTGTGGGCTCAGTAGGAGAGTACAGTAACAAGGATTCTGGTGCACTTCCACAGCCCCAAAGAGATGACTTGATGTGATGAAAGGCTGGAATCTGTAAGAGTGTGGAGTGACCATGCATCTATTGTTGGAAGTATTTTCTCTTCACTTTGGTTTCCATGTTTTTTTTAAATCTACTCAGAGGTAATTTGTACGATCCTGAAAAAGATATTCTGCATTTATTTACTTATTATTAGTATATTATTATCTAAAAAAATAACTAACAAAGGAAACAAAACTAGAACAATCTATTGATTAATTTTTAAAAAATATTTGTAGAACAAGATTTCTAGTTAACTGGAATAAAGTATTTGTTATAAAACTTGTTCACTGGAGAAATGGGTATTTTTTACTGTTTTTGGTTCAGTATGAAAAAATATTTTGCCATGTTAGTGTCTTCCACACAATGTAAAACCAGGGTCTTAGAAATTGAGTAAATGTTCCCATGTGTCAGAATTTCAATTTTTGCACAATGCTACAAATACGTATGTTTGTTGTTGTCCTTTATATTAAGGATCATTTTAATTACCTTCTGGTGAAGAACAAAGTTTAGTATTCATGTTACCTATTAATTTTGTCATGCAAACATAATTTCTTAAGTAAAAATATGTGTGTTCCATCTCAAGATCAGTTTTTATTTGTCTAATGAAGAATTGCTAAGGAAACGTATAATGACTTAAAATTATTCGAACTAACATGATTTCTATTAGATACACATTCATATTTATCTAGTGTAAGCTTTAGTAAATGAATGATCTTTATGTTAATAAACACTAATGATTCCTTCCAATTGGCTTTATGTTAATGTAGTTCTCTCTATGGTGATGGGATTCCTACCAGCTGACCTGTAATAACAGGCAGTTGCGTTAGCCACCTAAGCAAAGCCCTCATAGAACAGCACAGCACATTTTGAAATGAAAAGCCTTTCATGGGGAGGATCAGTATTACTCAGGCAATACCATAAAATCTATTACCAAACATGAAGAATAATGAAGCATGACAGCCATAAAAAGTGGAATGAAAATGTTCATTTAATAATAAGAATGGATTTGCTTTGTTGGAGGTTTCCATTGACCTTTTTTGGTTCTTTTTTCGGTTCTTTTTTCAGTGTTTAGCTCCCATTTGATTAGTTGGGTCTGTTTTTTCCTGTCAGCAGCGTTTCCCTTTGGCATGTAAACTATCAAATCAACATGATTAGTAAGGTTTGTAACATGGCAGATACATGACAGTTATACAACCATTCCCTCCAGCCTGTAGTTTAAGATTAATTTGAGGCCAAGTTCACTTCATTCTAGACCAAGCTACACAAGCAGGAGGCTATTCCATACGTGGCCCTCATGGTCCTTGTGGGTGTTTCCCATTTTCTGAACACCATGCTGAAAGGGGAAGGCAAGAGGGGAGAGGCATGGAGATTTTAGTGGGAACAGTGTCTTGTCCTTTATTTCATGACTTTAGGAGATAAATGAGCAAAATAATAATTCACGATTCGGAGGCCTGTCCTAGGGCAGTGTGAAGCTCTTTAGCGTACACAGTTAAGATGACTTTTAACACTTGAGCCCAGCAAGCTATAAAACCCGTAACCTGCCTGTTGCATACAAAAGCTATGGACCTCACAAGGTTTCTACCTGGTTTACACTGTCAGTGAACAATCCATGGCATAATGGGGGAGAGGAAAAGACACAAAATTTGTTCTTTCCAAAGTAGAGCCTTCACAATAGTACTCTCTGGAAGGTTTCCAGGGTTTGGGACACAAGTGGAGAAGGAACCGTGTTAAAACATGGTTGCAGAAATAATGTGAGGCAGTGAGAGGATGGTTTTTAGAAACCTTTGAAATATATCAGTCTTATAAAAAAAGGACGATTTCTGTCTAGGCCAATATGGAACATGCACACATATTTGACTTAAAAGTTATAAAAGAGTTGAGGTTGTTGATTTTGGTTTTGTTTTAATAAAGATTAGGGGTAATCTAACAAGGGAATAAGAGAAAACAATCTGAGATAATTCGTCCTCTAAGAGTAAAATCTTCATCCTCAAAAAAAAGATGGAATTCAATAAACCTCAGATAGGAAACATCAGAGACTAATCTCACCACATAAATATGGACCTAAAACCAGAAAACTAGATCAAAGGAAAACATGTGTTTCTATCATACTAGAAGTCTATAAATACTGAAAATCTATAAAGTAAGATGAATTAACTGAAAGGACTGATTTGGAGTGAGGATATGGACATAATAAGCATGGAAAAACTTGGACTGAGAAATGGATAACAGAATAACAGAATCACAGGGGTTGGAAGGGACCTCTGGAGATCACCTAGTCCAACCCCCCTGTCAGAGAAGATTCACCTACATCACTTGCATGCCTTGAGAAACAAGCAAAGAATATATACAACTGACAAAGTAGATCAGGTTGCTAGCAAAAAATTTACTAAGGTAAAGAAAGTTCAGAGTTAAATATAGTAAATACAGTAACCATGTCGTGCTTAGATTAAAGGAATATATTATTTGGGTTACATTATATCATCATGTGTCCATGACAGTGACTCAGAAATGCTAACATTAAGGTGACTACAAATTGTGTGAAAACACAATAATAATTGGACAATTTAATAAACCGTCAAATTACCTGGGAAAATGTAACAATGAGTTATCGTAAAAAGCTAAATAGTGAGATACCAAAAATGACTGCTTTGTGAAATAACCAGGAGGAAAATACTTCAAAATGCAGTAGCTGAGGCTGCAGTGGCACACTCTTTAAATAGTGTGCTCTGTCAGACTTCACTCATTCGAAATCCTGGTATGATTGGAAAGTTCTCCCTCCTCTAAACCACATCAGCTTCATATTTGGAGCTTCACATTTGAAGAGAAAATTTGGAAAAAAAAAACCAACCAAGAAACTATGGTAGAAGCAAATTAGGAGGAGTTATTAAAATGAAAAAAAAGGATGAAAATACACTACTTAAAAGCATCATGCCAGAAGAAGTCTACACCCTCTGGCAAAAAGATGTTAAAAAAAAAATCAAAGAACTAAAACCAGACCACACAGTTATGTGGCAGAGCAAAGTCACCTTTTATAACATGACAGCAGCCGTGCTGAGCCAGACCAAAGGTCGGCCCAGCCCCATGTCCCACTTCCATCACTGGCGACGACAAGCAGATTTCGAAGGAAGATCAAAATGATGAGGCATGCAGTGAATATTCTCTGAAGTCCTCAGTGATTTACTACTCAGGAGCTTCTTGAAACAGAAACGGCCTTTTAGTAGAATCAGGTCTCTGATATTTCTGTCTAACATCTCAAAGGGATATTTTTGACCATGAACTAGTCCAGTTGCTTTTTCAATGCATGCAAACCTTTAACATCCACAGTATCCTGAGTAAAATTCTTCCAAAGTGTAACCCATGGAGATGCATCCGCCTCCAACTTAATGCCCAGGTTTGGCTCAGTCTTACCAAATAACCTGTTTTTCGACGGTAAGGGGGTGTTTAAGTCAACACCTTACAAGACAAGGAAAGTACAATACAAAAAATTAAGTGAAAAGGTGGCAATTAACAACTCAGATTTTCAAGAGAAAAATACTGACATGAAACTACTAAAACCTATGGAAGAAGCCTAGAATCTGCATTTGGCAGCAGCAAAGACCAACCCATGCCAGAGCACAACAGAGTTGACGTTTCCCTACCACTGCCCAACTGCTGATCCAGAGACTCCTGGTGCGTTTCACAGGCCGGTGGGCATGGGAACGGCAATTGTTGCTACCTGTTGGGTGCACTAGCCATTAAATAATTGCAGTGTGCTTGTAAGTGGTTTATATACTCCTTGCAGTGTCTTTTTGTGTACAGTAAAAAAAGCTGGAAGAAAAGTGACTTGGTGAGGGAGGGTTATCTACACATTACGTAGAATACTACCTCCTTTTTTTTTCTTTTGCTTTGAACCTACCACCTGCTAACAGCATGTGATACTCTCATGCTTGCTTTGGAAGAGAAAATGAACCATCTGTCTCTTTTTATCTTTTCCCTTTCCCTTATGATTGTGCAGATTTCTGTCAAAGCCTTCCCTCAATTGTCACTTTTCAGACTGAATAGTCCTGGTCTATTTATGAATCCCTTTGACTGCCATTATATATTTTTGATTATTGTCGCTGCCTTTCTGTGAACCTCTTCCAGTTCTGTTGCATCCTTTTTTAGATTTTGGGATAACGCTTTTTACACTGATACTATTATGTTTTCTGTTTTCTTTTCTACTCTTTTCTTTATAATTCCTAACATTCAATTTACTTTTCTGACCACTGCTGAGCACTGAGCTAACATTTTCATGGAGCTATTCATCATAACTCTAAGATCCCATTCCTGAGTGATAACAGTCAATACAGAGAACCTGACTAAAGATGAAAGTATCCTTTAAAAGTAGAATTTGTGTCCAGACAGGGAAAATAAAAAAGAACGTAAGCTCTGTCATTTTAAATGTAAAAGCAAAAAAAGATGCGGAAAAAGGAATGGGCTTCTAAATGAGTAAAATTAATATTAAAATATAGTCATTGCATTTGGTTTATGTGGCAAGATTTTGGTTCCAGAAGGGCTGCAAAAGTGGCCCCTGTGAAAAGAGACCAGGGTCTGCCCCCATGTTGGGCACAGCCAGTTACAACGCTGGGCAAAGCTAAGCCCATTGGTAACACTGGTAGTGCATCTGTGAAAAAATATTTAACAATGGGGAAAAAACACTGTACTGCAAGTGGGAGAGAAGAGTGACAAAATGTGACAGAATCAGCCCTGCAGACCCCAAGGTCAATGACGAAGGGGGACGAGGTGTTCCAGGCACTGGAGCAGAGATTCCCCTGCAGCCCATGATGAAGACCATGGTGAAGCGGGCTGTTGCCCTGCAACTCATGGAAGTCCACGGTGGAGCAGATACCGACCTGCAACCCGTGGAAGACACCACACCAGAGCAGGTGGATGTGCCCTGAAGGAAGCCGTGGTCTGTATATACCTCGCACTAGAGCAGGTTCCTGGCAGGAGCTGCAGGTCACGGTGAGGACTCCACACTGGATCAGGTTTTCTGGCAAGATCTGTGACCCCATGGGGGGGACATGCTGGCACAGTCTGTTCTTGAAAGACTAGACCCCATAAGAAGGACCCACACTAGAACAGGGTTAAAACATGAGGAGGAAGGAGAGGCAGAGATGAAGTCTTATGAACTGACCACAACCCCCATTCCCCATCCCCCTGCACTCTTCAGGGGCAGGAGGTAGAAGAGTCAACACTGAAGTTGAGCCCAGGAAGAAAGAGAGGTGTGGGTGGAAGGTATTTTTAGATTTGTTCTTATTTCTCATTATGCTACTCTGTTGGATAAATAAATTAAATTTATTTCCCCAAAGTCAAGTGTGTTTTGCCCATGATAATAAACAGTGGGTGATCTCCATGTCTTTGTCTTGACCAAGAAGCTTTTCAAACATATTTTCTCCCCTGTCATGCTGAGGAGGAGATGAGAGAGGTGTAAAAAGAAGAGCAAAGATTTGTCCACAGCAGAAAAACTGATTGCATATTTTGCATCAGTGTTCAAAGTCGAAGTCAGAGGGAGCTTTTCCTATGACAAATGAGTCATTGAAACAGTCTTAGACTGAAGTGTCAGTGGAAGAGGTTTAGAATAAATTAATGAAATTAAGAGTAAAATGTCTCCAGTACCATATGGTATTCATTCAAGAGCTCTAGAGGAACTCAAGTAGCAAATTGTGTAATTGTTAACTGTGGTATGCAATTTATTACTAAAATCACCATTAGTAAAGGAATAGCATTTGACAAAAGTTACAGATTTAAAAAATGATCATTTAGGAAGACATGATCATTTAAGAAGACATGAGAAATTATAGGTCTGTACATTTGACTTCTCTAGTCTGCAAATTGCTATAAACTGGTGGTAGATTTAGCAGAAACATAAGTGTACATGGAGCAATAAGACACAGAAAACAGGGCTCTTGTAGAGGGAAATCATACTTCACAAAACTTTTAGAGTTCTTTAAACAATCAATAAGCATGTACATAACTGTGATGTAATTGGCATAGTGGTTTTGGATTTGAAAAAGCTTTTGTCAAATTCCTGAATAAAGACAGAGATCTATGACAAGATGGTGAGAAATACCATTTTCACAGTGGAAGGATATTGCCATTGATGTGGCTGAATGATTTGAGCTAGGACTTGTGATGTTCATCAAAGAGATATTCTGTGGAAAGGCGATATGGAAAAGTTTGCTGATGACAAAAATATTACAGTAGTCAAAAATGAAAGTAATTGCAAAAGTTTGCAGAAAGATCTCACAAAACTAACTGAGTGAATGAAGTTCAATATCACTAAGTGCACAGCAACGCAAATGGAAAAAAAAAGATACATAATTTGGATCTTTAAATTGCCTGTTATCTCACAGCAAAATCTCTTGGATGACTCAGTAAAAAGATCTATCGTAGTCAGAAAGACATTATCAGGAAATTATTAGGAATTATAAAAGAAAAATAGAGAACAAACTCACTGTGCTGCTGTATAAACCCATGATGGAACAAAAACTTGAATATTCTCTGCAATTCTGGTCACTCAGCTAAAAATTACATAGCAGATTATTTTTGAAAGGTTGCCCTTCCCACTCCCACATCACATGTTCAGATAGAACTAGAGGTGGTTCTCTTCACTTGTCCTTCTTAAAAAAAGGTCATTTCTGTGATAATGGAGTGAACTAGTCCAGACCCGAGGTGTGTCTGACACCCGTCTATTTGATTTTATAATTATATCAATTGATCTAACGAAGAATACTGCAACTCCCTGCAAATCTTGTCTCTGTAACTGTCCCAAGGTCTTCAGAAAAGAGCTTCCTAGCAGCCTTTTTTCCTTTTTGTTAGCCAAGGAGAGAAAATTGTGGTCCCCTTGTCCACATCTCAGCCTTGAAGGGCACATTTCTTTGTTTTCCAGAATCTGTTCCAAATTGCATTCATTTTAAGAGGCCTTTTCTAGCTGAAATTCAATCTGAAACTTGATTTTTCCCACTTCAAAATGAGTGAGATAGGCATCTTGCTTTTCACCATCTATTATCAGCAGAGAACTCTTCCATCCACAGCTTTGCAGGAATATCTGGCTATAAATGTTAATATGTTACAAATGCCCATCTGATCTAATATTGCAGGAAACATGCGCTGCGTTAAGTATCTTTCATAGTGAGTAATCTACGAGCAGGCTCTATTTACAGCTGAAATCAATGTCCTTGTACCTTTTCCATTTAGGCTAAAGAGCAGTAAAAAGGTTTCATTCATCATAATCTTCATGCCACTAGGAATAGAGGAACCAGAATTGTTTCTGTACTCTTTTGGAAACATAGATGGAAGAAAAATCTTTGTCCTAAAGCATGTTGAAGTACCAACGTATTGTAAATTCAGATACAGATCAGGTGAATTATGGGACTCTAGGTACAAAATGAATACACTGGCATTCATTTGTAATTCGTGTCTCTACAGATAGAAGTGAATGAATAATCCCTTAAGAGCGAAAAAAAGAAGGGCTAAAGCAGGGTTCTCATGTTTATTTCCTCAGTTTAATGACAAAACCAGAAAAAGGGTAGAAATGTCACTGACAGTTCCATATGATGGATTGGTCTGTACGCTTGAACATTAGGAACAAGACACTATCAATATCTGAAAGAAGACTACCTAGCGTGTAAACATTAGATAGAATCGAAAGCGGCAGTTTCCATGGGCCCCCTACCAAGAGAATGCACAGGGGGTGTACATGCTTTATTACTTGACACTCATGCATAAAGACAGCACAGCTTCTGCAATCTAAGTGAATCTCCTTAGGTTTAATGTTCCATTGAAATTTTGCTGAAATGTAAAACATATTTCAAAGGAACAAAACATTTTCTCAAGCAGAGACCATTTGTCTGTCATGGTAGATTTTTCTCTTTTATGGAAGCTAATTTCTGGAATAGACATATATTGGAAAAGCCAAACTGCCAGGGTCACCACTGGTACCACAAAAATATTCAAAGTAGCATTCTAACATCAAAGTGTGTGTGTAATTGAACTGATCATTCAAAGCATGCCAGCAATTCTGCAATAGCCACACCTGTGCAGCACCCCGAAACCCTCACAGGTGCTTGACGGAACCAGATTTCACTGATCCTTGGTTTGATTTTTATTTCTTACTTGGATCATTTCATTTACAATATAGATTCTGAATCAACTGAATTGGCACAACTAAGCAGTGTCAAAGGGCTGTAAGAATAATTGGCTGAAGGTAGTCACAACCTCAGCGTCTTAAACCAGGTTTGTTGACAATTTTTCATGAAACTACAGATGAGGTACATAAGAATGAAGAATCAGGCTTGAATTTTTTTAAGAACTGGAAAAAGGGGTTTTCCTCCTTTTTCTTTTTTTTTTAAAGAACTTTAACTAAAATTTCCCTCTTCATTAAATGTATTTTTTGTCCATGCAATAGTTAGCCTTTGTGCATGATTAGTATCAGAAAAAGCAGTGCAGTTCTGAACAGAGAGCCTTTTTCAAACAAAGAAGGTATTTTCAATCTGACAAGACTCTTGTTGCATCCACTTCGTATAGAATTCACAGGGAAAAACACACATTTAAAAAACAATTTGGTTTAAAAATTTAAATACGAGACTTCAGACAATTTTTCTGGAGAAACAGCAAGCGATAAAATACGGGTAGGAGGAAAATGCTGGGCAAAATTATGGAAACATGAAAAAATGAGTCCCCATTAACAGCTATCTATCAGATACCTCTAGTCATGTCTCATGTTTTAAGAAGATAGCGTAAGTATTTCAGTATCAAGTTTGAATCATCATCTAAACAACCATGCTGTGATAATACTTTCCGTGCTTCTTACTCAGCATGTAGGACAAGCACTTCATAAGAGGTTCATAAAAAGAGGACAAATATGAATTTTGTAAGCCTTGTATGGCTTTTTTCATGATCTTTCAGCTTTATAGCCAAGTACTTTGTTCATATTTTAGGCCACCTACAATGAGAATTTGTTGTTTTGAAGGGGGTTTTTTTCCCCCTTTTTCAGATCTTTTTAAATTCTTTCGAAGTTCAGAGATCTCTTGCAGCTGTGAAATGTCACATGCCATCATCGGTCTGCTTCAACCACTCCCACTTCTTTAGAAGGAAACCTTGCTTCTTTCTGGGAGCCTCATTCCAGAATAACTCTGGGTTAAAAAGTCCTGTGAGTGACAGAGAGAAGTTGCAAGCTTGCTGTGTTGGTTTTTCTCCATACAAAGCCTGAATTTCAGCCTATTCACATGTAAGTGCTAAGATAAACAGACAGGTTCTCCCTCTGGAGGCTTTCGAAGATGTCTGCCGTTCTCCATTCACCATATAAGAACCTTTGTCATTTACCATAGGAGAATTAGGTATAAAACTTGGACTAATTTTTGTGATTATGCCACTCAAACCAGGTTCCAGACAAAACTTTTTTTTTAATTGTAATATTTAATTTTTTTTTTTATTGTAGAGGGAAATCTTCCTTCATAACAAAAATTCTCCATGGAAACTGAGAAGCTTTGCATTATTTTCTGTTTGGGATGTGTTTTTTAAAAAAATTATTTCATGCAAATTTACACTGCAGATACTATAAAATATGTTGCATATCAATCTGAGTTTTCAGTAATAAGCAATACTTTAGTGTATTCTGCTAAACATTTTGGGAACAACTGTTTTAAATAATTTAACACCTCTGTGCATTCGCTCTTGTATTTATTTGTTTGCAAGTTTATTTGTTTGCAAATATTTTTAAAATAAATTATATTTTAAATTAAGAACATAAACCCACCTTTGAGTGTTATTGCAATCAGGGCACAGGTAGACAGTAACCTTTGGGTTATGTGAAACTACTAATTTTTGGACAAGCTCTTTCTGTTGATGGAAAAAAGAAGTGAGTAGGATAGCAACCTAGACACACATTAAGGCCTCTTTCCAGAGATGTCCTAGAAGCAATTCTGTGATCAGCCAACTCTTAGAAAGACCACCGAGAGTGGTAACAAATAACATATAACCCTGATTTTCAGATAATTTTTGCTCAATACTACAGCGGTACAGATACTGACAGGAAATTAATCCTTCCACCGACACACAGGAAAATTGGGCTGCTGAAGTAGATTCTGGCTGCTGGCCTCCATACTAACAAAGATGATATTCCTCCTGGTGATATGTGAATATTATGAGAATTAGTTAGAGATCCCTTCCCTGCTATGTTTACAACTGACTGTGCTACTGCAAGGAACATTGCCAGAGTAATACAAATAGGTCTGCCCACTGCTAGGATTAGTTTCAGTAAGCGGTTTCGCTGGTGCATCCAATGACAAATCATTTATGATCTGCAAGTGTAAAGGAACCATCAAACTGCTCTAGGTAAAATGGGGCAGTGAAGATGTTAGTTAAGAACATTGTTCTTGTCATTGTGGTTACCTTACTGCAAAAGTGAGGATATTATGGTTTTTATTTGATCCCTAATATTAACTTCTAATGCTTTGACAAAGGAGATTGTAGAACACAAGAAGCAGCTGAAGAAATGTTGTTAAAAGGGAAAATACCGATACCCTATGCCAATAACGTGAAAAAAAGGAAGAGGGAGTAGGTGACAGAACTGTATTTTGCTATTAAAAGACTACCAAAAAAACCCCAGTCTGATATCCACGTTCCTATTAATTAATAACTTGGTTGTCAAAAATTCCTATTGTTCTTAATGACATTACTTCCCATTATGGAATGAATCAGGGTGGCAGAGTCTGTCTTAAGATGAATACAGCCTTTGTAATATGTAAATAAGTTAGAGACTGGTTTTACAGACAGCTCAAAAATGATTAGGGAAGGCAAAACTCAACCAAATTAAGTCTGCTTCAGTTCTCCCATAGTTTTTATCTAGTTTGATGTATTCAGCCTAAAGCTGTAACATGACAATACCATGAAACACAGACATCATCTTCATTCTTACTGATGTGGTGATGTATCCAGGGAACAGGAAAAGGCTTGTTGCAGATTTGTTTGTTGGTTTCCTTCCATTTCAACTAATAAAAAGCCGACCATCAATATGTTTTCCACAGTATTGCCAAAAGTTGTCTCTGAATTGGGTTAATTTTCTCACAAATACTCCACGTTCACAATAGACTCATTCAAAGACTTTCCTAAAGTATTTGAGTTTATAAAGGGAGTAGTATTTGAGATTTGAAATCCCTAATGCCAAAGTCTGGATGGACCATTCAACTGTAGTTTCCAAGAACAGACATAACACACACTTTCAGCACTTCAGGTGTTTTATTTTCTGAATTCCCATAGGTTCTCTCCCTCTTTCTCTTCAAGAGGAGGTTGGTGTGACCTGGCCCTCACTGTCACAGCTGTCTGAGCTCTGCCAGTAAGTGACAGACTGTTCACATAGTTAGTAAAATGAGTTTCACTTCTAAATGGTACTGTTTTCCTTTCTGAAAACATATTCAACACAAGGTCAGTTGAAACACTTTGGAGGTTCACAGTTCATTAGGGAAATCAGCAGAAAGGCTTGCTGCAGCTGGAGTTTATTTTAAATCATACTGGCATCTGTGAAGCAACGGCATCAAAAAATTATTGTTGTCAACAATTCTCTGCATTAACTGTAGTCACCTTCCAGGGAATTGATCCAAATGAGCAGGCCAGCAACTCAAGAGTTTGTTTTCAAAGCTATGCTCCCAGGGAAATGATATGTGGTGACAGAAAATGTTGGACCACATTTTCAGCTGGTCTAAATCAGTATAACATGTAGGCTTTAAGACCTCAAGCTAATTTGACATCAGTAGAAATAAGCCAATTTACAGCAGCTGAGACCCTGACTCACAGTCTTTTTTCTCTGTGCAGTGCAATGCCATATAATTTAGTTTCATTTACTTTAGAGTTAATGTGAACAATATCTCAATATCTTCTATTCATTTTTTTCTCTGCCCACACCATCATCTGCAAGTTTTACTTTTTTTATCCATAGAAATCTACCATATGTTGCGAAGAGCATTTACAGTTGAACTTTTAACTGTTTCAATCGCTATATTGAGGTCAGTATATGGTTTCTGGGTCAAAGTCCTTGGGTGAAAGAACTATGTGAGATAAATACAAATATAAGAAAATCCTATATTCACTTCTAAATTTCTACAGCATGGAAGAAGGGAACCTCTCATTTACTACCCCACAGACACCCCCTATTCTGTTCTGCTCAGCTGAAAAGCCCTTTTTCCAGACCTGTGTTCTCATATTCCCTCCCCCTCCTTTTTTTTTTNCTGCCTCTCATTTCTTCTCACATTCACTGTCAGAAGTGGCATCTGGATTTATTTGTTTGTTGTGGCACATGGTTCCTTCACTCAGAACAACTGCTCTCTGTAAAGAGATTAACTGTTAAAAATGCATAATTCAACTGCAACCCAACTGCCAGACTCTCGCAGGTTCCTCTTGCCTTGCCTGGATTGTTTTTCCTGTGTTAAGCTGAGACTGTGTCACAGCAAGAAACAGGGCAGCACTGCAAGATTGCTGAGGAGAGGAAAAGGCACTTTATTTGACTTTCACCACAAGTCACTTGGGACATATTCCTGATTTCCTTGTGGGTCTTTGCTTCCTATTGATAGTGCTAGGTAGGATTTTTCTGAGTCACCTCACTCGGTAACGTTTTCCAGTTCCCTGGGTGTGTGCCCAGCTCTACGTCAGAACAAAACGTGCAGGTGCACCAAGTCCTCTCCCCTACAGCTGCATGCCCTAATATCCAACGAGAGGGAACTTAGATGTGACAGAAACCACACCACGCTCCAAACAGGTGCCAGTCTGGCTATTTAGGGAGACCAAAGTCCCAAAGGGCACCAGGGTGCTCGTCAAAGTGCCTCAGTGGTAAGAGGTTTCTGCAGAAAAAGCAGTAAGGTCCCCACAGAGGTTTTACTGTCTGGCTGTACAAACTCAGGCCTTTGTCTTTTACCTGGATATGGTGAAATGTGCACCGAGTGAACTTGCCAACCTCCAGGAAACAGGCTGCTGGAAATATTTTGGGTTTTAGAATACAGACCTACACTGCAACTTGGGGAAAAGATGCAGAGCAGTCATATCTTGTGAAGCAGAACTCCAGTGTCCACCAAAACTCACAGTCTTCCTTTACGTGTCAGGGATGGATTGTACCCTTAATTAAACACTTCATGAACCAGTGATTAGAACATTATGCCTAGCTGGGGACACCACATGTTCACTAATATTAGCAGAGTAACTGTAGCAGAAGAGATACATCTCTATAATAGTTTAGTCCCTGGGATAAGGACGTAGGTCTTTGCTCTGAAAAATACGGATAGCAGTTTTGTTCCTTCATTCCAAGTGAGCAGATGGCAGATATTGTCACTGAATGCTCAGCGTCCACTGAAGCCAATCACCCTTGATGAAGTTCTAAGCAGTTGTCCTCCAGGAAAATTGCATCTAACATATATTTGATCTGAGCTAGAGATAGTACAGGGGTCTAGAACTTACTACACATATCCAAGCCTTCTCTCCTTCCATTTAAAAGCATAATGTTAAGCTATGGTGTCTGGCTGTTGGAAGACACTATAAATCAATGCTACAGGTGTGGGTGTCATCACACACATTTTTTGCGTTTTTCTTTTTTCTTTCCCTTAACTTCCTTCTCATTTTCTTTACTCTATGTTTAATCTCTTACATGCATTCCACTTCTGTCTCTTTTCTCCAGGCTACTTGTGGGTGTCTGTATGCAGGTCATTCTAAGTAGGTGCTCTGGAAAAGGGAAGAAGCCCAGTAATCTTCTGAGCTGACTCTACAATGAAAAATCTCACTTTTTTCATTTTCCATATACTCCATGCTGTTTCTTGACTAAAACTAAAGCTTAACCTGTCAGGCTTGTTTTAATCCTTAAAAAATACAACTGCAGCAATGATCTTTGTAGAAGTAAACAGGGCTAAGCCTATTCTGAGGAAGTGAGGGGATTAGTTGAATATCTCTGAATGGCTAAACCACTTATAATCATTATTTGTAGTGTGCCCATCATGCGTTCATTATCCTACTATGTGCCAGGAAAGACAAAAGCAAGATAAATATGGGCAAAATCTTATCCCTTAATCAGCCTCTCTTTTTCACTGCATACATATGGTTGGTTGGTTGTGTAGCAGAGTTCCTGCAAAATTGCATGGCATCCAGGACATGTGCTTACCCAGAGCTCAGCTTTGAAAATCATAGATACCAGGCTCAGATACAGCTAGTTACATTTTGCCCTGCTTTACGAGAGTAACTTCCATGAATTATTTTGACCAACACGATTTTAAGCTAGCACAGCTAAATCATTTCTGCTTTGGAAGTCTAGCAAATAATTCATCTGCCTCTCAGCAGGTATTCAGAAAAGAGATTTTCCTGACATGCTAAGTAATATATTATCATCAGTACTATCACTGTTCTCTCACTGAAAAGGAGATGAGCAGTTTTCGGTGCCTGTACTAGAAAATCTGGCTTGCAAGTTTGGTAAAGTTCATTTTAATGTAAAAGTAAACAACCAGATGATAATCTGCTCACAGAGAAGTGTGTTATTTATTTGGTTTTAGTACACTTTCTTCAGTGGATAATCATCGACAGTCTTCTTGAAAGTTGTGTTTGAAGTGAAAATTCAGTTAGGAGTTTTAGTAACATGGTTTTTCCCATTCCTTTCAGATACATTGATATTCTGGCATTAAAGCACATCAAGACAAAGCATAGAAAAGTATAATTGTAGCAGTAAGTGAAATTCTTTCAAACAGAAATACATCACAACCAAACTCTTTGTTCAACATCCCGCAGTTTTCAATAAATTAGACAGGGTTTCTGGAGAAATCGTGGGTCCAAAAAAGATGCCTGTCTTTTAGTGGACCCAGTGCAAACCAGTTTTGGAAAAGGCTGTTAGCAATCAGTAAAACAAGGTTCTGGATAGCGTTCTTGTGGATGTCATGGACGAAAGCAAACAAACCAAGCTGAGTTTAATACGTTCATGCATGAGATTACATGACTTATCTGACTATAATATCAGCAGCTTAAATTTGGCAATCCAGAAGGTCCTTCTCAGTCTTATGCTCCCTTAAAATTACTAGGAAAAAGATTTTACTCTACTTCAAAGCAGTAAAAATGTAAGGGGGTTTCCTAATTATGGTGGAATTACTTTTATTGGAGATCAAATATGTGGATTTTTACCAATGATGTCAGATTCGTCGAAACGGTGTTGAGTTTCAGAAAAAAAGTTGGTGAGTTTAAGTTAGTCCCTTGGAGACTTTCAGAGCTGAAAAACAAATATTTTCTTAGAAACTTGACATGTAAGAAACACAAATAATCTATATAACAAGAAAAAGTACTCAGCTTACCAGTACTGAAGAGTAGGGTGAAGTTTCCTTAGATTTCAGGAGTTGCAGAGTTGGTCGAAGTTGTGTTTTCAGACAAATACATCTTTTATTTCCCTGGGGAAATCGTGCCATACAGCTGAATACATTGAGAAAGGAAGGAACTGCTCTACCGAGCAGATACGGCACTCCCAGCAGTCAGGGAAAGAAAGAAGCAGCCTGGGGCACTATGGATTTTCGTAACTGTCAAATCTACATGGTCACTGAGCAGAAGTTTGAGAAGATGATGTTTTCACTCAATTATCAAATAGTGGATATTAGATAGTGAAGGTTAGGTGGGATCTAAATGCTTAGATCATCTTGTGAGTTTTAGTCCGTAGCATATGGACATATAAAACATAGTTATAAGCTTATACGTAGTCATATACTAAGTTTCTTATAAGGTAAGTTATATGTTAACAGTCTAAAAATTTTTGTATGAGAAGCTATCATAGTGGCTTGACAAAATTATTATAACCAACCTTTAAGCAGTTGATTTATCAACTCATCCCTTTTTTTCTTTGTGACACATTTATCCATGTATGGAACAAATATAATATACTAGCCTGTTATGCTATGAAGAATATTTGAAGCTGTGCTTGGTTACAGGTGCCCCCATAGTGAGAAAGAAAGAAAGAAAGCAGAGAAAATATCTTCCCAAAGTGAAACATGTTTGAAAACAGGTAATGAGAATATTCACAGAACCTGAAGCAATTGAAGAGCTAGTGACAGTTTTACTTTTAATCACAAGGACATTCTGGTGGTGTTTCTACAAACCTCTGCTTTGATATTTTGCTACCTCAGTTCTTTACATCCTTGTTTATTGTACCACCATTTGTCTGTCTCCAGTCTGCAGAGCAGAGTATCTCACTATGTGTTTGTTTAATAATGAGGATCCCAATCTCAGATGAAACTGCTAGTCACTGCTGGAAGACAGCAATAATGATTTTGCATTCACTTCAGAAACACATGTAGTAGCAACAGTTCAACAGTTTGGCTTCTTTGCAGAAGGCAACATACCACTGTGGGACAATTTCCTTTCCTTTCATGGTCCGTTCTCATACTTCCCCAGTGCAATGCAATGCTTTTACCATATCTCAGGAGAGGCTGTTTACTGGGACTAACTTAATCTAGCTGAATCATTCCCCTCAACGTCAATTAAAATTCATAGCCATGTCTGAGAACAGAATTTTAGTCCAGGAAGCAAGTGGCTGGCTGATTACTTCTACGTCACATATCTTTAAAGCTACGCAGAACTAGAAAGATCACCCTTTCTAAGCATATTAACCACATTTGTAATGGGCCTTTGATCTTTACAATAATACGTAAGCTTTAACATAACAGAAAACAAGATTGGTCTCCTGAAATAGCTGTATTTGTTTCCTCCTGCACTTCAGCCCTCAGCTATTCTGCTCAAAAGGATCAGAAGTCACAGCTGATGATTTGAGATGCAGAAGGCCATGACAAATGTCTTTCAAATGGCAGACTAGAGGGTTGGTGTATGGTTTCCCGTGCCAAAAATATTTTCTCTGATAGTATAATTTGGATTTAAAGGGATCCTTTAATGGACTGTTCAGTTTACCCTTTTGCACTATATCAGTTATTAAACTTGATAGTTAAATTACCAGACCAGGAGTCAGAAGATGTGTGTTCAATACTGGGTTTGCCTGAGACTTTCACTATGACACTGAGGATCACTCCAACACTCCATGTGTCAGGTTCCCTAGCTCTGGAACAGTGACTGTGAGTCTGTATTTTTTCCTTTGTACTTAGGAGATAATAAATATATAGAGAGGGTACAGGAACAGAGTAATTCTTGTCATAGTACCTCTCTGCACTAATTTAAGTACTACTGCAATACCAAGAGTAAAAAAACTATCTGATTAAAACCAGAAAGAGAACTTTTGAGGTCATAAAACATAATAGTTAATATTGGTTGTAAGAGTCAAGAGTTAAGAAGATTTATGTAACAACCTATAATGGACAAAACTGTTAATAGAACCTGAAAGTGTTTAATATTAGGTTGTGACTGATACTTGGATTATTTCAGGACTGGCCTCTAGTCTGAGATCCTAAAGTATTACCTTTGTACATCTGCATGTTTACCTGCTTTGCTTTCTGAATAACAAGGGAAAAGCATTTGCATAAAAGCAATAGATTGGGATTCAAAACTTACTGAATAACACATCGGGCAACATTCCCATGCCTGTGGACTACAGCAGGGGACCAGAGGTAACAGTACAGAATATCTCATCACCAGAGAAGGAATCAAAAATTATAACAATATATATATATTTTTTATTCGATGCTTATACTTCTAACAACTTCATTTGTATGCTGAGAATAACAGAAAAGAAGCCATCTGTTTTTCTGTCAGCAATTCAAATTTAAGTGTTCCTTTAAAGGGGCTTGAATGATGAGATAGAAGTTACCCAGCACACAGGGGTCAAAACACTTTCTAAGTGAAAACTGGAATCATGACCCCATCTGAGAAAACCTGCACATAAAATTCCGGACTTGAAAAACTTAAGAAGATATTCAAAAAATTCTGAATCACCATTCTCTTTGCTTGCTGTCTTTTTTTTTTCTGTTTATTCTTCTGATATGGTTTTATCATATCAGCTACACATCAATTCAAACACAGCTATGCTACCAGCCCCAAGGAAGTTTCTTATATTCTTGAGACACGTGTTCTATGCGTCTTAAATATCCTACCAACCTTCTTACTCAGACAGTGAGAAAATTTATTGAATAAATACCTATGTTCCTCATATTTGCTCAAAGAGACAGACTGATTTATCATTGTTTTGACTCCAATATAATAATTTACTCCAGCTCAAACTGAGTGTGAATTGGTATCACTCTGATTTTCAGTGATTTTAGTATTACGTTAGTTTTGCATGCATGGTGGCATGTTTTCATTGAACATATGTAATTCTTTCAATTGTCTCACCTACAAATAGAAATACAGGGCACCTTACTACAACCAAGACCCCACAAGCACAGTCAAACTTCAGTCTCATGGTTACCGAACCTTTTAACCTGTATTATGCACCAAAGAGAACCTTCTTGCTTCCGCCATCCATGTTGAAGTGATACTTTCCTGCATCATCTTAAAATTTACACCAAACAGTCTCAATATCCAGATTTCAGAGTGGTCTTCAGAATATAAAATACAGAGACATAGGACTCTCCAGAGGCATGCAATGAAAACAATATAAATAAAACAGTTAAATGTAAAAGGTAGATCAATACTGTAATTATCATTTATTATCATTAATTATTTATAAAATAAGATAAGCATACTGAGTTCAATTCAGCCCCTCACAATTCCATTGATTTCAGAAATAAGTTCGGTGCAATAAATTAGTATAGTTTATATATGTTATCAGCTTTATTTCTTTATTCTCCTTCATTTCATAGATCTAAGACTTTGTTTAATCTTGTGTCTCTTCCTCTACACTAGCATTACAATTTTGATTTTACCTCCCCAGATAAAGTCCCTGTTCATCTTTTCAGGTTTAGGTTTCCTTCCTCACTGTATCTGCTTTTTCCAGCTTCTTCACCTTTCCTTTTTCATTCCCTTTATGTCTTAGAATACCTTTCAAATATAAGGTTTTTCTTCCTTGATAGCTTCCAAACTTTTCTTACATCTCTATCAACCTTTTCATGCTCTCCATTTCAAGGCTCTGAACAACTAATCATCCATTCCACCTCTCCAAGTCTCTTGATACTTTGCCCAAAATTCTTTCGTGATTATGTTCTTTAACTACTCACTGTTCTGCACCTGATGTCATGGTGTCCTTACCTTCCAGTTCAGTGTACAAACCAACTATTTCGTTATGATAAATATACCTGCCTAGTTTCTGCCTGTGTTGCCCACTTCCACCGTAGTCTCTAAAAAAGTGCATTCATCCAGTTGCAAGGCCTGATGATAATCCAGAGCTACTGTGTAGAGTCATTTGTTGCAGTTATGGCTATTCTGGCTTTCCCTGGATGCATCAAGGTTCACACAGATGCACAGATCTGTTGTTTTAAGCATTGTAGTTTTAACTGAATATACCAAGTCAACACATTCAAAAGGTGTATTAATCATTAATCATATCTAAAGTCATCTGTGTTTTAAGAAAAATCTAAAACAGATCACAAGCCCTAGATAAGACTATCCAGAGCGGGAAAGAAGAGGTTTAAGGGGCAGCAGCACAGGGGTTCTTGCAGCATAGTTACAGAAACAATAGACCCACACTCTCAGTAGAGTCAGATGACTTACCACAGACGCAAGTCCCTGCATCAGGAAAAATTCACCAGGCAGAATGCAGCACAGGAACAGTTTGCCCAGATTGAGTGTGGAATCTCTACCCTTGGAATTTTTCAAGACTTGGCTAGAGAAAGCCATGGCTGATGTCATTTAGCATTGGTAGTGGTCTTGCTTTAAGATGGATCTTGGACATGACCTCCAGAAATCCCTTCCAAAGAGCATTTCTATGATTCTGTGCATTACGATGAGTATGACTCTTCGGGTAAGAAATGTATTTCTCATGTGGAGATATAGTCCTTCACTGTACTGGAACATCTCGTCCAAGCAAATTTGATCCTTCTAACTAAAGTTTATGTTACGTATCTTGATAATGACTGTAAAAAATAATAATAAAAAATATTAAAAAAACAGGGGAAAGAGATGCCTATAAATTAGAGAGCCCTTATCTCAAAGACCCTACAGCATAACCAGAAATTTAATATGCAGACAGAAGGGCTTCTGCACAGTATGTAGAAAGAACACCAAGTTTTCCCTTGTGGCCTTGAAAAAGGTTTATTTTCGTATTTCTTTTGTTGAACTTGTCCATAGAAAAATTGGACTTCTGTCTGAAGAAAAGATAGAAAAATAGAATAATTTACTTTGGAAAATACTTTTAAAACCATCCAGTCCAACCATCGAGTCTAATGCTGCCAAGTCCACCACTAAACCATGTCCCTCAGCACCACATTTACACATCTTTTAAATACCTCCAGGGATGGGGACTCAACCAGTTCCCTAGGCAGACTGTTCCAATGTTTGACAACCCTTTCAGTGAAGAAATTTTTCCTAAAATCCAACCTAAACCTCCTCTGGCGCGACATGAGGCTGGTTCCTGTTGTCCTGTCACTTCTTACATGGGAGAAGAAACCAACACCCACCTTGCTACAACCTCCAGATATCCTGGTATTAGAAAAAAATTACAATCTTTGGAAAAAATGAAAAAAAAATATTTGGCAATGCTTTCTTAGTGAATACAGGAGCTGTATTAAAAATTATTCAGGACCCTTCTTCATCACATTCCATGGCCATGCTTCATTTGCTATGATAGGTCTTCTTGTATTGAGATGTGGTCTGACTAGGCCAACAAGATAAAAAGAAACTTGTAAGGAAGTTGGAATAAATCCTTACAGTATGTAGAAGATGATCAGTTTGATCAGATGGAATACATAGAATGGATGAAATTGTCTCATCTCAGACACAAAGTCTCTGAAGAATTTCTGAACAGCACAGGTAACAAGGAATGAAACTAGCCAAATAAATATCCTTAGTTGGAGGAATGGAAGCTACAAAAATTGGTAGACCTAAAGCAATCTGCAAACACAGAAGTTTAAATAAACCTGCACTGACAACTGAAACCAGAAGAAAAAAAGAAAGAAATCAGCTTTACTAGTACTATTACTAGAAATTTTCAATATTTTTCAGTAAACTTGTCTGGACATGGCTAATTATGGGATATACGAGAATGTGGAGGAGGAATAAAATTCACATAAAAATGAAACAAAAAAACCTAAAAAAGACTGCCAAAAAGTAGATGCACATTTAGGTTAATGGGCTGGCAAATCTAGAAAAATTGGAGGTTTGTCCAACAGAGCCAACGCCAGCCGGCTCCAAGACAAACCCACCACTGGCCAAAGCCAAGCCCATCAGCAATGGTGGTAGAACCTCTGGAATAACATGGTTAAGAAGGGGAAAGAATTTGCTACACAACAGCAATTACAGCTGAAGAGAGGAGTGAGAATACATGAGAAACAACCCTGTAAAGACCAAAGTCAGTGAAGAAGGAAGGGGAGGAGGTGCGCCAGGCACCAGAGCAGAGATTCCCCTGCAGCCCATGGTGAAGACCATGGTGAGGCAGGCTGTCTCTCTGCAGCCTGTGGAGGTCCATGGTGGAGTAGATACCCACCTGCAGCCTGTGGAGGAACCCCGCACCACAGCACGTGGATGCCTGAAGGAGGCTGCGACCTCATGGAGAGCCCATGCTGGAGCAGGCTCCTGGCAGGACCTGTGGACTCATGGAAGAGACCCACATTAGAGCAGGTTTTCTGGCAGGACTTGTGACCCTGTGGGGGACCCACACTCAAGCAGTCTGTTCCTGAAGGACTGCACCGCATGGAAGGAACTCACGAACTCTGGAGCAGTTTGTGAAGAACTGCAGCTAGTGGGAAGGAACCATGTTGGAGAAGTTCATGGAGAACTGTCTGCCATGGGAGGGACCCCACACTGGAGCAGCAGAAGAAGGTGAGGAGTTCCCCTTCCGAGGAGGAAGGAGCGGCAGAGACAACATGTGATGAACTGACTGTGACCTCCATTCCCCATCCCCCTGTACTGCTGGAGAAAGGAAATAGAGAAATTGGAAGTGAAGTTGAGCCCAGGAAGAAGGGAGCAGTGGGGGGTAAGTGTTCTTAAGATTTAGTTTTCTTTCTCATTATCCTACTCTGATTTGGATGGTAATAAATTAAAATAATGCCCCCAAGTCAAGACTGTTTTTTCCGTGATGGTTATTGCTGAGTGATCTCTCCTTGTGCTTACCTTTACCCACAAGCCTTTTGTTATATTTTCTCTCCTCTGTCCAGCTGAGGAGAGGAGTTATAAAGTGGCTTTGGTGGGCACCTGGCATCCAGCCATGGTCAAACCAGCATAGCTGTGCTCAGTGCATAGCTGCACTGCTTAGTCTCCAAGCACATTTAGGCAACGTACAAACCTAATTAATAGAATTAAGGTTTCTAAAGCTTGGAGAGGTGAGATATCTTCTGCTTACACCAGATAAAATGAATACAGCTTCCACCTACAGCTCTTAACTTCTGGGCTAAGTTATGAACTTTGTAAGAAAAGTCAACCTAATTAAAATAGTACCAGGATACAGAGTCGTAAAGAGGAATAATTAAAACATAAACCTGATACCACAAACCAAAACAGAGCAAGCGACAGAATGAGCACACAAGGGGAAAGATAAAGGTCTTTTAATCAAAACAGATTGACATTAAATGAAAGAATTAAAAAAAAAAAAAAGTGCCAAATAAAGAGCATTAAATGAAAAGCAAGGGAAAAAGCAACAAGAATTCTGACAACAACTCTGTGCTACCTCTAAGCAGTCAGGAATAAAAAATATAATGAACAGGTGAGCAAATCTGAGTAAATCTTTAAACAAAACAAAAGACAAATGGATGAAAGGAGTCTACCAAAATAGATTCCTCATGTATTTTTGCTTTATGGAAGAGGAGGACAGATATTTATCTAAATTTTTATTAGCTTAACTCCTGTGCATTATGGTGCAGAAGGATATCATTTTCTTTGCTTAAGCCTGACAGCAAATGGAGGGACTGAGTGTGATATTGAAGATTAAGAGTATGTTTCTCATCACATGGGTGCACTGAGGTCCTTGAAACAAGCTGAGTAAGAATTTTGCATATCTTTTTTGTGTTTTACATGTGTAAATATAGAGGTTACTGGCCCTCACAGCTCCTGGTTGCCGGTCACTTCACCTTGCAGATCTTATGATCCTCTCCAGTCTGCTAGCTCAGTAACTAGTAAGGAATTAAAACTGCTCAGCATATTCAAATACGAAGTTCTGGAATCTACTGTCTTTTTCTTTCCCCCCCCCCACTTTTTTTTATTTGAAAAAGAAAAGAAAGTGCCAAATCAAGCATATTGGAGCTGTGCTAACCTCCAGCAGGAAGCAGGAGCAAGTAGAAGTTGCTTTTCAAACTGGTATCACTGTATCCACAAGGCAATTTGTAAGCAAGCTGCTCCCTGTCTGAGTGGCAAGAGCTGATTGTAAGACTAGATTTTCCCAGCCCATCTTCCTGTGCAGGTAACATTATCTCAACAGGAAGAGGGTGGAGGAAGCATTGAAAATAGACTTGGAGGAACAAGAACTTGGATGGATCCTGTACTCACGGCAAGGGGCAAACAGAGCAGGTATGTGTCTCAAAGACTTAACTGTGAAACAGGGCTAAGCACAAGCCTCTTCTGAGCCATAATTGGGCTTAATATGGGCATAGCCAGCATATGCAATGGTAGGAAAATTGAGTCAACATACCATAAAGTCTTCTAGCTCTAAGGTTAATGCGGTCATACCACCGTGGAATTTTGACCACCTTTGCAAACCCAGCAAAGATCCTTGATTCACCAGTGCATATGAAATTGTAAGGTAGACAATGGAAAGCAAGGACGTGGTAAAATTACCTGTCACTATGAAAAGCCTTGAGCCTCATTATCGTGATCATAAAGAAGGATGATCCTCACAAATGCACTGTTAATATACTGGTCACCGTTTAATGAAACATGAGTCCAATGAACATGAACGATGCCAGTGCCAGACCAAATTACTGATCAAGAGAAGCACTCTGTTCTGCCAGAGAATACTTTTCCAGCCTGTCTGTAGAGTATGAGACATGTTAAAATCTGCTTTAGAAGGAATTCAGAAAGAAGCAGGCTTTTAACATCTTATTGCTGCTACATGTCGATCTTGCCACTGTGCAACATATGAACGGGACCTGTTTCCAGGTTCTGGCGGTCTTATTCATATTGAAGAGCAGTGACCTCTCCCAACACTGAGAAGTGACTCAGATGAGCAGTACTAATAGTATCACTGGAAGCTGCGTGATATGAATCACATGTCCACAATATGGATTTCTGAGGTGGATCCAATTTATAAAGTTGGCTAGTTAGGGAGCGGGGTGAACTTTGTGCTAAGTTAAGGAATCAGAAGCTGTACTTTATATCTACCTAGATTATTATTATTTTTTAAAAGCAAAGCAACTGACCCGGTTTAAGTCAATACAAGTACTAATAGGACTAAATAGCTCAGGCACATCTCAGTCATCATTGCATTAAATGAACCATCACAGTAATCACATGGTAAGCTGCAGTTGGACTGAGACACTCCTAGATAGCCAGAGACATGAACGAACACTGAATGGGAGAAAGTGCAATTGCATTAGCATAACTCATGCAAACTGATGCTCCCTGCTTCTCAGTATTGAGTACTACTGGAGTTTAACACCTTTGGCCATCAATTACAATCTTCTACTTACCCATCCAGCTCATATAAATATGTTTTAAATACTTGGTAAGAAACTGGGGTTTTCCTATGAAAAAATATTTTTGTCCCAAATTGGTCCCATAAAGAAAAAAACCTCAAATATATTTCTTATTCCTCCCCTTTGTTCTGGCAATGGAGCAACATTGTGTTTATTTCTGAAACAAAGACAATATCTGCGGTACATCTCATACCTGATTACGAAAGGTAAGAACAGTCATTGTCATGAACTCTTGTGAAGGACTGAGTACCACAACCTGGACCCTGCTGCTGAGAAAACCTAGCTGGGTTTCCCCTAATCTTGGTCTTGTTGTGGAAAAATCCTTCTTCATTTGAATAAAAGGATCATAGAAAAAAAGAAAAAGGAAAAAAGAAAAAAAGAAAAAAAAGGAAAAAAGTAAAAGAAAAAAGAAAAAGGAAAAAAAAGAAAAATTTAAAAAAAAAGAAAAAAACTCAAACCAATAAGGATGTCAAAAAGGATTCCAAAGCATAAGTCTGACATGACCATATTCTGTTAGAGAAGAATTACAGTTATACCATAACTGAAGGAAGCTCTAACTCAGACAAATATATTAATATTTACAGTCTAATAATTAGATCCTGGCTGTGCCTGACACAAGACAGAGGTTATGCCTCTGTCCATAGAAGAGGATTCCAAGGCATTACAATAATACAGATATGAAAAAAATATCCAGAGATGAGAAAGTACTGATGCAAAGGAGTGGATAAATTTCCTGTTAAAATCAAGTCCAGCCCTGTTGACTTTAATGGGATTAAATGGAAAGACAGAATGTGATTGCATTATGGAAGAATTTATACATTCATTAGAAAGTACAAATACTATTCCTTGTTTATATTTAAGCTTTCATTTTAATTGTAACTTAATATGTTTTCCTTGGGAAACAAATAGATGTGACAAATTATGCCAAGAAATTTGTTGTAATAGATGCAAAGAACTAGAAACCTGCTGTGAGCCATCAAACACATTTGGAGGTCAAAGCCATACTGTTTAATTCTTAGTTCTGGGAAAGAAATGATCCTGGTAATGTTACCTGGATACCAAATTGCATACAGACACTTGACTATGCAGTTAGTGCGAGAAAAACACTCCTTCAGCTACCACCTGGTCACAAGCAGCTGCAGTGGACTCTCTCACTCTTGTCATGTGGGGAAACTGCGTCTGCTCCTGTCATAGCTGTAGATAAAGTAAAGCCACATACATTACTTCCATCTCTAATTCTTTAAACACTATTTTACAAATGTCTTTTTTTTAACTTTTTTTTTTTAAATCTAAATTATCAATCATATATGTCTATTTGGAGCCTACACTTTCCTCTTGTCCTTTCCATTTCTGAGATCCTGGCAGTGGACATGAACATGTTCGTCTGTGTCAATTTTATGCATTAATTGAAATGTATTTGTGCTTATACAGAGAGGTATATGATGGCCTCTAGTGGTTCTCTGTATGTGCACAGATACAATCTTCAATGCACCTCTCATTTTATGAGTATGCATACAGGAAGAAATAAAATATTGATGTCCAGCTGTTTTCTTTTATGAACAAAAACCTTTTGGCAACAGTAAACAGAGTTGAACAATATGTCCAGCAGAGAGAAGGTGATATCCTCCATCAAAATGTAAGCTGGAATGTTTCTAAGCACGGCTCGGAATAGTCAAAGTAATGCAATCGCAAATCACCTAAATTGTCGCTAGTCCTTTGGACTGAGCATCACAGATGAGATTATTCATTCTGAATGGAGGCATCCTTCCTGTATTTCGCAGCCAAAATCATAGCAACCTTGCATGCAGAATGGATTCCTAATTCTGTTTCCAGATGAAGAACTATATAATGGTTGACTGTTAGCCAACAAATGCGCCAGTCTCATCTTTCTTCTGAGTCACATCCAGGTGTGTACACAAGTCTATGCCTACAAATGCAGATGGATGGAAGGATCCGGGGTCTCTTAGGCAGATTGGATATTAAACGCCTGCAATACATCAGTGCTCTCACCACACTCCTCCAAACCGAATGTACCTGCCCGATCAGCACTGATTGCCACTCCAACAAATCTGCACCCCTTGGGACCTGACTTTGCCTAGGAGAGTCAACAACTCTCTGATTAGAGAGGCCAAAGAACTAAAATGTTACAGCTAGCAGCATCCTCTCTCTGCACAGTGCTGCAGGTGCTCAGGCTATTTGCCTCTTGGGACCCCTTTCGCAGAGGTCTGTGCAATTCAGAGGAGCAGGTTTGCCAACGCAACAAGAGAAACAGCATGTTCCAGCTCACTCAAACTCTGTTACTCTCCGGAGGATGTATTGTTCTAGACCAAGAAATATTTTGATTTTGAAAAGTAGCTATGCTGTGTAGCTAGTTTCCCTCTGGAAAAGTGGATGTTATGATGAATAGAGCATTGGAATAAAAAAAGATTTACGTCAGGTTAATCCTCTGAATGGATAAAATAATGTTACAGTAGCTTACCCATGTGGTTCTTCAAAGGCCTTTTGATGTACTAGTGTTGGCATTTTTGAGGTTATAGCTCTGATGTTTTAGGGATTTTACTTACTTTAGTTCAAAAGAAATCTGCATTCCCAATAATTTGGAGTCCTCTATTGTTAAAAATTATCCACAGGGGAAATAAAGAACCATGGCAACAAGAAAGAAATATATTAAGGATATAAATCCCAAAGCATTTTAAATGCCTTATTCTTGCTTCTTTTTTTTTTAAGTTGTTATTTTTTTGGCTTTTTTTCACAAATTTTAACTTATGTTTAAGACTTGTAAAATAGAATGGTGTAAGAAAGAGAAAGAGCTAAACCATTCTACAAACACATCAGTAGATGACAGTCACAACTTTCTACATTAATATGTTTGTGATATGTTCAAGTACAGACTTCAAATACTTCTTATCTAAACAGATGACCAGGTTATGCTTAAACATGTATCTGAGTGTCCAAGCATAGGAATTCAATTTATTTAATAATCTAAAGATTAGAATACAAATCCATAGTACCATATCTCAGAAACAAAAAGAATCTAACAAAAAGTCACTTAGGAAAAAATAATAATGATAGGTTTAGATTCTTACCATTGAAATCTTACCATCATAATTAATAAGCAAGGGGTAGATTATTTGACTTTTGTCTTCCCAAGAATCACAGGATCACAGAATCATTTAGGTTGGAAAAGACCTTAAGATCATCTAGTCCATCCGTTGGCCCTACTCTAGCAGGTCCACCACTAAACCATGTCTCTAAGCACTACTTTTACATGACTTTTGAACATATCTAGGGATGGTGACTCAACCACCTCCCTGGGGTGCCTGTTCCAATGTTTGATAACTCTTTCAGTGAAAAAAAAATTCATAATGTCCAGTCTAAACCTCCCCTGGCACAACTTGAATTAGAATTAGAAATCAGAATTAGAATTTAGAGGGTGAAATATAGATAACTGAGGGAAGTTAGATGTGAAGAGATGACAGAAGAAAGGCTGACAACTCTCAGAAATTGTCTAAACCCCTTCATTGTACATTACCAGACTTCCTAAGGTAATTTAAATTACATCAAAAAAATTGTCAAGAAAATATATTTCCAACTGAGCTTGATTGAGTTCAGTTTCAGAGTTACTTGTTTCCAAACAAAGTTTTCTGGTTGCAACTTCCTACATGTGATGACTGCTGCTTGTCTGCCACACAAACTGTTCCTATGTCTCTTAGTTGATTTGCATTTTTGAAGGTAGAAAAGAAAACTCAGTACAAAAAAACCCTACACACAACTGCTATGAAAGGAATATCTTTTAGTAAGGAACAATTATTGCATATAGATTTAAGTCGAAAAAAGGACCTAATTAGCTACCCACAGCAGTGACCAATAAATATTTTATTCCATATACCAATTGATGATGATGTTGAAGCACTTTCACCTTTGCCTCCAGACTCATCTCATTCCCTATGGTACAGCGTATTATTTGTTTTACTGACAGCAAACATGCAAACATCTGACATTAGATCACTTTCAATTAAGTGTTAGAACTGGAGACTGAAGCTCCAGGGAAGAGGCATTTCGACTTAATGCCGGTTAAGTATAGACTGTACCTATACTGAAAAATACAGTTGATTTGAAACAAGTCCTTTAGATCATCTAGGTTGCACTCGATCAAAACTGTTGTATGGCTTTATGTAAACCTGACCTTTCCCTTTTAGATTTCTTTGTTGCGACACATGGTTTTAGTTACTCTTTTCCAAGCACCAGGAATATGAGCAAAAGTCTGAAGCCATGAGTTTCAAGCTTAAAAAAATAACATATTAGCAACATCCTAGATGAAATGGCTTTTTTATTACTATAAGCATAGAAAGGATATCTAATAAAGGTTAGAAGTGCCTACATGAGCAGTATGTGTGGGGGAAGAATCGTTGATGCAATGCTGTGAAGAATATCTATATTCTTAACTGACTGAATGCCTTCTAACAGCATATTACTGTACAAACGGTTTGACAAGATTGTGGGCTTTTTTGGCCTTTCTTCGATGCTATGTGCTTAACTTAAGAGTTTTAGAGAACTGGACAAGACACAGAGCTGATGATATAGAGCCTATAAAATTGTCCTGATTCACAGGGTTGCTAAGAGCCTATTGAAGAAATCAGCTCCACAGCCACTTAGCACTGCTGAAAATAAACCATTTTCTTTCTTAGTCACTAGCATGAAATGAAGCGTGACCCAAAACACCTGCTATCTACAGCTGGTTGGGAAGTTCAAGAAACTTAAAAAGAAATCAGATTGGAAATTAGATTTCCGTTTTCTCTTCTATTTTCATATAGCTTTTCTGTAATTTCTTCATTTCGCTTATGAATGGAAAACCTCATTTCAGGTCCTCACCGGAGAGAATTTCTCTCACCAAGAACAAGCCATGCTGCTAGCCTCCTTCAAAAGGCATGTGGGTTCGAAAATACCAAGCCTCAAATCTGAATATACACTCCCAGTGAAATCTTGGGTGTTATTGAAAGGGGAAGAGACAGATATGTCTTATTATCAGGAAGCTGATACATTGCTGCTCCACCTGTACCACTTCTTAGGGCACCAGGAAGGTCTGTTTTCCTTCCATGCTGTCACTCTGCTACTGTTTACAAATGCTGCATTGAAAATCCCATCCCTAGTGAGGTCAGGAGCAAAACTGCTATTGATTTCTGACAGTCAAGGGTTCACACAGTATCTTTATGTATTTTTTCCTTCTGTATGTGTTTATGTTTAGAATAGATAATTAAATTGTCATTCTTCTATAAGTTAGTAGTGCTCTTTGGATAATGTTCTAACTATATATTTAAAGAACCAGGCTCTGAAACTAAGCAAAATCTGTATTTAATTACTCTTCTCTAGACAAATTTGGTTTGTGTCTTTTTAAACGAAAAATCAGTTGCTTTTTTCCCTTGAAATAAGAGGGCCCAGTGACATTCTGAGTAAAGTGTATGCCAATTGAGCCATTATTAACACAATTAGAATAGAATACATCAACCATTTAACTCCCTTGTGACAAACTACAGGAAAAATCAAGTTGTCATGTTGCAGCAGATGATTTCAAAGGCAGAACTGCAGGACACCGTGCAAATTTTAAAAAAAAAAAAAAAAAAAAAAAAAAAGATCGAGATGGGGAGAAGTTTGCCTAACAAAGCAAAATCATTTCATTGACGATTGGACATTAGAGAACAGTTCATGTTTTGTGAAGAAACTCCGAATCGGTAAGTACAACTGTGCTTCTGGACATGCTCAGTTGGACTATTGTCTTGGCAGAGGTGAAATTATGATTCCAGCCCCCATCTACCAATGTCCCCAGAAGACCTCATTTTGGTATGGTATTGTTTGAATGTCTTTAACATCCTCTGCTGAGATGGCTTGAAGCACAAATAAGATGGTTATTAGGACATTTGTAGCAGCTAAGAGGTAAATTAGGACAGCTGTAGCAGTCTATGATTGGTAGGATCCCTTATTATGTGGAAAGTTTACACGGAGATCAGTTCTAGATAAGGATACCTACCTATAGGTGTATGTATGTAGATTCCTACACTTACACCAAATGTTTAAGCTCTGCTACAGTTAATATGGTCAAGCAATGGCAGGGAGTAACAGAGTTCACGATCAAGAAAAGACCTGCAGCAAGAGTCAGTTCCTCAAAAGTGTGTTTTGTGCTCTTGGAGATGCTCTAGGGTATTGTTGTGGTTAGCCTTAGCCAGCAGCTAAGCCCCACACAGTCACTTGCTCACTCACTTCCCAGTGGGATGGGGGAGAAAATCAGAAGGGTAAAAGTGTGAAAACTCATGGGTCAAGATAAAGGCAGCTTAATAGGTAAAGCAAAAGCTATGCACACAAGCAAAGTAAAGCAAGGAATTCATTCACCATTTCCCCTTGGCAGACAGGTGTTCAGCCATGCCCAGGACAGCAGGGCTTCATCAGGTGTAACAGTAACTTGGGAAGACAAGCACCACCACTCCGAACATCCCCCCATCCATCTTCTTTCCTCAAGCTTTTAGTACTGAGCATGATGTCATATGGTATGGGACATCCCCAGCTGGGATCAGCTGTCCCATCTGTGTCCTCTTCCAACTTCTTTTGCAGCCCCAGCCTACTGGCTAATAGGGTGGTGTGAGAAGTAGAAAAGACTTTTGTGCTGTGTAAGCACTGCTCAGCAAAACCAAAAAGATCCCTATTTTATCAACACTGTTTTGATCACAAATCCAAAATATAGTCCCACACTAGCTACTCTGAATAAAATTAACTCTATCCCAGTTGAAACCGGTACAGGTATCCACCTGAGTTAGGAGATATGATACCCACACCCTTCTGAAGAGGGTCCTAGCAGAGTGTCCAGTAACGTCTAAAATATGACTGGATACCTCTGTGGTAAAATGGCACATCATCTTTACAAAAGGTATTAGTTAGAATGTGAATAGGAAAAACTAAGATAAATACTCAATCTTCTCTAGATCTTGCCATGTATGTGTTTTTTACCAGATAATCATTGTTTACAAATAATAATACTGAAATGTAAAGGAAAATTATAAAGCAGATCTTTAGATTTCCCATAACTGAGACAAGAAACTTTTGGAGAAACTGTGAAGTCAGTTTCCTTTTAGCTTGCTAATAGGTGCCAAAAATGCTTTCTGTTTTTGACTACAGAAAGGACCAGCTTAGCAAGGAAGCCATTAAGAGGAGGCTAAGGATTTTTCTTAGAATTTTTGAGTAATTCTCATTGCCAGAGGAGAGTGACAAATCTATTTCCTTTCCTCTCATGTTCAGCAGGTTTGTTGGTGAGTTTATACATCATTTGGAGACCTCGTGTAATTTCCAGGACCGAGAGCAAGTTATGGGTGAGACCTAGACTATATAAAAAGCAGTCCCATAGGGACAGAACAGGAACTAAACGAATTTGCTCATAATGAAACACAAGAAACAGAAGAAAATTATGTATGCAAGTTTCTTTTTGAAGGAAATTAAAACTTTGTATTTTGAGGTCAATTTTAAAATAAGATATTTGAGTTTTTAATAAACTGATTATTAGTGATAGGTCATTTTGTATTTCCCTCTTGGGGCCAAAAAATCTTGCCAATAGAATACTGAGGAATTATTTCTGAGAACATATTCCAAGTTTGCTTGATAAAAAAAAAAAAAAAGAAAGAATAAATCAATGGTAGGAAAAGGTATTGAACACTGTTACCCACGATCCTCCCTCTTTATTAATTCTTGACTATATAAGGACAACAAAGTTTTTAATACTAAACTTTTATAAGTGACTACCTGTTTCCTAGTTGTCCTGTGAGGTGATCATTTTCACTTGAGTTTGTCCCTTACGGCATTCATTCATTAAACTGGGAATGGGAAGGCTAAATCAACTATCACATAAAGCTGACCCATGTTACTTTTTATGAATTTTTTCATCAGGGTACAATTCGATCTGAGAAATATTATCAAAAATAAAAGAAAAATTCAAATTATATTATGCACCTGAAAGTATAGTTATGTATGAGAGTTCATTGCTTAGCCCATGGTCTGTCCCCAGCCTTGTAACCCAGATAAGGCTGTGACATGCAAGGGAGAACATCTTGGAGAGCCTAAATCAGCCAACTGTACAGAGCATATCCTTGCTACAAATGAACTAAGAGAAATGGACGTTCCTGAGAGGGATCTGACCCATTCAAGGAGATATCTCATCATTTATCATACAAGAAGCCTAGAAAACTAATTTAGAATCATTGCTGAAGATCGTAGACTTAAATCCTGGATGGCAGGGGTTAGGTGAAGTGACTGTTAATGGGCTTTGTAGATTTACAATTGTAAAGCTCTTAACAGATGATGAAGATGGAGAAGTCAGAGACTTCCAGTGCCTGAATTTCTTTCCCAAAGTGCTGCAAGTTTTTGTGTCATCTTGTGTTTCAATCCCTTCATCAGGAACAATCAGGCTCTCTGTTTTGAACATTCTGACCTAATTCATTTTATTAAAGAGTAAATTGTAATGGAGAAATGGTGGCAAATTCTTGAGACATAAATACATTTTCTTTTAAGAAAAATGACAAGAATTACAGAAAGACTAAGACTTGAGAAAAGGCTGAATAAAAATTGTCTGTGTTCTGAGCAGTGTAATAATGTATGGATGCAGATTCAGAAGTCTTGTATTAAGAAACAGTCTGAAATTCCACCGTGAAATACTCATTTTGTCAACCTCCTAAAGCTCGTGATATTTCTTATGGCTAGTTTTTCTTCATTTACTTGCATCTATGGCAGGAATATTTTCATTGTTTAAAGAGTCTTTAGAAAAATCTGCTAAATATTGATTCTGCTGTGTCTGAGCTACAACTTAAAATGAATTTTAATAGTACAGTAAAAAAATAAGTTAATTAAAAAACTGTATTTAAATGTACTAAAATAGATAATAAGTACCATTTTAAATAATTAACCAAAGTTTATGAAAATCAGATTGTAAATCTTAGGAGAAGAGCACTGTCCACTAGCAAGAAAATATGATCTTGAGAAAACTATGAAGTTTCGTTTCTGTAATATACTCCTTAGAATAAAACAGCGTTCCCCAAGTTTCACAAGATTATCATGTATTTTTGTTTAAGAAGTCACCTTACGAACAGGTGTAAGATATTTCATGGAATTTATATGGTTGAAAGCTCACTAGCAACTTGACATTCGTTGAAATCTCTATAAGTGTCTAAAACAACAAAGTAAAATAAGAAAGAGTAGATTATGTGATCTTAACATATAATGAATAGTAAGTAGCATAGTTTCACAGGTAATTCCATTGTTTTCAGTAGACAAATCAGCTTGGAAGATATTAATCAGCACAGAAGTTTCTCAGTTTGACTCAAGAACTGCTGAACCATACAATAGAGGGAGGATGTTTTGTTAGGGATTTTTTGAGGAGGAGAATGGTAGAATAGTTGCAAGCAAAATTAATGCTACTACTCCCAAAAACTGCTGAAAGCTAAGAGCTACAGCCACTTCTCACTTCACTTTAGTTTTCTTTCAGGTCTTGAGGAAAAAGTTCTGAGCTTGACTCTGAAAAACTAGATAACAAAATGAATGTGAGATGTCATAGATCAGAAAACATGAGAATATCAGACATACAGGAACTGGAGAAATGCCATTGCTAATCAAAAAGGACAATTCACTTGGTAGCATAATTTTTTAAACATTCTTAGCAGTGATTTTTTTCTGCAGATAACATATTTCACTTCAAGTTTTTGATGTATTTTACAAATGCTAATGAACTGAGCTTCAGAGCTGCATCTTCCTGACGTTAAGTGAATAATATTAGTCACATATCACAGAGGGGAAAACTCATGCTAAGCCCTTGTAACAGCAGTGAATTTTGCCCTGTTTGATTCTGGAAAGTCAATGAGTCTCCATGCTAACACGGGAATGCACCGCTGAACAGATTAATGATGGGTTGTGTATAAACTTGGTGCGATTGCTCCTCTGTGCACAAATGCATTGTACATGTAAATCAAGCCTGAGTGCTACTCGGCATGTATATTGTAAAGGATCTTTGGAAATGAGGCACACACAAAGAAGGTAGGAAGAAACAGGAAATGCACAGGTAGGCAGGATCTGGGTGAATAGAGCTGATTACAGACTCAAATTTTAGTTGTATTTCAGTCTGCTGGCCAGTATGCAAATGAAAATAATTCTAGAAAAAGGAAAAAAACGTGTCATCAGGGGTAGATTACTTAAGGAGAGCATGGTGCAGATCACAACTAAATAGTTTGGCTTTTGCTCCCATCCCAAGGCAATACAACTGTTCACTGTCCTCTACATTCAAATTTGAAGTTGAAATTCATCTTTGAGGGAAACAGCAAAGGCAGAATTGGCAAGAATGGTTCTTGTCATCTCATCCCTTATTTAAAAAGGGGCCCTCCTCACAGCTATTCAGAAATCTCTCTCCTACAGGTCTTACTTCCTTTCTCCTAGGGGAAAAAAGCCCACAAAAACAACACAACAAACAGAAGAAGCATAACTCCTACTTAACCTTTGCTGAGAAGGAAATGCTCCAGAAGATGTTTTCCCTCCTTTTCATTTCTTACTCAGCCTATAAACAATATGCCATTGCTGAGAGGGATAAAAGGTCCATTTTATAAGGGCAGTGGTACCTGGATGAAAACGTGCTTTAGCACTTGCTTTATGAATAACAGCTCCAGCTTTCCAACAATCTTTGGGTCCTTTTGAAAAAAGAAAAATCTGGAATCACCACCCATTGTGTAAAGCAGAATCTTTAGAAGTCCATTCTAAATATTTTTCTCCCGAGCAAAAGTTATTATATTTCTTCTGTTGGAGTCCGTCTAAAGAAAATAGTTGGAGGATTTTGGAAATTGCTGAGATTAAAATCTTATTTGAGAGACACCTGAATGTGTATAAATTTGTCTGCCTGGTCTGAGACTCCCTAAGAAGTCAACTGCACTGTCATAATGTCCAACCTCTATTTTAATAGTTTTAGATGGCAGAGAGTTAAATGATATGTTAACAAGGTACAAAAAAGAGGTTTTCTTGCATAATGAGATTTTAAAAGGGATATGCGGGGGGGGAGGGGAGCTTTATTGATCTACAGTAAGGCTAAAGCAATATGAAGGCACTAGTATCAATGAGATGGGAAGCTATTCTTAGCTAATTAACTTTGAATGGAAGAAAAGGCAATCTGTAACTGATACTAGCAATGGCATTCATACTTTATTACAGATTATTGTAAGATTAAGAAACATATTAGGAAGGCAACTTCCCAGCTGAAGTGCCTTTACAC
>VZSF01004651.1:0-96699 GCA_013398295.1 Chionis minor
GGCCAGTGAGCGGTGGGAAACGAGAAGGGAGAATTCCCGGCGCTGGAGGAGGGCGGGAGCGCTGGGGGGGCCGCAGGAGTGGGTTTTATTCACCGTTTAATCCATTTTTCCAGGTAGAACTTAAAAAATGGTTAAAAAAATTACTGTAAAAAAAAAAATCAGCAAAGTTACTATAACCAGTTACTAAAGCCAGTTACTAAAACCAGTTACTATAACCAGTTACTAAAACCAGTTACTATAACCAGCTACTAAACCCAGTTACTAAAACCAGCTACTAAAACCCAGGCTTCCTTTCTGCACCCCGGGAAAAAAACCAACTTCCCTACTTTGAAGGTTTAAAACAGATCTTTTTATTAAAAGTTTACAATAATTTATGTATTTTACAAATGAATAGAAAGTCTCTTGATATATATCATATGAATCACAATACAAAAATATGTGTAAAATTCTGTAATTGATCGATCCAGCCCCACTCCAGGCCCGCCAGTTCCCGTTTCCGCGCGGGAGCACCCGCAGGTGCTCGGGTCACTGGCCACTGCAGAAACCCGACCGTTCTCTCCGCGTTACGCTTTGCATAAGTTTACAATAGTTGCCGTTTATAAAATGTACAATACATAAGTACAGGGTTTCATACACATATTCACACTACGATTTCCTGAGTCTAAACGAAATCCCTTCCCGTGCTAACGCACGCTGCCCCTCGCATGCGAAGGGAATCGGCATCGGGAACCCCAGGGGCTCTGGGGGGCGTTTTGTCCGCCGGCTGCGTAAGGCACTCGGGGAACGCTGAAGGCTACGGGTATTACTGGAGCGGGACGCCGGGAGCGGCGGCCGCCGTCCTCCGACAGCCGGGACAGGACGCGCAGGCCCGACGCACGCAGCGCGCGGCGGCTGGCAGAGGAGGCCGCGGTTCCGAGGGATTTCGGTTTAGACGCGTCGCTCGGCGGGACAGCCTGGGGACAGGGGGTGTCCCGGCGCCCCGTGGGAGACCCTGGGCCAGCGCGTGTGCGGCCGCTGCCCGCATCCTCGTGGGCGACACGCAGCGCTGGCGCGGCCCAGTGACACGCGGGGACAGACGCCTGGCTCCCTGCCCCCGGCTCGCTGGCACGCGGGGGCTGCCGGGGGGATTTCACACGGATGCTGCCCCCGGGCCCCTGCCTCGGGGCCGCTTGCCCAAGGAGCGGGCACTCGCCAGCCCAGGGCGGCCGGGGGTCCCTCCGGGGGGCAGCCCCCACCTTCGCTCTGCTGATGGGCAGGGAGGGGCTGCGGGAAGAAGCCCCCCTCGTGGCAGGGCCCCGGGTGGGGAAGTGCCCCCCCCCCCCGGGCCGNCCCCCCCCCCGGGCCCGCTGGCGTCGGGGCCGTGTTGCTGGGGGCTGCGCAGAGCTGACCCCGCTCATGGCGGGCGTGAAGGGGCAGCGTCCCTGTGACGGCGCCTGCCGCGCTCCGGGACTCGCCCCACGACCCTCCACGCAAACCCCAGCGGGACCAGGCGCAAAGTGACGAAAGCTGAGCGAAAACCCTTACGCTGAAATTAAGGAGCGCGCAGATGTAAATGTCCTGTCTGTGCATTTGTAAGAAATAAACAGTTTTGAAAACATTCTGTGAGCCATTTTTTTCTTTCCTATGTACACATCTTTTTACATGTAAATATTAACATATACATAAGCGTAATCCCTTATTTACACACGTACCTCTCCTGTACAGTTAGCTTCCTGATTAAAAAAACCCCATGACGAAGACAGTCTAACTAATGGGAAAACGGGACCGGAATTCCAGACACATCCACACAACGTGCAAAAGCATGGCCTGAGTGAACAGGCATGAACCGGATCCGAGCCACTTCCAGCCGCGCTCGCGGTCACCGCTCCAGCCGCCGGCAGCGCGGGCGCACCGGGCAGCGCGTGTCCAGCCCCGGCAGCTCCCGGGCAGCGGGGCTGCGGCTGCCAGCCTGCGGGATAAGGCGCTGCGGGAGAAGCCGGCAAGGCCCGTTCCAGCGAGAGGGCAGCGACGCCTTAGGCTGCAGGTAGCGACCGCAGCGACTGTTTGCGGTTTTTCCAAGCACATAAAATATTTTAAGACATCAAGTATTTATGTAGAACTCAGAATGGACACTTAGGATTTAACGTTTTAAGCATGAAATGCGGAAGAAAAAATGTAGCTCATCAATATAATCCCAATATTTGTATTAGTATCTGGTAGAATTGGAATTTGTTAAATTACTTTTATGATATAATCATACGCTGATATCAAAATCCATAACCTTTGACTTAAAATGTCACATCACTTCAGTACAAATATAACACTTTTCCTAACAATTCATTTTCTTACATTTTTGTCGTTTAGCTCCCTTTGCTGTTTACGCCGTCCGGTTTGAAACAGACGATTGATCTACAAGTATCTGGAGAGTTTTTAGAATTTCAGTATCGAGGGATTTTCTTCGTAGCTTTATGAACTCAACACAAGTTTTGGAAGCGGTGCAGGCACCTACAGAACAACATAAACATAAGGGTTAACTACAGCTGGGATTCTCTCTCCAACAGCCACCTCTAGTCCCAAGTGCTACAACATTTTGTAGCTGGGGGTTGCTGGATTGCCTTAAGTAGCTCTCAATTAAGACCACAGTTGGAGTGGACTTCTCCAATTGCTGGTTTTTCTTGGAAAAAAAGAAAAGATAACTTAATATTAAATGTACTATTTTCTATATGCTGTACCATACATTATATTATTCATTTTTCTGAAGCAATACTCCCCTAATAGTTTTCAGGTGGCACTAACAGAACATAATGGTGATAAGGAGGGATGATGAGTTTACAATTGCCGCGGGCGGTGGGCAGTGCTGTGGATCGGGACCCCGGAAGAGGAGCGCATGGGCAGCGACCCGCAAGACGCGCGACGCTGCCACGTCTGCATGCCGCTCAGTCAGCAGCGATCAGATGATTTGTTTGACAATTGTTATTTACAAGGCGGGGTACAGATTATCCTGCTATCAGGAATTCAAGGGAAAAAAGGCTAAGAGAAATCTAGCTATGTTTCTGAGCTGACAGAGAGCCGGTAAAGAGGTGGCAAAAGCCGCCTAATTCAGTGGCAGAGCACGTCCTCCAGTCCTCCACGCAGGAAGGATTCCCCCCTCCAGTTCCAAAGCCGGGATTCAGCGGCTGTAGGGATGTAGGTCCCTGCGTGTTGCCAGGGGAGCGATGCTGAATCCCGCTGCCAGGCAGAGGGAACCCCCAGGGGACAGGCAGCAGTAGAAGGTACTCAGAGGCAGCTGATCCCTACGGACAGTTTTAGGTCAGTTTAATGGGCAGGGGAAGGAGGTGTGTCATGGAGAGGACAAGTTAATAACCCGCGGAGCCAAATTTGGCCACCTCAGGTGAGGAGAGATGGCACAAAAGGGGGAAAAGGGGGAAAGGGTGGCTCCTTCGAGCCGGGCCATCCCTTCGTCTGCTCCATTCTTGGACTGTTCTTCATTGCTTTCTATTTCTCACGTGGCTACGAGACCGACCTCAGACAGAAGGGGAATTTCAGGGGCAAACAGATGGCGAGCAGAATAGTTCAGCCAACAGCTGGAGAGGGAGAGGAACCCCCATTCCCCATCCCTTCTGCCCCCGGACACCTTCGGTACGCCAAACCCCCCCATCCCTGTCCCGCCGGCCGCAGCCTGGGCAGCTCTTCCCTCCCTCCGCAGGGAGCCCTTCCCCGGCGGCCCCCAGACAGCGGCTCCACCGGAAAATAAAACCTCCAGAATTTTAATAAGCAATTCCTACAAAGATGCAGAACTTGGAGAAATCGAGAGTAAATAACATTGCATTTTAAAGCTGCCCCTTTGCTTTTCGCATGAGTCCGTGGCTCCGGAGAGCGGCAGGGGTGGCAGGGTGGCGGGGGGGGTCACAGTGGGTGACGGGAAGGCAAGTGGCGGTGCCGCGTGCTCGCCAGACACCACGGCCGCTGCCAGTCCCAGCGCCGCCGGAACGCTGGCTGGGCAGGGTCTGCAGGGCTGAGGGTTGCTGGTTGTAAAAGGAACACGGCTCCCGCTCTCTCACCGCGCAACCTTCCGCCACAGAGATCTGTGGTCAGAAAGCCGCAGGAACAGGGCAAAAGCAGCGTTTTGAAACGGTAATGGATGGTGCTCTCAGATTTGTGCACTTGAGCGTTCGCCGCTTGCACAAAACCGCAGCTTCGCTGGAAAAGAGCAATCCAGAAATGCAATTCGTCAAAGATCGTGGATAAAATTTCCCATGGAAAAGGAAAGACTGCCGTCGCTAGCCTGCTGTTAGTACCCTGCACGCCGAGCCTGGGATGGAAGGAGAAGCGTCTGCTTGTTTCCTTGTTCGTCAGCGGCGCTGAGGGGATTTGCCGGGAGTTTGTGTGAACACACCGCCCCGCTGGAAATCCCATTTCGCACGCCCTCGCTGGCCGCACGCCCCGGGAGGAAGCGGGGGGCCGGGGCTGCGGCCGCGCGGGGGCCGCTGAGCAGAGGGGCCATCTGCCCCCCGCAGCGCCCACCCGCATCAGCAGCACCAGCCGCCGTGTGGCGGAGAGGGAGGCGCAGCTCCCGCGGCTGCTGGGGAGAAGGGCAGCAATGCTCAGGGAATAACTACAAGGCAACGAAACCCGCAGGCAGTAACGCAGCTCGCTAGGTCGGCACTTCACTACACCCTGCTCTGCCTCCGCTAGGCAGAGTCAATAATCGGTTGAAACACACATGCAGGTTTAAACTGGCTGAAAATGTGAAATAATATTTGCTTGAGCGCCTTGACAACGTGCAGCGCACGTCACGGTGTGCCCGCTGTCACAGCCTCGCTGAAAAGGCCAAAGATACAGTGAATTTGGGGACTAAACCAGTCATTTCCAGGCCAGTAGGCGTTCTGCTGAGGGCCAAATTGCCAGGAATTTGAAGAACAATCCCAAGTTGGTGGCTTCAGTCCCTGGCACCGGGCAGCCGGATGCCTTTTGTGAGCCCGGGCTCACACCGGTGTCTGTCCCAGCCTGGTGCCGTGGGGTGGCACCGCCGGCCGCTCCTCCGGGCCCCCCGGGCACTGCAGGGAGGGCAAGAGACACTGGAGGCACCTCCAGAGCCGATCACGCCTCTCTCCCGACGGAGAGCCCGTGGGCGCGAGCCCGAAGTTCTTTATCGTCTGCGAAACCTGCCCAGGCCTGGAGCCCCCCGCGGGGCGTAGGGGGCCGATAGACCCCCGTCCCGGGACGCGTCTCGGAGGCTACGAGCAACCAGGGCTTCCGAGAGCCCCCGCACCAGCCCTGCCAGGCTGGATCCCACCCTCACCTGGGAGATCACGGCTTTGGCACCCAGGCGCGTGGATGCAAATTCGCTCCTGCCTTGTGTCATTTACCATCCATACTGAGAATAAAAGGGTGGAATTTCTTTTTCGTGTTAAGAAAAAATGGGCCAGGCTTGGCTTCCTCTTCAGCCTCCCCCTCCTCTCCCACCAGAGCCACACGCAGTGGCAGAACAACGTAACGCGAGTAAATTTATGGCATATTCAACCCCTGTCCTCGTAAATGCAGATAACCCATTGGTGACTACTGCACGGGAGGGAGGATGCCACAGAAATGCCTGGAGGATGCCAGGAAAATAAGAATTCATGAGCAGAATGAAATATCGAGGGGGTTTACTTAACCATTTCAAATTGGGGGGGCGAAGTGGCCATTCAGTTCAAATAAGTTCCTCGGAATGGTGAATGTTTTATGTCGGGGAAGATGACAGGGCAGGTCCCTGGTGAGGAAGAGGGGACGACCTCTCATTTTTCTTTTCCTTTTTTTCTTTTTGGTTTTTTCCTTTTTTTTTTTCCTGGCGAGAAAGAGGAAACTCTCTGCTAGTTGCAATGAAGTTATGCTGGTTTACAGTAGATAAAGATCAGCCTAATAATAGTTGTGGATCTTTCAATACTCACACACATTGCAGCTGCAACCACAGCTTGGAAAAAGCGCACCTTATTTTTTAAGACGTTATTTGTTGCTGATATCTGACTGTGTGAGCCAGGTGACTGGTTTAAGACCATTTGTGATTTCCCTGGTTTAATTCTCTACTAACCAAAAACAAGTCTCTGCAAAAATTCAGAGGCTTCTACAGGAACATCATCCCACCCAAAGCCAAAAAAAGAAATAAATTAAGTGCTGTGGGCAAAGCTAATCTCAGTAATCAGCGATTAACAGCCTTTTACTGTCATCTTCATTTGTTACTAAATTCTTAATTTCTCCTTCGATTTCAGTGTTCAAGAGCACTGTTTTGCAAGACAACCCAGTGAATGTATCGCTGGTGTGTTTTGCTCCTGACCAGACTGATTTGGAAAATTTGGGGGGTTTTCCCCCTTAAAATAGTCAAATATACCAACTGAAGCAAAATTACCCGACATTACCCATTTATGTTGATAAAGCTTGTGAACATACACCGTGCAAAAGAACGATTCCCGAGCATAAAAGCGTTTCACTTCATAAATATGTATAGGACTGGAATCAGAAAGGCCGTTCCTGGGGCCCCGGGCCCCCCGAAGCTTTTCAGCGTCTTCCCGGGCCTGGGGGGAGCCCGGGGCCGGCGGCGCGTGGGGGAGTTGGGATTTCAGAGGTCGCCTCTCCGGGGGAGCTGCCCCGACCCAGATGGGCACCCACAGCCTCCACCCTTCGCCTGCCATCACTGGGTGGTGACTAACCAGCCTAACAACCAGCACGCCTCAGTTTTAACCATTTCTGGTCACTTTTCTTCACAATTTTGTGCCCTAGACAGACCCCGATGTAGGGCAAAGCTGGGTTTCTGGCGTCTCGTGCAGCGTAGTCGCAGAATGCCGGGGGCTCTGGCTGACCCATCTTTCCTTAATGGAAATCCGACACGGATATGCCATGAACTGCTTCTGCTTTTTGATCCTTTGACGCTTAATAGCAGGGTTTTTAAAAGCTGTTTCCTTCCATTACAACTGATCTATTTGTTACTTTTAAGTGATAAAATCTTTTGGAAACAAACAGGATACTATTAATTTTTACACACACACAGACACACACACACACATCAGTGCATAGAGTAAGTCTATAGTATTTTCTCTTCATGTGGGTTTTGAAGCAATATGTAACAGAGAATGAGAAGAAAATTTATAATTAAAACTACTTGATGACTCCTATATCATCCAAAAAGCAGCACATGACAGCCTGGCTTCTGTTCTCGTGCTTGCACCAGAACAGGTTAAATTTATCTATAGTAATCATGCGTTGTTTTTAGAATAAAATAGAGCAGTAATTTACGGCTGGAATCCCTTATGCAGCACACGCGTCCGCCTGCTGCCGCGGCTGGAAGGGCTGAAGAGGCCCATGAGGAGACAAAGCCTTTAGCTGGGACTGTCTCCACAGGCAGCTGGAGATCGGGAATTTCATATTTGGGGTGTCCTGTGGAAAACCGCAGACAAAGAAGCCATTCAGCTCCACTCAGCCTAGCCCAATAGCTACTAATGGATTTTCTTTTTACCTTCAAAATTGACTTGTGGGAAAGGGAGGCTTTCCACGGCAGCGGCAGGCGACGGCTGGGCTGAGGACGCCCACCTCGGTGGCCGGGGGTGGCGGGTTGGCACCAGGCACGGGGCTGAGCTCGAGCCACCACCCCTGTGGGCAGCCGGTCACCGGCACGGACTGCAACGGTCCCTCCCGCTGCGCTAGCGGGGCGTGTGCTCCGCTGCCGAATTCATGGCCGAACCTGCTTGAGAACCGTAACTGCCCAGCACAGCAGGGGACAAAGATCCACCTGGCTCAGCCATTCTGTGCGACACGGGCTCTGAAGGGTGCTGGAAACACGCCATCGAAACAGCTCCCAAAGACAAGAGTAATGAAAGCATGACAACCTGCCAAGACCCCGGCTGCTCACAAGCGTTATGTCTTATATAGATCACCAGGTCGCAGATACAAGATCAGCTGTGGCATTAATAGGCGACATTTAGAGAGGAAGGGGCTCAAACCGCGGGGAAGCCAGTCAGGCTGCAAACGCGGAGCTAAGGCAGGAAATGCAGGCTGACACCCCGGCCGCAACACAGGCTGCTCCCGGGGGAAAGGCAGCCCGAGAGCAGGAATCCAGGGCAAGACGTCAGCCCCGATCTCAGCCTGACGAGGAATCCCCGGCTCCTCGGGGCTGAGGGCAGCTGCTTCGTCTTACTGCAATGTAGCTCTCCTGCCTGGATGACCTTTTCACAGCAGCTTTTGGGAAGCACAGCTACAATTAACACTCTCATAAAACTGTTAGATTCTAAATTTACAGCCTTTAGGATTCTACAGACCCTCTCGGTGTAATTAGGGTGGGTTGAAAAGGTTGCGTTGGTTTGATGATGTGTGAATATTTTACAGTCCTCTCACTTTGTGACCATCACGGCATTGCCAAGGCACGCTGGGGTCTCCTTGGCAGCCCTTCCAACACTCCTTCACGGAGCTGCTGTGCCCCTGGGCTGTGCTCGTTTGTACCAAGGAGGAGACTGGCTGTGGGGACAATCTGTCTTCAGCAAGAGCCGTCCACGGAACAAAACTCCCCGCATCTGCCTCTACGGATCTGCGCGAGGCCGTTACAGGTCACACTTTCTCAGACATGTTCTCCTTTCCCGGGGAGGTTTGTCCGGGATTTCTAACGGCCCAGAAGTGCCGACACATCCACCATGCATGTCATAGAATCACTTGGGTTGGAAGAGACCTCCAAGATCATCCAGTCCAACCATAAACCTACACTGCCAAACCCACCCCTAACCCATGTCCCTCAGCACCACGTCTGCCCGGCTTTGAAATACCTCCAGGGACGGCGATTCCACCCCCTCCCTGGGCAGCCTGTGCCAATGCTTGAGAACCCTTTCGGGAAAGAAGTTTTTCCTAATATCCAACCTGAATCTCCCCTGGCACAACTTGAGGCCGTTTCCTCTTGTCCTGTCGCTTGTTCCTTGGGAGAAGAGATTGACCCCCCCTGGCTACAACCTCCTTTCAGGGAGTTGTAGAGAGTGAGAAGGTCTCCCCTCAACCTTCTCTTCTCCAGGCTGAACAATCCCAACTCCCTCAGCCGCTCCTCAGGAGACTTGTTCTCCAGACCCCTCCCCAGCTCCGTTGCCCTTCTCTGGACACGCTCCAGCCCCTCAATGTCTCTCCCATACTGCGGTGCCCAAAACTGAACCCAGCACTCGAGCTGCGGCCTCACCAGTGCTGAGCACAGGGGCACCATCACTGCCCTGCTCCTGCTGGCCACGCTATTCCTGATCCAATCATCTGCCTTTTCTGTGCTGCATGCAGCTGTGCACATCTGGAGTTACCAGGTGATTATACATTTGGTCTTGGAGAACAAGGATGTTTCAGTGCTGCAAATTATTTCATAATAAGCCCATGAAACGCGCGGCTGAGAAATGTCTCGGTGGGGATTTGTTCCAAGCTCCGGGCTCTGTCGGGAGCGTGCCTGCATTTTCCTTTCCAAGAGAAAAATATGGGATGGAAGGTTCTGAGGTCTTGAGGGGGAGACAGAGGCGACACAGAGCTGCTGCTGCTGCTGCTGCTGCGCACGAATTCACGGGAAGCTCACATTGAGAAAACTCTTCGCTGCTCCTCACAGGGATAGGAACACCCGTATGAATTGTGCTGGAAATCAGGTACCCCTACAACAACACAGGAACGTGGGGGTCTCGGTCATCCAGAGAGTAAAGAATTGTCCCAGGTATCGCCCTTTCTTAACCCGTCCAGGGAGCACAACAAGAAGTTACTGCTGTAGTGACCCAGTGCTCTAGTTGGCAGGAACATCTCAGCAGGAACATCTCAGCAGCTTCAAGCCCTTTTGCTGTGGCCGTTAACAACCCAGAAAGCACCAGCCTCCCCAAAAATCCATCCAAGAGCTTGCCCAGACGCACCTCAGCTGGCCCTGTGCTGAAGCCCCAGCGACAGTACTCCTGCCCGAGGACTCTGTTGCGGCTCCTCTCGGCTGCGAATTCAGACTGACGTTGTCAGTTCTGTGCATTTCACTTTCGAACAACCCCTGAAACCTTAAAGCAGAAATACTGTGCAACGACACACCCTAGGCTGTTCTAGACACTGATGGCTAATGATCTGCCAGAAACCTCTTCATTATGACTGAGCCAAATTCTGCTCTTCACTGAGATGAAGAAAGTTGCACAAGATTCGCAGCACAGTCAGAATGAGCGGCCTTTGACTCATTTTCTCCCTGTCCTCCCCAGGAATGCCGTTTGCCCGGTTGGACTCTTCTTGAAGCCTTGGGTTTCCCCTACTCAATTCACTTTAAACAAAGAGGTTTTGGGTCATCCTGCACAGCAAAGAGTTGCCAATTAGTATTCTGATCATGCAGCTCATTAGCCTTATCGCTGTACCCTGTGCAGAAAGCCCTTTCCACCCCTTTCAAAACGCATGAATGTCTCCGTGTACAGGAGGCAGCTGATGGAACGGAACAGGAAAATTCAAGCTCCAGTAGCTCATCATCTCCCTGTGGTTCATTGCTGGAAAAATGTGCTGCTGACCTTAAAAAAACCCAACCTCTTCTGACAACTTGGCACCAATAAAAAAGCAATGCCATCATGGGATCAAAGCATAAAGTAATTCAAAGAAACGTAAGTATCTACCAAACGAGCAGGCTCAGACGGACAGGCCCAGCAGTGGTGCAGAAGAAGGTGGCCCCAGTGGGAGCTCTGGAGGCGTCTGCTGGGAGAAATGCCACCCCCGGTCCTGCAGGGGACACCCCGCGCACGACCCACAGCTGAACAAACAGGTCACATTCCGAGGATTTGAACTTGGTATTTCCGACTGATGCCCGCAGTAAGAAATACACTGTGTATTCTTTCTTAAAAAGGTTAAGATCACTTCTAAAAAGAATTTACACTGGTGAAGGAAATCCAAGGGCTAGAGGATCTGAAAATAGCTGGGTTACTGCCTGAGGTTCTTTTTTGGGTTACGGAAGGCATGGAGCTCATTGACCTTACTGCTCAGGAAAACCCGTCGCTGGGAGACTGGCGTGACGCTGGCAGCCACGAAGGATTTGGAGTCCTCGCAAACCAGGAGTGCTGAGATGTACCGCTGCAAGATTTGAAGAAGAGCAGGCGGCACCTGGCCCCGGGCAGAGATTCCACCAGTGAGCACCATGTAAGACAAGGGATGCCAAAGACTCCCCGCATGGTCCCTCTGAGCGTCCACATCCCGTGGCTGACTGATTCGAAGAGCAGCCAACCTATCTACAGCAGCAGATCAATACCCTGCAGGCAAACTCCTTAAGATCTGAGAGATGATCAAACTCAGATATCACAGACATTCTGCTTAGAAAAACTATTTGGTGGGGGAAAAAAAAAAAAGAAAACTGATGGGATGACGTACCGAGAGACAATTCCTCCTTTAAATCAGAACAAGCCCCGTGAGAAGCACTAGCTGTAGGAATTGTGACGTTGACAAGTGCTGGGACAGACCCCACAAAACCGAAAAAGGCAACGGCCTCTGAGCACTATCCCGAGTGCTCCAACTTGCCTGTTGACAGAGCTACCCTGAGCATTATCCACAGGAGTGACTGGAAAACAAGAGTTCTATTCCACATTCTTTTTTTTTTTTTTGGATTTGAATATTTTCCTTCATTTGGGGAAGGTGATAAGGCAGTCCAGCAAACACTAGTCTTTCTCGGCATGACAAACTCTCCCAGGCTGTGGTAGCAGCAATTTCTTGTCAACCATCTAGCCAGGTTCTGGCCCCCCATTTAACATCCCTGTATTCTTAAATAGTCTTGCAAAAACACACCTTCGGCAGCGCTAGGGTGACCGCTGCTACTGTCCCCGTCACGTTTACCAGCCAAGTAACACACTAGCAGCATGAATTAGAAAAAAAGTAAGTAAAATTGTGAATCAAAACACTTTTCTGAATAGTATTTGGCTTTTCAATCCAAAATAAAAATTATTTTCATGTATTACATTTAAAATATAGCTTTTTGAAGTACCATGACTGCTTGCTGTTCATACAAATTTGACAGCGCATTTCATTACCTACCTAGCACTTTTCGTTAAGTGACCACTGATCTAAAGCAATAAAGTTAGCATTTGCCATTATACTGAAATACTGAAATTCAATACCTAAATTACTAGAGTAAAAGAGAGATAGATAGATAAATAAATAATTTTTACATAAAGGCCTTGGTAATTTCAAAATTTTCTCTGAATTATCATTAGAAACATTTTGGCTTGAGCAAGAGGGAGTAACTGCCGTGTAAAGGCAGTTACACAGTGTATATCATTCCACAGTAAACCGGTTTCCCGTTAACCAGTCTTACCTGTCAAGAGCTCTGGTTTTGCTTCCTGCCTCGTGCTTCCAAGGGACGGGCAGCTCCCACCCGTGTCCTGCTCCTCGGGGACCTTCGTGACACCACAGCCCTGGAGAGCTGCGGGCGGGAGCTTGTCCCAGTTCAAGCGTTGGGCTGCAGTTCCCATTTGGCAACTCACACTGGTGGGATTTCTTCCGCATTTTCCCTCCTTCACTTGTTTTTCTAGAGGATCCATTTTTCCTTCCCGGTCCTGCGCCAGCCTCCCAGGCTCGGCTCTGCGGTGCTCGTGCTCCCTTGCCTCCAGGTGACACGATCTTCTTGCCTGCGGATCAGGGGTGATGCCTTTCCCATTCACTCGTTTCCAGGTTGAACTTTTTGTTGGGACAATGTTAAGTCTTTTGTCGTCATTTAGGGACAGCAAATTATAAACCATTGTGCCATTTCTCCCATTGTGCTGTGGGCTGTGGTCTACTGGAAACTGCCCTTAACATCACAACTGGATTTCTCAGAGGGTTCAAACATACCTTCAAGTTTTTCCCTAAAGCTGGGCTTGCGGGACAGTCAGCCAACCATTGGACATACCCTGTGTTACGAAGAAATACCTTCAACAAAACACTTCACTTTCATTCACATGGATCTTTTTGGGAGTTACTCCTCTGGAACTCTTCCTAAAATCTTCTTTTGAGAGATTTTTAAATAACTATGAATAACAAATATAAATGTGTGACATATAAAACAGGACACGGGCACTTCTACTGAGAAGCAATTTACTGCCTGCTTAGCAGGGAACCAAAACATATTCAGTTTATCTGAATTAGTACACTGCTCCTGAAGGAAAGCTTAGAGCTGTTTTAAGCAGCAGAGCCAGGACTCCGGGAAGGAGCCTGTGGCTGTAGGAGAGGGAGGGGGTTTTTGGCTTTCTTCTTCGTCGGCTTGGTTCTAGCTTTTCAAAATGCTCATTCAAAGGTTTCGGCGGTGCAGACACCACCTGTGCAGAAATTTCCACATGCCCCAGTCCAGCTTCAGTCCGAAAGGGCCAGAAAGATTGCATCTCCCATTGCCAGTAGCAAAATACGAGAGCGAGTTGGAGCTCTTGAAATGGCAATGTCTCTTTTTCTGTCTCGGTACTCAGTGCTGTCTTCCTGGTAATAACAGCAGAAGCAATTCTAGCATCCTCAGCAGGCTGAAACAAGAAAAAGATAGATAAACATCCATCAAAAAAAGTCTGTCTGGGCAAAAATAACATTCATGAAATTTCTACAAGGTTTATATTTGTAACTATCTGTTTGAATTGTACAACTGATAACAAAGGATTTGTGTTGCGCTCTATTGCCTTGGCTGACTAACAGGGAACGTTCCCCTCTGTGCCATCCGTGTTGTGGTAATTCATTCCCTCCACCCTGGAAGCACAAAGAGTTTGGCATTTTAGCTGCTGTTTACGTGGGAAGAAAGGTGGGGCTGGGCAGTATCTCAGGCCCTAACGCATGATGCTGGAGAAACACGTTTTTATAAAGGATGTGACCCCCCCAAACCACTCTGGCTCTGTAGCCTGAGGACAGGACAAGCTAACCCAGCTGTGAGCGCGTCAGACAGCCCAGCCGTGCGGGGAGAAGGAGCAGCTGCTTTAGAGATCTGCATTTTGGGGTTATCTGGGGTACTCAGGAGACCCCCCAGTGCCGCCGAGGCCTGAGCAGCACGGGACGGCTCGGGCGCTTTACAAAAAGAAGAGGGCAGACCAGAGGCGATCCGAGGGCTTACCTTTTGCGTGTGGCCTGAAGGACTATGACCAAAGAATGAAAGCTAAAGAGAAAAATAAGAACAAAAATAAAAACTGAAAAGGGGAGGGAGGAGAGGAAAAAATGGAAGAGAAGAAAGAGAATAAGAGTTTACAGTGTGTTTAGCTGAGAAATAAGCTGTGGTTACAGACAGAGCGCAACAAAACTCTGAGTTGAAAAGAAATACCAAGTGTGAAGTAAGGAGCCCCCGGTGTCTCTGCGGGCTGGGAGCTCAGCTCAGCCAGAGCCCGGCCACCCCGGGGCTGCTGCCAGCCCGCTCCTGCCCCAGCCAAGGGCTCCGGAAAAACGGGCAGGAAAAAAATTAGCCGAATTCTTCTGATACCTCAAAACCCCCCCAAACCCCACACTGCTCAGGTTTGCGCTTAGGTTCAGGTGAAAGTCCAGCTCAGTTCCTGTTGGACCTGAACAAGTTCTCGCATGGCAGTTTCACTAGAAACAGACGGTTTCAGGTGAGGGTAATTTTAGAGTAAAATTCAACAGTTATGGCTTGATCAGACAAAGCTTAATGACATTAACCACGGTGACAGCGAGGAGAGGGAAGGAGAGGAGAGGAGAGAGGAGAGGGAGCCTCCACTTTCCCTCTGGGGAAGGCAGGGCAGTGCAGAGGCTGGAGACAGGGAGAAGAGATGCCCGGCTCCTTCCCCCAGCACCTGGGAGACCTCACCCGCTGCTGCCCAGCAGCTCTCCATCACTCCCTTCCCAGGGCAGACCGAGCCCTCCGTCCTTGCCAAGCCCTGTGTGTGGGACCTTACGGAAGGATAACGGAAGGAAAGTCTCTGTTTAACCTGGTGACCTTTCCTTCTCAGAGGGACTAATGCAAATGCAAAATGGTTTCCTGTAGCACTCACATTATCTCACTGCACTGACAAACACAAAATTTTTATGAGGTTGTTTTTCTTAGCCGAGGTGAAATGAATATATGGTCATGTGCACATACAATAACTGTTTCATCTGCATTACCTTACCTTTTCCTCTAACTCTTTTATTTGTCTTTTTTGGCCTTCAATTCTTTCTTCTAGCTCTTTAATTCTCTGTCAGATTTCAAATAAAAAAATATTTATTAACCAACCAAATACAGATGTACCCAGAAGATGCATTATTTTTGGAGATATAATTGTATGTGCTGTGCTTCTAAAAAAATAAATTGGGGTTTAAGCTGTAGGTGAGTCCTCCGTGAACATCACTACGTGTGACAAATTCATGAAAATCAGAACGCCCTGTTGGGAAGGATTATCCACAGGAAATCAAAACCTGGCCCCAGGACCAGCCATTTCTGGTCCAGCTCTGGGAGGAGAGGCTGGTGCTCACAGGACCGTTACGTCCCACCCCGACTCTCGCCGTGCCTGCGCACCGCCGCCTACCTGCTGCGCATGTTGAATGAGCTCCATCCTTTCCCGCAGGATTTGGGCGTCCCTCTCCCGAAGCTCGCCCATCACCTGCCTCTTCCATTGCTCTACGGCCGTCTTCAGCTTCTCTTTCTCCTCTTCTGAAAGAAGTTCGGAAATTTTGGCTCCAGCTTCTTGCTGCAGGGCATCATAGAGCATGGCTTCTAATTCCAGAATTTGCTAATCAAAAACAATATAAGGCTGTCAGCTTGACCTTGTCTCTGGTCGGACGAGGATTTTGTGAGGAACTGAAAATCCGACCCCGGTAGGGAAACGGGAGCAGTGGGGGGGTTGTGTGCGGAGCCTCCCGCACCGGCCAGTGCCCAGGGCTCCACCAGGGGAAACACTTCGAGCTGCTCGTATCCTGCGGGGCTGCCAGCAGCCCTGGGACCGGGATGGCCCCTGGGCAGCCTTGGCTGCCTCTCGAAAGATACACGGGTGTCAGCTTCTCCTTTCTGAGAGGAGGGCATGGTGTGGGAAGAAAAAGCAAAAAGAAAAAAAAAAAAAGGAAAGGGAAAAGGGAAAAGGAAAAAGGTTCATAAAAGACATTTTATGAGTTACAGGTATTTTTTAAATGTAATGTTCAACTTTCCCAGCTATCCTGTTCGCAGCAGCAGAGGGATACGGCAGTGCTAGTTCAGACTCCTGCCAGAAAGGAATGACTCCCTGTTGTGAGCTTGCAGCACTTTCTACCAACAAGCTTAAAAAGCCCTGACTGAAGGCATTTCCAGCACTCCTCTGGCAGAGCTGTCCGCGCCAAGAGACACTATGCTCAAGAAAAAAGTATCTGGTAGCTGGATTCTGCTCCTGCAGTCTCAGGCTGCAAAGCCTTTGCTTGACTGCATCAGAAGGCGTCTCCTGCACAGAGGGATGTACCCGAGATGTACTGAGAGATGGGATTGTGTAGGGAATGGACTGGCAACGTTCCCCAGGGTCACCGAGCCTGGTACCCTTCCAGGGCAGGTGACCTTGTCAGACAATGTCTTCAAAGTCCAAGATGAATGTTATTCCTTCATGCAAGCCAAAAGCAAGACAAAATCTTTTTCAGCAAGTTTGATATAGAGCAAGAAACAAAGCAGCGATTGATGGCACCTTTGCACGCCCTCTCCAAAGCTGGTGGCACCTTGCAGAGCTCTCCGTGGCTTCAGGGGGCCACGACTGCTGCAACAGTGTGGCTCGAACCTCTGGCCAGGCTGTTTGAAAGTGCCATAGGTATCTCTCGTGATAATTCAGCTCAATTCGAAACCAACAAGTTTTTCCACCTGAGGCGGCTGGTGGTGTTTCTTACTGTGTCTTAGCAGAGTCAGGACAGAAGAATACAAGCATTTACAGGAATAATATCATGGCAGGAGTTACGGATACCCATGGTAACTGAAAGTCAGCAACCATGGTATCTCGCTGGGGAAGATCAGATCAGATCTCAGGAGATTCAGCTTTCACTTTTAACAATAACGCCAACATCCTTGCTCACTGTAACTGTCTCAACAAAAATGCTGCTTGAAACATGGATTTCTGTTGGGCCCCAAACCTCATTTATACAATCGTTATCCCTCTCTATTTATATTGACTTGCGAAAAAAGAAGAAATTCACGGTGTCCAGAGCAGCAGCAGCAATGTCAGGAGTCGCTGTGTGAGCCAAGTGCTTCTTGGAGCAAACCCCTCCGCCAGCAAGCAAAGGGAGTGAGAACCCTGCAAAAAGCTTAGCGGTTACAGCTGGTAATCTTGTTGGCTCCAGTTAACGGGGGAAGATTAGTGGCTCCTCATCTCAAGGGGCACAAAGGAAACACGGAAGTGAAACAAATTATAGAAATCAAAAGAGCTTTTGCCACTTTTTCAGGGCAGAAGAAAGCTTTCTTGCTGCTTTCAGGCTGCCTTTGTGCCTGGGAGTGAAGTCCATCGCTTTGCCTGGGGACACTCGCACGACGCATTCAAAGAACGCAGGAAACGGCAAATAACCCTCAGCTGCTCCTGGGCGGGCTGCAACACCTTCCTTACACTCGTCCCTTCTCCACAAGTGGCAGAGCCAAGGAGCAGGTCGCTGCTGTTGGAGCCTTTGGTAAATTTGGGATCCTGGCACTGGAGGCGCACCTCAGGGACAGAGGGCGGGTGGCGGGCGGTGAGCCGCAAGGTGCTGAGTGACGCCCCACGTGACAGCCACCGCTCCACGTGGGGCCGCCCTCTCCTGCAGAGCCCCCAGCGTGAGCGGGAGTCTCCAGCGGTGCCACGCGATTTCCCCCACCCTGCTGCTGCTGGAAGTTTCTGCCCACTCCCGTTCACGGACGCGTCTCAGAACTTGCTCGAGAGCCGGGGGATCGCCTCTCTCAGGGCTTGTCTTTGAAGATGAGTCCTCCAGCCCTGGCCTTCGGCTGCGCCACGCTGCTTCCCAGCGCAGCGCAGGGCTGCAGGAGAGAGCCTGCCTTGGGGGCTGAGACCGCACGTTCGGGGGCTCCTGTAATTTGCAGGGTTTCCGCTGTGCATCGGCATCGGTTCCAGACAGAGCTCAGCAGCTGGCAAAATCAGTCTCAAAAATCATCCTTACAGGACAGTAGGTGTTCAGAGTAAAAGCTCTCCCGAATGCTTTGAGGTACAAATAGATACTAGGTGCCCAGAAAAAGAGGCATAAATACTCATCGCTGAGTAACTGTGCTCAAAATTTAAACAGAACTGAAAGAATGAGACAAATCGATGTGAAAATTTATGCATTTATGTCTTTCATGAGTATATATTGAATTTTTCTCTAAATGGCCTGTAATCTAAGATGTAAGGAAATGTCTAGGCTAAAACCTGTATTTTGGAAGGAAAAGAGAAGTCACTGAAAACATCATTTTCTTATTAGTCATTTACCGAAACCTCTGCTAAGTTAAAACTTGTGTTTAATGAGTTAATGTTCGGGCCGTAGTCCTGCAAGGACCACCCAAACACAAGAAACTGTCTATAAGGACTCAGTGTCAGTGCAGGGTATTGGAATTTTGTTTAAAATTCAGCCCTCGGGGGGCTCCAGGAGCCGCACTGTCCAAGCACAGAGCTTTTCCACAGACTACAGGCATTGCCCAAGGCGAGGTAACCGGGATGTTGGCATTCAGGCGAGAATGGCTTTTCCTCACCTTGTGAGCTTGGTCCAAGGACTGTTTCCTGAAGTCCAGCTCATCATCCAGGTAGCCCTTCTGCTTGCTGAACAGCTCCTGGGCACAGAGGGAAGAGGCAGTCAGGGCCAAACCGTGCCACCGCTCTTCCTGCCGCCTCTCCGGCCGGATCGCACCCCTGCTCTCCCGGTACCTTTTCATTCTCAAGGTCCAGCATCTTCTGCTGCAGCGCAGACTCCGTCACCTCTATCTGCTGGAGCCACTGTGCACAGAAACAGAGAGCAGCTGCTCAAGCCTACACAGCAGCGGCAGCTCGGCCGCCCCCTCGGCTTGCACCGCGCCGGGGCGTGCAGCAGCACACACTGCCAGCACTTACTTAAATTCACTAAGTAAAGGAGGAAAAATTAACTTTATTATTACATCTTTTCTTTATATATATTGGTAATGGAACAAAAGCAGTGTTTCAAAGCCTAGCCATTTACCTTCTAACATCGTTTTGCTAATTATGTAACGTTTTGAAAGAAGCAATGTCTGTCTCTATTGCCTGAATGCTTCCTTTATTTTGACAAAAACTACTGTAAGTATAATTCCGCATCAAGAATCAGGGCATTTTGTGAGGGAACTGTCATTCACATCAGCAGTGTCTTCAAGTGAGCTACTCTGCGAGGGTCAAGGGCTTTCATGGCACGCGGTTACTGACGAGTGACGCAGTCGTTATTACCTTCTCAGCCAAGGTGAGAACTGTCCTCGCTTGTATGACGACTACTTGCTCTTCGTTGCTCAGATTCTGCACCAAAATCAGAATATAATTACAACAAATCCCAGTGTCTTGTTATTAATCCACTGCCGGGGCTACTGCTGTCTCAAATAAATATGAAATTACATATGTTCAAGGAACAATAAAATAAGGCAAAAAAAATTATTGTTGCAATGCAACATTGTCGTAAAAAAAGATTGTAACTATTTATGCTGAATTGTTATCGTACAAATTCTTCTAAAATCCCCACATTTAGCAAAAAAAAAGATGCTGAGACTGGATCTACTTTTCCCCCACCAGGGAATAAGCACAAAGTACACAAGACAAAACCAGGCTTAGCACAATGTGCCATCAAGAAAAGAGATGCAATTTTAACTCCCCTGTGTTCCATGATATGCACAGTGGGGTAATGCGCAATCCTGATTCCGCACAGCCCCAAGTCACGGGTTTTGAAACGCTTGTTAGGATGTTTGCTTTCCAATTCATGTTTTTGGGGGGGGTTGCTGTTTGCTTTTTGTTGGCGCTTTTTTTTTTTTTAAATGAAAATACTGAAACTATGTTTTGGTTTCATGCCAAACCTCGCTCATCCCCGACCACATCCACAGTGGCAGCAGCCAGCCCCTGGGGTTTGGGACCCCCGTGGTTTGGGACCCCCGGGGTTTGGGACCCCCGGGGTTTGGGACCCGTGTCTGCTTGGACGCAGGGAGCCGAGCCTCACCCACTGCTGCCGGCACAGCAGGATGCGCCGGTCTCCGTGTGTTGCTATTCCCACCGGGTAATCAGGGAGCTGGCGAGAAGGGTGACCACGGAGAACTTCAATTTAACGCACAAGGCTGAGGACAGTGAAAGCGCTACCTGGCAGGGACGTGAGGACACCTTTCCTGAGGACCCCTAAAAATTGTCTCTTCCATAAATGCAAATAATTTTTTTTTTAAAAACGAGTTACTTGACATTAAAAATGAAACCATCCGCGCAGTGCTAGCGGTGTCCCCCCTGTCTGTGGGGCAGCGGAGCCCCCAAGCTCCTCAGCCCCCTTGGCCGTGCCTGTCCCAGCGGCCCCGCAGGCGGCAGGGGGTGCACTGCACCCCCCGGCCTCCGCTTGCGCTCGGCTCCGCGCACCCCCCGGGGTTTGCCCAGAGCCCGGGGAGCTCATGCCAGCTCCAGCCCCAAGGTGCCGGGGGGCTCTGCAGGAATGAGCAAATGTGCAGAAAAGGCTGGAATCGCTCGCACACAGGCGGGACACAGGCTCGCTTTCCGACTCCCTGACAGCCAGACATGCCAACGTGCACCCACGGGACAGAGTCTGTGATGTCAAACATGAAAACAAGAAAAAACCAAGTGGTAACAACAGTCTACAGTTATCTGACAGCTCTCTGAGGTGAGAGCTGTGAACTCCCCCTTGTGTCGCATCTGGAATTAACTGGTTGTATGTAATAGGAAAAAAAAATCAGGAGGAAATAAGTGAAGAAGCCAAGAGGAAAAGAAAGGAAATAGAAAACATGAGAAAATATATCACTTTTTCAGTTCCTGTTTGTCTCCATGTTACCTATTTGGGACGCTGACCCAAAGTACTCCGCACGGGACTAACCTGACATCAATAAGCCAGTGAAGGCAGCATTGGCACAGGGACAAAGAGATTAATAGGTATAATCTTTCTGCACGCTACTAGGGTCAGTCTTAGCTCACTGGTGATTAAGCTTACATGTATCTTTTTTTTTGTTCTTTGCACACAGAAGATTTTAGGATTCTTCCTGTTTCTGCCAGCGTGAGTATCATTAACTGCAGTGGTGAAGATTATCACAGAATCACCCAGGTTGGACGAGACCTTTAAGATCATCGAATCCAACCATCAACCCAACACTGTGAAGTTCCCACCAATCCACGTCCCTCAGCACCACGTCTGCCCGGCTGGGAAACACCTCCCGGGATGGCGACTGCACCCTGCCCTGGGCAGCCTGTTCCGATGCTTGGCAACCCTTTCCCTGAAGACATTTTTCCTAACATCCCATCTAAACCTCCCCTGGAGCAACTTGAGGCCGTTTCCTCTCGTCCCACCGCCTGTTCCTTGGGAGAAGAGACCGACCCCCCCGGCTACCCCCTCCTCTCAGGCAGGTGCAGGGAGCGAGAAGGTCTCCCTCAGCCTCCTCTTCTCCAGGCGGGACAACCCCAGCTCCCTCGGCCGCTCCTCAGGACACTGGTGCTCCAGACCCCTCTCCAGCCCCGCTGCCCGTCTCTGGACACGCTCCAGCCCCTCCGTGTCTTTCTTGGCGTAAGGGGCCCAAAACTGAAGGTGGGATTCGAGGTGGGGCCTCCCCAGTGCCCAGTACAGGGGGACGGTCACTGCCCTGGTCCTGCTGGCCACACCATTGCTGATACGGGCCAGGATGCTGGTGGCCTTTTTGGCCACCTGGGCACACGCTGGCTCATGTTCAACCAACTGTCCACGAACACCCCCAGGTCCTTTTCCACCGGGCAGCTTTCCAGTCACTCTTCCTGGAGTCCATGGAAGCCTGTAGCGTCCATGGGGTTGGTGTGACCCAAGGTCGGGACCCAGCACTTGGCCTTGTTAAACCTCATCCCATTGGCCTCAGCCCATGGATCCAGCCTGTCCAGATCCCTCTGCAGAGCCTTCCTGCCCTCCAGCAGATCAACACTCCTGCCTAATTTGGTGTCATCTGCAGACTTACTGAGGGTGCACTCCATCCCCTCTCCAGATCATCAATAAAGATATTAAGCAAGAGTGGCCCCAAAACTGAGCCCTGAGGAACATGCTTGAGACCTGCCGCCAACTGGATTTAATGCTGTTCACCACAACTCTGGGCTCAGCCATCAGCCAGTTTGGAACCCAGCACAGAGTCCACCTGTCCATGCCATGGGCTGCCAGCTTCTCCAGCAGAATTCCCTGGGAGACTGTGCCAAAGGCCTGACTGAAGTCCAAATAGACACATCCACAGCCTTTCCTTCATCCACCAGGCAGGTCACCTGGTCATAAAAGGAGGCCAGGTTGGTCAAGCAGGACCTGCCTTTCATGAACCCATGTTGGTTGGGCTTGATCCCCTGGTTGTCCTTCAATTATAATTAATTGTTTCAATGTGTTTCAGCCCCTCCACTAACTCCTGGCTTAATCTGGTGGTGCAGAACATGGAGATATGATGACCCAAATGGTCTAACTGGAGAGGTGGACAAGAGGTACCTCCAGGCTGTGCCCCTGGCCCTGGGGACAGCGTTTTTGCTGGGGCAGCTCAGGTGAGGAGCTGGGAGAAAGGCGGGGACATTTCTGCAGACCGATGGCTGCAGCGGGGCTCTCCAGGGAGGAGAGACAAGAATACAGGAAAAAATATACAAGGGCGTATATATCTTCTATATACTTGACTATGGGCATAATTAATCACTTCCTTTGCTAAAGAAGAAATGCTTTCAAATTTCTTACTATTTGTTTCTTCTTTTCATGCTGCTGATGTAAATTTCTGTTAATATCCTGGTTATTTCTGTTAATATCCTGGTTACTAGTGGAGGTTTATGTGTTGTCAGACAAAATGAAAATACACAGCTGCTAAAATGCAAAAGCAAAGCAAATGCAGAGTAAGCAAATAAACAAATCATGTGTGAACAGTGACCAGAAAAAAACCCCACAACCCCACACCAAAGTTTCAAAATATTTTCCAAATAATTGAAAATTTAAAAGCAATATCGTGACACCGAGCTCCCACATGGCGCTGGTCAGAAGGCTGTTAACAAAAACTTAAAAAGCCAGAAAACACTTAGCCCAGTGCTTTGGCCACAGGGAGGACAGGTGGTGCAGTAGCAAACCAAGAAAGCTTTGCTAACTTGAGGAGAGGACAAATATTTACCAAAGCATGCACAATTTATTAAAGGAACATACACTTACGGCGTTATCCCCTAAAATGTCCAATTTTTTCATCAGCTCTGCTACTACTATGTCCTAACAAGAGAGAAATGGAAAACCAGGAGTCAGAACACGGTGTCTGTTTCTGTTTAGGGCAAGGAAAGTAGGAAACGAGAATCCCTTACTGTTACACCTTCTGACTCGCAGTAGACCTGGAGGGGGCTTTTCCCCTCTGTGAAAGGACCGTGGTGGAAGTTGATGGCGGGCGATCGCCTCTCTCTCTCCTGAAACGACAGCAATGGCTCGGTTACCCACCCCTGTACGTCACAAGCGGTGGCTCTTGGAGAGCGTGGTGATCGCGGTCTGCAGGAGGCTCGCTGGAACGGCCGGGCTGCCGAGCACCACTAGGGCACAGCGGCCACCGTCACCCCGCGCGCTCCGAGCGCCGCGATCCTTCCCCGGCACCCACTGCCCGGAGCAAGAGCCGCTTCCCTCGGCAGAGCATGGGCCTTCGGGAGGGCGCGGGGGCTGAGCAGGGGGTCTCCACCTCACTGCAGAGCCGGGGAGACATAACTACTGACAGCGCTACTCTTCTCCCACCCTGCCTCTCCGTGGGGCACTGATCGGGACCGCTTGCCTAATATTTTGACTACGTAAGGTATTTGAACAAAAGTATACACTTATGCCTAGTATAATATAAACAGCATTTCAATTTTTCCTCTGACTGGCTGCTTTGTTACTCTCTCTTTGGAGAGTTTGGAAAACAGTTCCCAGGGCACATAGATGGTGTTTATACAGGAAGCCGTGCAGAGAACTGAAGGCTCCCTGGAGCAGAGTGCTCTAGGCCACGTGATTCCTTGTCTGCTGGCTTAGCAAGAGGAGAAACACAGCAATGATTTTTGGCAATGAAAAAAGGTTCCTTTTTCTTTTTGTTTCCCACGTATGCTCTGTTTCGGTTTTAGCTCTTTGCATTTTCAGAACAGAGGGGGTTTGGTAAAACGTGTCTCTCTAACACGAGCCAATCTTCTGGATCTTAAAATTACTGAAGGAGTAAGACTGCCAGAACAACCAGTGAAGAACACCAGTACTGGTCCCTGGCCGTGTGGCTGGGGTTGGTTTTTTCTCTTTTACCAAACCCTTTGGTCTCGTTCAGTGTAATGCAGCTCTTTGGAGTAAACGTGGGTGAGCTGTGAAGCCGCGGTGCCCCGGCCTCGGTCACACAGCCTGGGGCAGGCGGGCAGGACCCTGGCTGCAACCCGTGCTCACCTCAAGCTCCAAGATCCTGAACTCCAGGAGCTCGTTTTGATCCTTCACGTCCTGGACATCATGCTTTAAGCGAGCTTCCTCGGCTTCCATCTGTTTTATCTGCAAAATAAAGCAACGTGTGTCAGCACCGTTTGCAGCGTGTCCCTCCAGGTCCGCCACGTTGTGACCGCGCCGGGGCGGTGCCGGGGGGAGCGTGAGCGCCCAGGGTCCGAGCCCACCCCGGGGGTCAGCACGACTGGGAACACGGGGCTCTTCCCACACCCACGTCCTCACGCAGCCTCACACCGGGACATTCCATGGGGCAACAGGGAATGCCAGAAAACCACTGCTCTGGCAGCTTTGTAAGGTTCTTGTTATTATACCTGAATTATTTCTGGTAGAGCTGTGTGATACAGATTAAAATATTGCACCTTCTGCATTCTTAAGCTACAAATGTTATATGTGTAATACAAATAGAGACATTGAGCACCTTTTCTATCAATTCTTGATTTCTTCTATACAATGCTTGCTTCTCCTCGATCCACTTCATGTCCTTGAAAAAGAAAGGAAAATTGTAATTCCCTTATTTCCTAAGATACATAAGCTCACCCTTTCTGTCTTACTTTAACAGGCTGTAGTATATAAATGGTCTAGAAACATTCCAATGACTAAAAACCAGTTTTCAGATAAGAGATTGGTTTGCGCTAAAAGGGATATTTCTAGCTATGCAGTTACTATTAACTTTCAATTATACTGAATACAAATTACATATTTCTGAACGCTAGGCAAAATAAACCTTATTTTTAAACTAATTTCTTAGTTTGATGGATATATAAAAGCCACAACATGCCCCCCACCCCCGAACATAATTTATCAGTAAGGTTAACAATAATAAGTGGTTAAGCTCGAAAGGTAAGGATCAAATGATTCAGTATTATTTTAAAGTTCTCAACAAACGTTTTCTGCTTCTGCGTTTTTTGGTTGGTTTGTGGGTTGGTTGGGGTTTTTTTTCTGTGGGTTTTGGCGGGGTTTTTTTGCTTGAAAAGTGAGAGACAGGCTAGAGACAGCCTGGGAGCATTTCTTGTCTTCCCAGCTGGGGGCTGGAGAGCTGCAGTCGGCGCTACCCCATTCCCAAGGCTATCCCAAGGCTATCCCAAGGCTATCCCAGGGCTAGAGGTGTGCTGCTCTCTTTATCACCTCTGGATGCCAGGTGGTTTTAAACCCCGTACTCTTCCAACTTCAGGTGCATTTTCCTTTTACCGTTTTCCCGTGTTACGCTACTTTACGCCCATCCCCGGCCTGTGTAAGCGCAGTGCCGGGACTGACCGGCTCAGCGGCGCCGCGAGGAGCAGGGTGTTCCGGGCTGGAACAGAGCTGGCTCGAGCAGCCGCCCCGCTGCCAGGACGCTCCCCGATTTCGGTGGAGGATGCGCCCCAGGGACCGCACAACCGCCGGGAGCATTCCGAGCTGCTGGGCTCTGCAGGCAGGGAAGCAGAAACTCCCAACCCCGTAATGCCTTTTCTGTTTGGGGAACACTAGAGGGAGAGTTTCCTAACCCGAGCTAGGCAAGGATGTGGGGCTCAGCACTGCAGTCCAAAGGGACCCAATGGCACGGACCTGCCGGCCGTGTAACGCGGGCTGAGCCCCGGGCTGATGTCACCTGCCAAAAGCTGCCGGGGCACCCAAACCTGCCAAGACCTGGAGAGGCGCTGGCTCTGCAGACCGAAATCTCAAGGTCAGAGCAAGGTGACAGGCTACCAAGCCAGCCTTGAATCAACCAGTCATGCAAAAGCAGACACCTTGCAGTGAATTCAGAAATTAAAATTACTAAGTGTAAGCCTTAACGCATCAAAGAAAACATAAGACATCTTAATAATGCCTGATGGGATGAAAAAGGCAGAGCTCAATAGATTTTTGGTTGAATGGGATGTGCTTCATGTTAATCATTTAGACCAAATTTCCTTGAGTGCAGTTCTGGAGATTATTAAACTGCATTTTAAATTAATCGTTTTTGAAAGAATGACTGAGATCACAGAATCACTTCACAGAATCACTTAGGTTGGAAGAGACCTTTAAGATCATCGAGTCCAACCATAAATGATGACAATTTGACAAGCCATTGCACGAGCAGGCTGCACGGTGAACTACACTAACAGATCAACGGGGCACTTCAAATAGCCCGAATACACCAATTTACTCTGAAAGAAAGTATTCACAGCATGTTTTTCACATAACGAGAACCACTTGTTGTTTGCTGGAAATACGGAGCATATGCCGTGCGCTTCCTCCTTCCCTGAAATGTTTAACCAACTCCTAATTTCACGCCTGCTTTTCTCCTTTTAAGAAAGTAAAATCTTGTGGAGCTACAAGGAAAGCTGCTGGCAAGAAAAGCTTACTTTTACATTCACTAAATGAGTATTTCGTTAGAAAATAAATATTCTCCCTTTATTTTACCTCCCCAATTTTCTCCTAGGTATCAAAAATACTGTTAGTCTGGGAGATTTTAAAGCAGACCAACTTCTTGCCAAACACAATCGTTCCCTCTCTTTACCGTAATACTTTCTCAGTATTTATGTACATCTTCAAATTGATAGAGGAACAGAGCTGGTATTCACTGATCTCATTTTCAGGAGATTCGTAATAAAATAACAGCAATTTTAAGCTCAGGACAGTAAGGGATAGGGGAGGACGAGTGGATGCAGCCACATCCTGTGGGACTTCAGTGACAATGAGGGGGAATTCGTTTCCTCTCCAGCTGCGCAGGGAAGTTCCCGCTGCCTGTGGACACGTCACAGCCGCTTTGACTTCCCAGCTGCACGTTCCCGAATTCCAGCACTCCGGCCCCAGCTGACTCTCACTTTCCCTTGCTGTGACACCTGCGCGCCACGGACCCCTTCCTGCAGGCATCGCCCGCTGTTCTCTCCGTTACACTGGAGTAGGTGAGGCATTGAGGCTGCCACCAAGCAAGGACACGGGGGCTCTTAGTGGGTGCTGGGTCCAGAAGTTCACATGTAAGCCCTGACGGGGACTCGGGGCTTTGGGGACGGGGATTTGGGGTACTAACACATGTAAACGTGGAGAGTGGAGTTTTCAAAAGCCCTTGCACACCTGACTCTCCCTGAAACCAACTAGACCATATGTATTAAGTGCTTTCTTTTCAATTAATTAGCCGTTTATTGAAATAGCACTGGGCAGGCTACATGAACGTCTCCCAAACCAGGGGTGCAGTGGTGACGGGGCTTGCGCGGTCACCACAGCCTCCCTCGGCAGGGAGGGTCGTGGCTTCCATAGCTCGCCTGCTTCGCATGAGCTGAAACAGCGACTGCGAAGCCTGGTCAGGATTGTGCTCACGCAGCTCAGCAGGCACCAGCACCTGCAGCACTGCGCCGAACGCGAGCGCGCGCGTCGCCAGAGCCCCCCCGCCTGCTGCACGGGGGTCTGAGAGCGGGGCGGCCTGTGGCCACGCGCATTACCTGCCCCTGCTCGGCAAGAGCCTTCTCCAGATCCTCTATCCGAGCCTGCGCGCGGTGTATTTCTGCCTGGAGCTGCTCACGTGTCTGTAGCACAGGAGGGAAAAAGAAAAAAAACAATCCAACTTTCTTTAAAAGTCTAAAGGTAACACAGGTACAAAAATACTTAAAACATCAAATACTTTGAACAAATAATTTTGAAAGTTCTTTGGCAGAATAAATTTGCAGCTAAGCACATATCATTAGTCATTAACCATAAACAGAACTCTGTATGACAGGCTAATAACCTTGAGCCTGAAGTCAGGATTAGCGTAAGGAGCATCCCATCAGGGACAGCGGGACAGCGAACCAGGAACGCCTTCTCACAGCTGGGTCGGGCAGTGGGCGCCCGCCCTCCTGCCAGCGAGGTGTTTGGGAAAGGCAGTGCCGTGCCAGGAGTCGTTTCTCCAGGAAGACAAATGAAAACTATGGCACAATGCTGGGCACATCTGATTCCTTTAAAATTTTGCTGAGTTAAAAAGCCGAGAGCAGACCCTACATATGGAACGTTCCGAACTGGCAAACTGCATCCCTCCTCATGCACTGAGTACCCCACCCTGTGGTCTTACTGTATTGGGTGCAATTTTTTACTATTCTTGTAGCTTTGTGCTTATTTAAATAAACACCATAATCCTACACAGGTTTTCTGGACTACAGAAAATAAATATTATAGTAATAATTATTATTAGCTATTTTATTTTTTAAATATTGTTTTATAGAATGTTTCATTTCCTCTGACCATTTATCTGCTATTTATCTTGTTATTTACAATGAAAAGGATCTTATTTGTTTGCGTTACCTGCATTGTTCTCTCTTTCTGTTCTACTATGGAAAAAGTAAAATCAAGTCACTTTTCAAGGGAGGTGCGTCTTGCTTTACCCGTGCAGTTCCTGACACTCCAGAGCAGAGTGCCTGCTTTTGGGAACGTCCGTTTGAACGCAGTGTGGGACTCAGAGTGTGAGAGGAGCCATGACTGCCAAACGGGGAGGTCGCTGGGAGACACTGGTGAAATGAGCACTTAATTCTTTGAGTTACTCAGGGGAAGAAATGCCAAAATATTGTAAAGATGGAACTCAGCTAGAGGAATTTGGCTGTTTGTTTTATGTCTATGTGGAATTGCTGATGGTTGGGACAGTCAGAGCTTGTGGCCTGTGGTGCTGTGCTGCTGCTGCTGGGGGTGTCCCCCCTGGAAGCCCCGGGCTGGATGGTACCAGCATTCCCAGCATTGTCACCTGCACCTTCGACGGCGTGGGCGTTCCCGGGCAACACCTCTGCAGAACTCGTTTAGAGCCAAATTATGGCTTTGTGGTTACGCTTCTCCTGTTAGGCGTCAAACTGTTAGCTCAGAACAGAATTTGTCCCTTTATTTACTACGTTCACCCCCGCACTCTGTGCGCGGTAACTCCTGCCAACTGCTTGTCATATAAAACACGCTCGTAATAAATGCAACCTTTTATGCCGGATGCTCGAAGCTGCATGGGCTGCGTCAGGCAGACAGGCCGGCAGAATAGCACAGGACACTTTGCAATTTAATTAAGAAAAAGAATCTCTCTCAGCTATAAGCCTTATAAACAGTTTATGAGGAATCATGTAATCTCACAGAATCCAGAATGAATTAAATACCAGGCATTATATATTTAGGGCTATCTGTCCTAGATTTTTATAGAAAAAGAGCTTAGTTTTAAGGATTTCCCATAAAAATTCTGTCTGAATTTCTCTTCAACTGAGCAGGGGTTGAAAGACCAAAATGCGTTATCGGTGGTTCCTCAGCCAGCCAGCGCGTGACGGGGGGCGCCGGACAGGCTGGCTGGGGTCGGAGATGCCGGAGCCCACCCCGGCAGCCAGCCCAGCCGAGCCCCCTGCCCGCGTCCTGGAGGGGCTGCCTGACCGCCCTTCAGCTTGAAAACAGCCTCAGCAAGTACAACTGGAAGCCCCCATACAATTACAATCCTTTATTTTCATGTAATATAAGCCATTTAGACCTTAACTTCTCGTTCTGCATCCAATGTTCCTCCGACCTGTTCTTGCAATAGGGCGTAGGCGCGTTGCAGAGCCTGGTACTCCATTGTCAGCTGCCGAAACCGCAGTTCTGTCTCTTCCTTGGCCATGCCCTGGAATTGAAAACAAATACTCATTGCACCAGTTGCTTTTATTCTGCAAGGAAAGGGAAAAAACACTCTAAGAGTGGATTGCATTTGCTTTCGCTAAAAAGTGCCAAAATTATTACTTTCAAAACGCAATTTGGGAAGCACAGTACTAAAGGACTTGTTTATGCGCACTCAGACTGCTTCTCTTTTGTCCCTTAAGCATCTCCTGAGTATGCTTACTTCAAGAAAATGCAATATAGAGAAAAAAAATTAAATCTCTCCACCTTGGAAAGATAAAAACTCGCCATCCATGTAGCATAGTAACAACTGAATTGCCCTTTATTACTGTAACAGGCAAAGTCACCACATTTAAAGGTGAAAAGACAACTTTCTTGGAAGAACAAAAGGTTTCCATTCTGGAGAATAAGGCAAGCCTGACAGACCCACTCAATTATTAAACCACTAATCTAGAGTTAATACTTGTAGAAACGGTGACATCAACATGAAAAGAGCCCTTCATCTTCGTGACTCCCCTTGCAACATCCAGCGTTGAATGCTTTCATGTCAGGTTGACCGGAATATTTCATTCGACATGAAATGAAATTATACTGCTGGCTGCATGCATAAACTTCATGCAATCTGAACAGGGGAAAAAATGTCAATACAGGAATGAAAAATAAATAGGCTCATACATATAAAAATACATTCAGATTTCCTGCAGTGCAGCACGCACCTGGTAACTAGTCATGTATCTCTTATGATGGAAATAGGAATTCTCTAGGCTTCCTTTTAACAGACCTAATTACAACCTTGAAACAGGTGAAATGGCAGATGGAAGACTGCAGCCATCGTACCATAAAAAGGCTGCAAGCCAGTATTAGGAATTTTTTGTTGATTACAAGATTCTTGTTAAACCCAGAACCATGTAACGGTACAGTGATCTGACACACGCTTGGGAATGCATTTGTAGGGAGGCCCTGCAAAACACCAGGAATAATCACTTTTATTTGTATTACCGAGTACTTTTGTGTACTGAGAGCCTCCAGAAAAGTCGTGACCTCTATGTACCGGGGAGGAAAGAGCCTTTCCTCAGAGACTGGTGCTTTACGTGACCGCTAACTTCTCCTCCCAGACACACAAACCGCCCCGCTCAGGGCTGTGCTCGGGGCCGGGCTCAAACTGACAAACAGAAACGACCAACTACACGTGTACAAACCTGCAGCGAATCTCAGCGGGAACAGGTCTTCCTAGGGTTGTCCTGCTTCTCGGTCTTTTTAGACCTCTAACCTACAAACTCATTATGAATTTAATATTCTTAGGATATAATATTTCCAGCTCGGTTAAAAATGGTGAAATTACTGGAGACTTGTGATCTGGAGCTATTAACCAACATGCACAGTATTAAACTTAACATCAAGTTTTAATTTTCTGGTCAGAGGTGACAGATGAATGCTAAAACAGAGCAGGAATTTCATTTAACATTAGTAGCGAGGTTTCAAAACAAAATAACACATATTTTTGATGAATACCTCTTCCAAGTCATCTTCAGGAGTGCACGGGGTTTGATCCGTCCGGTCAGTTTGATACGAGACAGAGGAACCATCAGACTCCAAGGAACCTTCTTCATCGTAGCCAAAAAACGTCTCCACGACCGGCTTCTGGCAGAGACAAGGCATCAGACAAGGTGGCAGCGGTGCCCTCGGCCGCGCCAGCCCGACGGTGTCGGCGGGACACGGTGGCTTTGGACACATCGCTAAACTCTGCGCCTTTGCAGGATTTGAACATACACGCCTTCGGAGGAACCGCAATTCCAGATTATTGGTAATTCTCACTCTATTGCTTTTTGAAAAACCGGTCCAGTTCTTTACAGGCATTCTGTGCGGCTTTTCCACGCCATGACAGTGCTCTAAAACCAGCTAAAATTACTCAAATTCCAGAACAGTCCTGTCTGTTGTCAGCTATCGCAGTGTGCAACCTCAACCCCTGCATGTTGTAATGTATTTTCCTCCTGGTTTCTCCAGTCAGGGCTGAGCACCCTTTTCACTTCTCTGTGCCTTCATCTGGGCGAGAGGTGGGAGCTGTGCACTGAAATGCCTCTGTCAATCCACCGCCATCACCACGACGTCCCTCCCGTCAGCACCACAACTCCACAGCAAAGTCAGATTTGCAAGAAATATTCTCTTTGAAAATTTGAAGTTAATTACCACAGCAATGTTTTTACAGTTTGAAGAACTCAATTTTTCCACTCAAATCTGCTTTCTGTTTAAAAGAATAAGGGTGCTGCTGGTAAAAAAGAGGTTTACTGTTAAATGCTTGAAAGTCAAAGATGACATTTCAAACAGTTTAAAAGATATTCTTAATTGTTGACTTACACAAAACATTTCTAGATTTTGGCTTTCTTTTTTCCTTGTCTTTTTTTATTTGCAGTGGATAACTTTTGAAGGAGACAAAACGTAAGTCTCCTTCAAAGGCCTGGTTGCCATTTGCAGGATGACAGGAGTTAAGGATTTATCTCACATTGACCACAATTCGTTATTTTTAGATTCATTAGCTCCATCACCACGTTAACTCTTCATACGTAAAGCCCAGCTTGCTCTCAGGTCCCTGACATTACACCCTACGATGTTGTTACAGCGTTAATATTTATATTAACATCTGCCAAGTATTCATTAGCGAACATTTTCTTTTTCCCTGAGCTCTAACCATTGCTTCTCGCAACCAGCAATTTTTGCATGTTACTAAACTCCATCATGAATTATTTACAACCTACATATGTTTTCGGGCAGTGCCATTAAAAGATCATTTTGAGATGTGTTAATTCATAAAATCTGTCTCATCTGAAGACAATCACACACCACTGGAGTCCCGCGGGACGGAAACGCTCGCAATGCCCGATGCAAGCGGTTCCCCTGCCAGATCTCTCCTGACTAACCCCACGCAGTCTATGCAGGGCCTCGAACTGCATCACCCAAATTTAAGATTTGGACCCGTTTGCAGACCCTCGAGGAGAACCTTCCCCCACGTGCGGCTCCGAAGCGCTGGGAGCAACCCGGGAAGCCAGCGTGCCCATCAGCATGCCATGAGACAAGCTTTTTGTTTTACCTTAGGAATTCTTGTCATCTTTTTTCTTTGCTTCCGGTACCTTAACAGCTTATCGCGTTCCTGAAAGAACCAGATACATACATCAGCATTTTCAGAGAGCTGCTATTTAAATTAACTCTGTCAGTACTAGTAGTCACTGGGCAATCAAGAAATAGTAATGAAGTGGAATAACCACGCTTTCGTCAGCCAAATGTTAGTTTTACTCCCACATCTTCCAAGTTGGCCGTATGCAAGTAGCAACTGCTCTTCCTATTCACGGAAACCAAAATAGCAAAAGAAAGCTGAGGGTAACCAGGCTGCCAGCTCAGGCGTCGCTGCAGAGGCGCTCGGTGCGCGACCCTGCGTGGCTGAGCCCCAGCTGCGGCTCTCTGCGGCGCACGGGCTCTGTCCCGGGAGAGGCAGCGAGCGGCTCCTGCCCTTGGCCCCTGTGCCGGGGCTCTCGGTGCCGCTGGAGGGTGCACGCCTGTAACAGCCCAACTACACAGGACCCAGCACTTCCCGTCCCAGCTGACTTCCCTAAGGACCTGATGGTTCCCCGTGCCTCTGAAAAAAGGTTGGGGCATTTATTGCTGCCAGCAAATTTTTTCTGGTCAGCGGAAACGATGACACTCTTCATAGAGTTGTGTAGTTTTTTTATAGTACTGAAAAAAATGTGTTTATTCTGGATTGCAAATACAGACAAAGTCCAGGATTGCAGAGAGGAAAGGAAAGTTCTAAAAGGAAAACCCCCATAATGTTTCATTTTGACCATTTGGTAAAAGGAAGTGATGACATTGTGGGAAAGTGATAATGTGCCACTCCCATCAGCCCAGTGGCAAATCCCAACGTCAGCAGCAGTGACAGAGGAAAACCAAGTACTTGTTTTGCTTGGCACCAGCCCCACAAGCTTTGCTGCACACTTGGCAATGAAGAACAAAACCGTACACGCTTTATCGACACATGTTAGTGGCTCAACTTCACAAAACCTTCACTGCTAATAACAAAGGGACGAGTCGGGCAAGGACCGTGACTGTGGGTGAGACAAAGCTAGTGGTAATCAACGTCTGAAAAAATGCAATCCCAACATGGCCGAGCTGTCCCGGAGATGGGGACACTCGGGATCAGCCATCAGGACAGGGTGACCATGCTGACCTTTGCCTCTGAGGTCATCTGAGTGGTGAAAAAAAGGCTTTCCTCTCTCACCAGAGCTTTCCTCTCCACTATCACTACGTTTTTCTCTAGAGGACAACTTCTGTTGATACGGCCTTTGACAACATCTACGCTGAGAAAAACACCGTGTTAGCTTGCTGCCTGAGTGGAGATGTAAGGGATAATAAATACTATTATACCCTGCACGCTTCTCATGAACAGCAATTTAAATCTTACAAAGATGAGGACAAAGTTAACTTCATTCTTACCATGACACTCTTCACGTAGCCAGCAGTTTCCAGGGTCTAATAAAAGAGAGTGAAATAATGTCAGTAAGCATACAGACATTAAAAAGAAAGAAGCTATTTCCTTGAGGAGTATTATGATTGCAGTATTTGCTCTTTGCAAAGACTGAGAACACAACATTGCAGAACACCCCCTTGTACGCAGCAATCTTTAGCCCTGATGCTGTCTCCAGCTAAAGGAGCCCTCACATTTTCTCTTACAGGGGCAGGATCTGGCCATCAGCAGATCTACTGGATGTACCGCGATGGCTCTGTCAGCCAAGTACGGTGGAGATGGAAGGGATTTTTCCAAATACTATCCCACAGATAACTTCTATTCAGTGCAATCACTACTAACCATAGGAACGCCTACCCTGTTCCACCGACGTAAGCCATGCCCGTCCGCTCACAGAACCCCAAGCACCCCTTGCTCAGGATTCCTGGTCTTCTGCTACGGCCCCAGCTGACCCCTCATGAGAGCAGCAGTATCACATCTTACCTTGGAGAGTTCGTCAATGATATTTTGCTGTTCAATAACTTGTAGTCTCAGGAAATCAACTTCTCTTTCTTCCTGGCTGTGGTCGAGGTCATTTAGGGAGCTCGGTCTCCTTATTGTTCCGGATCTTTGCCTCTGAAAACCCAACCACAGGGCAGCAGAGGAAATGATCAGAAGGCTTTGCCGAAGGACAGTGCATAACCCTTCCCTTCGCAGCCAGGGATGCTGTTCTGGCAGCCACCCTGCTCCCCTTTGCCGGGCAACACGACGACTGCAAACGCACGGGGCGTTCCTGCTCCTCGGACTGCTGCGTGGAGCTCCTGGCCACCAGGGAGGCCAGCCGGCTCGTGGGGTTGCTGCATCAGAGAGAGGGGCTAGCAGCAGCTCAGCTGCGTCTGCTCGGCGGATCTGCCAAGAGGCGTGTGGCTGACTCCAGGTGGAGACGGGATTCAGAGAGCTGGGGCTCGTGCCGCTTCTCTCCGGGTTCCGCTCCGACCCGCCGCAGCGCCGGAGCTGCAGCACCCCCAGGATCACCTCGGCCCTCCTACAGTCGTGCGGTGCCACAGCTACTTTCTGCCAGCTATTGCCCACTACTGACACGCAGCCGAACAGAAAGGGGTCACAGCTGCCGATTTCCTAAGGACAACGAGGTCATTCTGGTCCGAAAGCCCACGGTGACGCGGGGTGATTCGTGCTCACATGGAAGCCGAGCAGCCAGCGACCGAGCAGCCCGACCAAAATGGGCAAAGCTCATGCAATCTCTTTTCTGCAGAACTATTTGGTGTTAAAGCTAAAATAAAACATTTTATGTGAACCAAAACCTGTTCGAGCCCCAAACCACTCAGTAGTGCACCCCAGAACATCTCAGCAAGCGCCTGAACGGGGAAAGTTTCCTATCAAACTCGCAGGTTTGGGACGACGTCTGACGTCACCAGCCCTCTGAGCACTGAATTACTCCTTCTCCTCAGAGCACACAGAGACTTACCATTGCTATATTTTCTTGCGTTACAAATTTTAATTTATTTTCCATCCGACGTAAGGCATGTGACAATTCTTCATTCTTCCTACTAAGGCGTTTATTTTTGTCCAAAATGGGCTTATACTGACTTTCAGCTTCTCTAAGACGTTTTAACTGAAAGATAAAGAGAGAATTAGCACCTCCAGAGCTGTTCTTTTTCATCAAACATATTAGCAATTTTATTTAACTATCACACTAGCAGTATTTTCTCCTAATGCAAAGCAGAATTAATCAGAAACTCTTGGTATTTTCCACTGGGAAGCAGATTGTTCCTCCTTCATGAGGTATTCGGTCTGTGCAACGAGCATACCGTATAGGGAAACTATTTATTTTAAAAAAATAAATAAAAATAATTTCAGCTAACGCCGTCTTAAAAATTCATTGTTGTATAAGCAAAGATGAGTGCAATGTGGCATATCACCAAACACAGAGTGAAAGGAGGAGCCAGCTACTCCTGGAATGATTTCAGAATGGCACAGGGGAAAAATATCGCCGCTGCACTCACCAGCTCGTTCCTCTCCTCTGACAGCAGCGCGTTCCGGTCCTCCAGCTTCCTGATGATGGCACTCAGCTCAGCGATTTTAAGTTGGAAACGCCGGGCATCCTTTTCATCCAACTGCTGTTCCTAAAACAAAGATCAACTGCAAATAACTGTTCATAAGTGTACACGCAGTATCAATATTTTTCAAAGCTCAAACTTCTTCTTATCCCAAATCCAAACACATTTCAAAGAATTATACATCAGAGTTTCCCCTACGTAACCTAGCTGACCCCCGAAAGCTGTAGGATGAGACCAACAGAAAGGTTGGAGTGAAAATGTAACAAAGTATGCAAATGCAGAAGTATGTATATGCAAATACAAACTCACAAATGGAAAACTTGAAAACAGAAAAGAAATTATCGAAAATTAAGGCAATGTTTCCAATGTATGCCACTGTTGAAGTGAGTGCTTCAGACACATTACCCACTCTGAGGACTTTGTTATAAGAAAATGATATTAAAAGTACTGAAGTAGAAACGGGGAAAATCCATGCAATTCTACCATTGCATAAGTTCTTCTTCCATAAAGCCCTGGCCCTTATGGGGTTCTAAAGGGTCACTTGAAAAGCCAAAGGGGTAGCACTTTATCTGAGTGAAAATGCTTCAATCAAATTATAAACGAATAGTAATAGAGGTAGACATGTTCTCGTTCAGAGTCAGAGAGAAGTTACATCTGTTTACAAATGGACAGACTTTTCCCCCTTCTCTAGGACTTGTTGTGATGTTTGGCAGAAGTTGAGTACAAATCCAAACAAGCAAATTAGCGTCCGCAGTGCTGGTGGCACTTTGGGAGGTCTAGGGTTCCTCATTCAACAGGTGCAGGAGAGGCTTGGGACAAGGAATAAAAGAGATTGGTTTGCTCATGTACAAGTAGGTACATTTCTATTGAGAAAATTAAGGCTGTTGCAAAAGAAATCTTGATGAGAATCAGCAATGAAGAAAATTTGCATACATCAGATATATGAGGTCAGTTAACTGAGGGTTTTTAACATTAGCAAATTAAGGCAAAAGCAGAAGGGTGCCACAGTTGCATTAAAAAAGCCATTGTGACTAAAATTTAATGTTCTGGGTGTTGCTCTGTGGAAGTGAATCAGGAGAGGGCAGGCCAGCGGGTGCTCAATTCACTCTCTGGTCCGCTGAAAGCCAGAGCGCTCGGCAGCACGAACACGCGAGCCAGCGGTGCGGCTCCGGGGGGAGCGCGGGGCTCCCCACGCTGCCATGCACCCGTCCCCTTCCCCCAGTCCCCTCTGTAAACTGGCCTTGTACATCCACTCACAAAATGCACCGCTAACGGTTCCAGAAGCCAGCACACATACATCACTTGGTTCGAAATGCATTTGCATCATTTGTTGGCAAAATTGTGTCGAAGTGTCAAATTAAGGTGGCAGAGGTATGGTACGGTGAGGAAAAGGAAAAGGAACAGAAAAATTTCACCCTGCTCGTGAAACCAAACCAAACACACCAGGAAACAGAAGGACAAAAAAGCAAAAGCTCTCCCATAACAAGGGTGGAATTCAAATCCCAAGGGTTTGGCTAAGGAACGAGAGCCAGAAATCGGTGCCGCGGGGTCTCCCCTGCGCGGCTCTGGGAAAGCTGTTGCTCGAGGGTGCACTCATCAAGATTCTGTCACTTTGTGCCATTTTGTCACTCCGTCTGCTCGTTTGCGTAGGTGAAACCACGTGAAAGTGCTTACGGGGCTTCCCGAATGATCTGACGCGTCTCCTGCACCACTTGCATAAGGAAGTTCCCGCTTGGGGCTGCTCAGATGCCGATCAGACTCTTTGATCTGGGAAAGTTGTTCATCTAAAGCCTCCTTTTGGAGCTGCAGTCTCTGAGCATGCCCGGCTTGAACCCCTAACTCTCTCTCCAGCACGAAGACTGCTCTGTCTTTAAATTTAATCTCCTCCATCTACAAGGAGAACAGAACACAATCACACAGGCAGGCAGCGGCTTGACAACAACAACAACAACAACAACAACAACAACAACAGCAGCAGCAGCAGCGGCGCATCCTCTGGGCCCGGAGCGGCCAGAAAAGAGTTGCACAGCGCCGGCACCCCTCGGCGCGGGAAGCACGGCACGGCTCGCCTGGAAATACAACAGTGACGCCTCTTCCACCGGGAACACGCGGACCAAGGCGCCTCACCGGCCCAGGAGTGTTACTCCCCTTCTGGGGGCTGCCCAGAATAAAATTATCACCAGAATAAAAAAAATCGTCATTAAAGTGATTGGGAAGTAACCCATATTCTTGGTACCGTTTCAGAATGTTTTAAAAAAATATTAAAAACTAATATTCGTACCACAATTTGGATTAGTTCACATTTCAATGATTTTGCAGCATTTTGCTTGGACATCACCTTTCGAAAATTTGGAGTCATAATTTTAAGAGAAAAATATCAAAGCCTGATTATCCTTTTAGTTTTCAAAATATAGAAGGAATGCGATTTTTTTTTAACTCTTGTTCCAAAAGTCTCCCATGTGAGCAATTTGTTTAATTACCCCCTTTCCATGAAAGGTTTTGCTTATCCATAATAAACGTTATGCAAAATCACAAAGTGCTTAAATGACAAATGTCCAGTCTTCATTCCTGTTTGGCTGCCCTGTTCCTGCCGAGCTCCGGGCGCTGTGCTCATCGCCGCTGGATCAGGAATATTTTCCACGGGAGAGCATACTCGGATTTTTTCCAAATGCGAGTGTGGAATCAAAGCCTCCCCGGGGTGGGGGTGCCGGGGCAGAGGAGCGGTGCCGGTGGCGCCACAGCTGGGCGCAGGGGCCGGCGCTTACGCCAGGGTCAGACCCCGGAGCCTGGTCAGGGAGCTCAGAGAAGGACGGGCTCTGCCCTGCCTGGTAACGGGAATTACGGGGCACAGCCCAAAATCTTCCTGTGGGCCTGCGATGATGCACATCGCTGCGACAGAAGCTCAGGCTCTTCCCAGCTGGATCGCATATATATACATTATACATGAATATAAAGTATTAATTACACTCGCACGCCACAGGGCTGCCAAATGTGCTTACAGATACAGATTCGACAGAAAGAAAGAAATCATATCCGTGCCTGTTGGTCTGGTCTCAGACACCATAAATGCATAAGATTTCTGGCATAAGTTTTTGAGACCTTACACATTTAATTTAAATAACCAGTTTTTAAAATGTGGCCTTGAAATAAGAACATTTTGCCTCGTGAGAATGGCATTTGATACTTTTATCTTCGCTAGCTTTGTCTGTAAACCTGGAAAAAAACGACATCGTGAATTAACAGATACCCAAAGTACTTTGTTTCCAATAGCTGCAAAAATGGCCCGCGCAGGGAGAAAGCAAGTGGTGGCAGTTTCCACACCCCCAGCAGTGGCGCTGGCAAAGGAATGCCACGGGGGGGTTGGGCCGAGGGGTCGGTTACAGCCTACAGCTGTGAAATGAATTCCAGAGGGGAGGACACGGTGCGCTGGGGCACGATGTCCCCGCGGCCGGAGCCCGGCCAGGCCAGGGGAGCTGCGCCGTCACCCCATCGCCCTCCCGCTCCCGGGAAGCTCCGCGGTTCCAGCGCCAGCCGGAGCTCGGGTGCTCCCCGGGGACCACGTGCGGGACGGTCCTGCCCTTCCTTCGGGAGCCAAAGGAAGAACCAAGCTACAAACCCGGAGAGATCCCGCATCGTCCCCGGGGGAAGGGACAGTCTTTGCCAAAAGACAAGGGGGGACAACTCATAAATACCTGTGTGGAAACTATATCTCAAGGTTATGCAAAATTTAGATTATTTTAGTAAAATGGAGAATATACTTTGGGTGCCATTTTATTAAAGATGTTTCAACAATTTCTATTAAGGCAACAGTCTACTACCTTTGAGTAAAACAAAGAGATGCCCACTGAGGTCCTTCTGCTAAACACCTAATCAGGTACAAATCCAAAGGGATGTACAATCGGAAAGGTAACACATCATCAAATGATGGTTTGTTTAAAATAAGCAGCATATTGGGCAGTTGTTCCCTATTTCTATGAAAACAAAGACATGGTACAACATAGGCAACACTTGGAACAAAGAAACTGGAGAAAATACAACAGATTTCACAGTGTTTCAGTAATCATTTTTTTTCCCATGAAAAACGCTAACCATAATCTTCGTAACAACTAAGGAAATATCAGTGTTCACAGTTCCCTTCACATGATTAAATTCACATTCATGAAATATGTATAACAGTTTCGTGTTTGCGGCTCATTATTCACTAGCAATATTACAGAAATAGCGCGAATTGAAGGAAACCTTTCACTGAGAAATACTATTTAGCACCTTTTTCCTCGCGGTAGCAACGGCAACAAAACATAAAGACAAGGAACAACGTGCAACTCACTGGCAGAGGCGCCCGTCCCCAGGTGCGCACCCCCGCAGGCTGTCGACGCCGGCCTCATTCTGCGCGGGAGCGGGAGCAGGGGGGATGATCCTCCTGCCCAGCCCGTGTCCGACGGCGCAGGCACCGGCAGCGCCGTGGCAGCGCGTCAGCACGCAGGAGCGCAGCTCCAGCCACCTGAGAGGATGCTCTGCGCTGCGCCGCCGGCATTCCCAGCTTAGCTCCAGCAGCCTGCCTTGACTTGGGATGAATATTTATGTGGGAGCGCTAATTCCTCCCCAGCCCGGGAGCACGGCTGATGCCGATTACGCAAACATCATTCCGTGCGAAGGGAAATTTGCTATCCCCTCCTTGCGCTACCCAGTGCAATGTCTGGCAGGGTCTGACATGCAGCTGGGTTTAACCCGTGTGATTCTTTTAAAACGTACTATTTCCATCATGATTATAAAACCAACACGTGGGCTCCCTGTTTGGGAAATCTCTCCCTGTGACGTTCCTGGGCCTTGGCAGCTCTGCAGACCCGCAGGGGCCATCGGGAGCACCGCCACGCGCCCCAGAGATCTGCCTTTGAAGCTCCGGGCTCGCGGTGGATAAAAGCCAGCCAGCCATGGGGGGCAGTTTTCAATGCAAAGGAGAAGCCCCTTTGCAGCGGGAGCCGCTCCGTGACAAACGCATTTCCCACAGGCATGGCATGGTGTCACAGCCCGCAATTAGGGCGCCGGAGGAGACCTGCCCCGGGACTCAGCTCTCGGGCACGGAGGGCACTGAACCGCCAGGTCCCCATGGTCCAGGCTGGCAACAGGAGGCCCAGACGAGGGGACGGGTCGTCCCTGCAGCGTGATGCCCCTCTGAGGGGCAGGTTCACACGCACGGGCTGGCAGAGGGGACACCTGCCCTGTGTGCGGCCGTGCGCAGCCACACAGACTCCTAGAATCACAGCATGGTTGGGGCTGGAAGGGACCTTAAAGCTCATCTCATTCCACCCCCTGCCCTGGGCAGGGACACCTCCCACCACACCAGGCTGCTCCCAGCCCCGTCCAACCTGGCCTTGAACCTCCAGGGATGGGGCAGCCACAGCTGCTCTGGGCAACCCCAGGGCAACCTCACAGCCAACAATGTCTTCCTCGTATCTCATCTGAATCTGCCCTCTTTCAGTGTCAAACCATCCCCCCTTGTCCTATGGCTCCACTCCCTGATCCAGAGCCCCTGCCCAGCTTTCCTGGAGCCCCTGTAGGGACTGGAAGGGGCTGGAAGGTCTCACCTTCCCTCCCAGTTTTCCTATAGTTTTCCTTAAGGCTCTCAAAGAAATAAATACAGTTGCCCCTTTGTCCCAGTGATACGTCACTCACCAGTAACAGCCAGCTAGATTAATTTAACCAGTTTTTGCCAAATACCCTACAAGAATGACTCAATGGCACGTTTATATCAACTCCTGTGATTTCTGGTTTACAGCCAGCTGGGGAGTGGCAGCAGTGTCACCTGCAGAGTGAGACCGCTGGCTTGTTCATGTCCTTAACGCAATGTGCTACACTGCGCTAACACGCTGACACGTCTAAGTCAGGCTGTCGTCCTGCGCTGCAGCACCAAAGCTGCACGGGTTCCCGGCACTCCCAACGATGGGAACGTAGCCGATGCCCCAGGACGCTGGGGCAGCGCAGCTGGGGCTTCGGTAGCCTCATGTGCTCAGCTTGGCTCAGCTGTGGGGTGAAAATACGCCCTCCAGTCTGAATGTCCCGAATCCTGCCGATTGCACGGGGTTTTAAGAGTCATCGTTAGATGACATCAGAAACAAACTGCAGCTGCCCCATTGCTGCTTCTGGAGCAGTTAAACAACCCGCAGGCACGAGCCAGAGCATCCCACTGTCCTACAGCTGTGCAGCGGTACCTGCCAGGGCCCCCCCGGAACCTCCTCCTTCCACATCTTCTCCCAGAACCAATCCTCAGCAAAGGGTGCTCGCTGTCACCAGCGCCTGACCATCCTTCCAGTAACCCTGCCAGGTCGTCAGACGAGACAGGAGACCACATGACATCTGTTTGCAGTTAAACGAGGACATGTGCAATTTGTATTACCAAAAACTTCATTCTGCAAAGTGATTCTGCTACAATTTTGGCCAAAGAAGGATTCTATTTCAGGCTGGTTAAATCCCAGTTATACTTAAAGGAACACAAAACATTTACAACAGGCTCAGTAAAGGTAGTATGTCCATTTCCAGACAACCAACACGCTACAGCAGCTGGTACTACAGCCAGGTACTACCTGGGACCTGGCGGCACGGCAAAGTGCCCCTCTAGCAGAGCAGCCCACGGCACGGGGCCGACAGCGCGGCTCCCCTGGGATCGCACCGGCTCCCAGCGCTTCCCCGGGAACAGGCTCTCGGACCTGAGCGCAGCGGCTGCCGTGCTGGCAGCTCCACCGGCTCAAAGGACTGACATGGATGGGCAGGGTCTGGATCCTCATTACTGCCCTGCAAATCACCAGAATTCCACTGGAATCACTGAACAATGCTGAGATTTGCAGCGTTAAGCTATTAAGCATAGAAAGGCTAAGTGGTGCAGGTGAAATCATAATTTGCTGCCCCACTCAGGGTATAAATAACCAAAACATTTCCTCTGCCAGGCGACTAAAGACGTTTGTTTCTGAAAACTGGTTCCTTCTGGAGTGTGAGGTCTGAATTGCAGTAGACAGAACTGGTAATGTTACATGTAAAGCCACTCAGACCCAAACTTCTGGAATTATATTGATATATTGAAAGAATTACTAATCAGAGCAGATTTTTCAATGAATAATAGCTTGCACAGTTTATAAGAAAAATTTAACAGAATTAAATTTAGTACTATATTGGAAGAGTAAGGTACATTGGATGGGAGAAATAATTGCACATAAAGAAAGATAGAGTTTTTCCCACACTCGTCCTCTTTTGCATTCCCCTCTTCTGCTCTACCTTCAAATATCCATCCGACTTCCCTCTCGCTCGGGACGTGCCCAGGGCAGCGTAGCTATTCAGTGCCACCGGTAAATGCCATAAAACGCAGGGCGCAGGGTCGCAGCCCTGCTCCGTGAAAGCAGAAACCTCCCACCCGGCGCCAGCAGCTTCCCAGCGCTTCCCGTGGTCCAGGAGCCCCCGGGAGGGGTGTGTGGCAGCACGGCAACAGCATGGCTACAGCACTGACAAGGGCAGAGAAAAACGTTTTTGAAAACTGGACTGTAAGACACAAAAGGAGCAACTTGGAACTAGGAGGTTTACTGACCCTCCAAAATGTAGGAGTAATGTACAGCTTTTAATATACAACAAAATCCTTCAGTAGGCCAGGTTTAGTTGGAATAAATACTGTTGTAAATAAGGCTCAAACCACAAACGATGAAAAAAAGCCACATTTGCAAGAAGGAATTATTCACCTTGAATAATTTGTCTGCCTTTCAATACGGGATGACTGCTGAGGTACCTTTATAATACCAAATATGGCAATTTTTCATTGCATAAAGGAATAAAAAGGGGAAGATAAAGACTAAATCAATCACCAATAAAATTAATATTTAAAAAGTCAGCTTCCTACACTTCTCATCTGATACCACCCTTTACATCAGACATCCTCACTAACTTACCACTGCCTAACAGAAACCTCAGGGAAGCGCCTGCAAAGAGAGAAGTTCAGAGAAGACCCATCTCCTCTTTGTGCTGTTGTGTTACCGTGAGGGACCCACCAAGGTCTCAACATACCAAGGTCTTGCCTGAGGTGCTACAGCGGGTTATTAAACCTTGTGGTAGTCACCATCAGCTAAAGTTTATCTTAAATTGAAAATAAACCCTTTCCAGTCTCTAACAAATCTCATTTCTTCAGTTGTTCTGATTTCTGTTTCAGTCCTCTGACAAAGGAGACAGGAGGAAGGGAGGCTGGGGTGCCCATTGCGGTCCAGCACTTCTCCTTTCTGGCCAATCTGCATTTAAGTAAAATTTAAATGCTCTTTACCACATTGAACTTTAGTCCACCTTCAGCAAACTTTGAGGCCAGGTGATCTCAGGGAATTCTTCTGCCTGAAGGGCTGTTTTCCCTGGACACGCACACAGTAATGCAGTGCTGTTGTTAGCGGCAGACAATACGGATGCAGTTAAATACATTCGTGTGGCATTTTAAGCTGCTCTAAAGTGCACAAGTTAAAATTTCAAAAAAGTTGACTAAAATTAGAAATTCTTTCGAAAAGAGGTCACCGCCACGCTTGTTACCATCTGCAAGGGACTTCCATCTTTTACCTTAACATTTCTTAAGCTTCTGAGCCAGGGGCAGCTTAATGGGCTGGGCTGTACTTCCCCGGAGCGCCACGCTCGGACCTTACAGACACAGGGAACACGAGCCATAGCGCAAACGGGAAACACGAGGCCACAACAGCTGGAACACGCACTTTTGCAAAACATGTTATTGCCTTTGCTGAGCTCTTCACAGAGCTGAAAGAGGCCCAGCCCAAAGCCACGGCCACCAAGGAGAATCCTTACCCTGGCACCTGCAAAATAACTGAATGAACAGCTAGCGTTGGTGTTTGGTAAATACTGAGCAGGAGCTGTTTCTAAAGAGAGATTACACCTCGTTAGCTGTCAGCAAGCCCCTGTGCGCCTGCACATCTTGCCCCCTCCAAAACGTAGGAGTAATGTTGTACAGCTTTTAATATACAACAAAATCCTTCAGTAGGCCAGGTTTAGTTGGAATAAATACTGTTGTAAATAAGGCTCAAACCACAAACGATGAAAAAAAGCCACATTTGCAAGAAGGAATTATTCACCTTGAATAATTTGTCTGCCTTTCAATACGGGATGACTGCTGAGGTACCTTTACAATACCAAATCTGGCAATTTTTAAACACGGTGACAGCCTGTGCGCTGCCTGCGCAGGGTCTGCCGAAAGCACGTCCTGCCACAAGAGCCAAGCTGGGCGGCAGCCGGCCTGCAGTCGCGTTTGGAATTGTCTTTTGATCACGATTACATTTTGGGTTTCGTTGTGCCGCTGGAAAGGAGGGCAGTGCGCAGCCCGGCGCAGCTGCTCTGGCAGGCTGCAGTGCCACATCTCCGCTGGGAGAAGGCAAAACCGCAGGGATCGCCCGTAGGAACCCGCTGAGGGCAAAGTTCATTCACTGGCACGGGGTTTGGCTTCATGCGACGATTTAACTTCCTTCAAAGTCGTAGGAAGACACCAAAAGGGAAAGGTTCGGCGTAGAGCTGGTTATTTCGAAAGCCTGCGCGTATATACCCTGCATCTGCCTCGGCAACATCTGACAGAGAGGATGATGCTGAAGACCAACAAAAACTCCAATTTGCTGGAAGTCATTCTGATGGCTGCACACTTCCTTTTTCCATAATGCTGCATCTTCCTACCACATCCATTACTTTAAAGGCCATTGAACATTTTTCTAAAAGTCTAAAGTCAGACTTTAACAAGTGTATTCCTGTCTGTCCAATAAAGAAAAAATCCCAATTTTAATCTGAAAGGAGAATAATGGATTATTGCCAACTCACCTTTTTAAAACAATCTTTGTCTGACTACATATGGAATTATTTTCCATACGCAAAGCCGGCATAGATATACTTCACTTGGAAATGAAAACTGTAGCTATCGGAGATAAGTAACTTCAGAAATTACTTCATGTTAAAGGACTTTGCATCACGGCAAAGCTGAACACGAACAAGTACAACTTGTCTTTCTCTATTCTGACTAAACAAAAAAAGACATATTTTTCTAGGCACGGAATAGTAATTTGCTCGAAGGTTACTTCCCCCCTTGATTAAAATGACCAAATGATGCATTGCACATGAATCACGGAGCTTTCAGAATCCTGCTGGGGACCGCTAACAGCCGAGGGCCGGGTGTCCGTGGCTCTGCCGGCCGCTCGCGCCGGGCTGGTCTGCGCCGCTCTCGTCACAAGCCCCATGGGGCTCAAGGACTGTGTGTCACTGATGGCCCCGGTCTTAAAAGGGGAAAAAAGTACTGCTTTTCGGTAATAGTGGAAGTGTTTTGGGAACTGCCTCCCTTTCAGAGAGGAGAGCTTTCCTCACGCAGCCTGGCACCAGCCTTTCCCCTGCAAGGTGCCAGGAGCCAACAGCTCCCGCTGAAATCAATTACGGTGGAGTCAATGGAGCTGAGAGTACTTAAAGTCATTCAGGAAGCACTCAGGGCTTGGTAAAACCATGGCGTCATGTAATTTAATTAGTACAGTTAGATAATTTGATTCTTTCGAGCAGGAATTTAAAAAAAGTTTGATTTTCAAAGGCAATTTAGAAAACATAACATCAAACCACTCTATTCCTTATAACTAAGAACGTATTTATTTTATAGCTTCTACATTAGCGGCCATTAGCGTGGACTTTTCACGTAACGCAGCGAGTTTATTTAGGAGGCACATGAGCCACCCTTTCATTCTGAGGCATTCAATCAACGCAGCCAGTACTGCACGCTTACAGAAGAACGTACTTACACTGCAGGATATCGGAACGGTATCAATAGATCCGTTGGTTATAGATTAGTTTAATATCCTCTTCATAAAAATAAAATAATCTATGAAAGAAAAAAACCCACCTAAAGCCCGAGAGAACGGGTGGCTGAACAAGGGGCAGGCAGCACTGCGGGTGTGTCTGGTGCTGGTGGTCCCTTTGGCACGTGGGGACACGGTCACCGCTGCACCGGCCACTGCACCGGTGGCAGTTCTGCGGGACCCTCCCCCAGGGCCAGCCTGCAACCTGACGCTGCATTTTTACCTTCTTTTTTTTTTAGGATTTGGATAATGACTTAGAAGAGACATGGATGAGTTTATACTGAGACACGGAGCACTAGAAAAAAGCATGGCAAACGTGAAAAAATGGTGAGTTCCAATAAATACTGAGCCAAGCCCCAAAACGCGCGTCACGAGAGTACGTGTGGCACCTTTGCTCCCGTGTCCGCGGGAAAGGAGCGAGCGTTCAGGGATACAGCCCCACAAATCCCTCTGCGCTCACATGGCTGTGTGAGTCGTAAGGCAAATGTCTGAGAGAGCAGTGGAGAAAAAGTCATCCTGAAACCCGGAGAGCGCGGGGGCCTGCCGGGCACCCGGGCACAGACTGCCCTCCTGGAGGCGGCTCCCTGCCCAGGGACTCCTCCCCATTTCCACCCAATATGAGCCCATTTATTCCCTCCAGCAAGCATTCAGACGTGCTGGTGGGATGCTCGGAGCCGTGAGCGTGAGGCTCTCGCCTCTGTTGAGGTGAAGCTCAGCTGTTGCACCGGGACTCGCACGGCTGGGGAAGGCGACCGCAGGCTGGTCAGCATGCGCGGAGACCCGGCGAGGAGGAGGACGGGCGATGGCGGGTGAGGAAGGCCAGTGACCTGCTGAGGCTGGGAGCCCGCCAGGGGCTGCTCCCGGGGCCACCAAAGCAGGAGGACCAGGGCCTGTCCTGGGGAAAGCCAGCAAGGCGGGCGGTGGAGAGGAACTCCCTCCTCAGCGCCTTGTAGAGCGAAGGGGCTTATTGCCTGCAGGATTTAGGACTCACTATGGGACGCCGAAGAAAGAGCATTTGGGCATCGTGTGAAGCTCATTATGGGATGTTTACAGGAACTAGCAAAGGCAGGGAAAGACACGGATCAAGGTGGATCAGGAAGGAACAAATGGTGGGGAAACAGAGGCATGGGCCAAGAAACACAACTGCTCCATAGAACTGTGCTAACCAGTTAGTAACGCAAGGCCTCTTCCTGATGCCTGAAATGCGAACAATATTAATAGGCACCGACATGGGTAAAAACATTCGTCACAAAACATCCTAATAATTTTCAAAGCCATTCTGACATCTCTACTAGTAAACGCCAAACAGATTTGAAGCAGGCTCCAGGAGTCTGAATGCCCATCCTTATCCATTCGAGTCCAGCACTGAACTGTCATTTACTTACTATCAATAACATAAGCATTAGTAAAAACATAGATGCAGGCAGCAACACGTACCAGTCTACGAATTTCTCTCTCACACTCCCGCTTAATTCTGTTGATTTCCTCTTGATGCAGATGATACACGCTCCTTATCTCTGCTGCTTTAATTTTGTCAGCTTGGATGACCATAGTTAAAGCCTCTTCCACTTGTTTCTTAGCCCCCTTCAGCTCTGAAATTTCTTGCTGCATTTTTATTTTCTCAACTTCAAACCCTTTTTTGGCCTCCTCCTTCGCCTCCGTGAGCAGCACCGTTTTCACCTTGTCAGGAGCCCCATCGCGGACAGCGTTGAGAAGGGTCTGTAGTCTCTGGATTTCGTTATCTTTAATTTTTATCACTCTAAGTAGTTCAGCCTCATGCTGTCTCAAAAGTGCTTCTCGAACAGCTTGGAGTTCCTTCATTTTCTCTTCATGAAGTTTGACTTTGAGCTCTGTTACCACCACTGTGCTCTTATGCTGTTCGTGCTCTTTGATCTGCTTCACTTCCTGATTTTTCTCTCTTTCCAACTTGCTGACCTACAAGGAAAATCAAAAAAGTATTTTTAATTAACAGAATGATTAACACAAATTACGATATTATCTAAAAATGGTACAGATCACTTTACAATATTAGATCTTAACATCGTATGTCTGTGCCTTAGAGTGAAAGCCCAGTCAATTAGTATTACCTCACGCAGAACTAAATTTGGCATCTTCTTCATTCTTTACAATCAAATACATATTAAACATTGCTTTTTTAAAGAGGTTTAGGGGAAAACTAGGGTCACTGAGCTCTGCCTCACAGCCTTCATGCCGTAGACTTCCAAAATTCCTCTCTTGAAGCGTTTTGTGTGAAGAAAATACACATTACAAACCCCTGTAAAACATTTTCACAGGGAAAAGGTTTTTTACAATTTATGGTCAATTGTGTTCAGTAAAGATGCTCTAAAAAAAGTTTTTCTTCCCCAGTTGACACGGTAAGTTTTCCTTGCTCAGAGTGTGCCTAAGCCTGCCTCAAAACTGAGACACTGCAGAACCAAACCCTGCCGCTGTGACAGAAAAACTGACATTATGGAGAACTTGGAGGATTCTTCTAAGGAAAAAGTAAGTTGCAAAAAAAAGAAAAAGAACCCTGCCAAATATATAGAAAAGACCTTTCTTTTACTGGAAACCAGCAGAAGTACCTGTGTATTTAGAAAAAGAGAAACAAAAAACATATCATCATAATTTTGCAAATTATTGATATTGGGGAAGAAAGTCTAGGCACCCATGCTGAATTTAGCATCATATTCTATTTCTATAATTAAATAATAATCCCTTGCAATCTTACGGACTCTTTAATTTGCCCAATTCAGTGCCCTAAAAAGCATGAATTAACACAATATAAATAAATACCATAAATTTATGCAAGAAGCACCAAACCCAGGCGAACTAACCATCCATACCCAAACGCTACAGGACGTGTACGCTCAGGAACTAGGCTAACGTGTGCAATAGCTGCTAGAGACAGAGTCATGTTTCAGGTAACACACATTCAGGAATTAGCCAGTACCTCGAGCAGTAAGTCTGAGCCCTGACTTTACTTTTCAGCTGGATACCTGCAGAAGTTCTCGCACCACATCCCCAGAAGACCACGTGAGAAATCAGATGCTAAGCCATTATTTTGGCACGCTCGGGCGCGTAGATGCGAACTGCACCGTGCACAGGTGCGTATGCAGGATGTGAAAAGCTCTGGGCCAGCTACAGTGATGCCCCAAACAACTGCGTTTTATCAGATGCTTTTTAAGCAGTGAATTATACATTGCAGATAACTGTATCTGACCACAGAAGGGTCAAATGACATTTCCGTTTAAAACCATACCATAAACTCAAAATAAGCCGTGATGAGAAGTGGCTGGGGAGGACAGGGAGGAGGAAAACAGGGTTTTCAGTCTTAAAACTGCAAGTGCTGCTTCACAACAAAAGGCTTAACAGATGTTTTATTCATATCTATATATATACACCCCTTTCCCCTTAGAAGCTTCCTTAAAAATTGGATTCATAATCCACAACGCCTAATACGGATGAAAATGAATGGAAAAAATGCAAAATATCATTATGGTAATGCATGTCTCTATTAACATTTTGGAACCGACACTCCCACCCCCCCAAGTTTATTTGTAGAAAATAATTTGGTGGATTAGGGCAAAGCCAAGCAATGTCTCCTGCCCTCACTGAGGAGCAGGCTGAAGGCTACGGCTGAAGAAGGCTCTTAGAGCCGAGGCTCAAGCTGCATCAGCTGCCGCTCTCACGCAGGCTCCGGTGAAACCGTGGCGATTCGAGCAGGAGGCAGAGCCGAGGCCTATCACCGTACATCCAGAAATTGTAAGCAACCAGTTTGAAGGATTTTGAGCATAAAATCCAAATGAAATTGGTGTAGATGTGAAAGAGAGGAATCAGCAAAGAGAATTTCTGAATACCACAGAATTGCATTCAAAACTCCCAGTGTAGCCATCCCCATAAATAGGCAAATATTTACTAGAAAAAGTTGTAGCGCGAGAAGCGGAGGACGTGGACAGCTTTCAGCCCCCCACTACACGTGTACCATCTGCTTTGAGCAGGTGTTTGTCTTTCCAGACCTTTTGCTGGCATTTCCCTATGCAATTCTTCAACCTCACTCCTTCCCGGCCGGCGGGAGCAGGCGCAGCTGCCCACAGCCGAGTCCCGCCGGCCGCGGGTCCGGCCATCCCCACCGCTCGGCTCGGCCTTCCCGCCCGGAGCCGTGCCGCCCGAGCGCCCGGCCTTTCCCACAGGCGTGTTATCGACATAAGGAGCACAATTTAAGAATCTGCAATCGGGGCTGCCTCTCCTGTGCCGCAGGAGGCTCGCCGGCAGTGCACCCTCGGGTTTACTGCCGAAGCTGTGTACAAGCGAGCTGCGAGCGGGGCAAAGAGCGCTGCGCGTCGAGAGCGCCCGGCTACGTGGGTGAGCGGCGGAAGGGAAGGGAAGGATGCACACCTTACTCTTTTCCTGCTGGAGCTCTATCTGGATGTCGGTGAGCTTGGCCCTGAGCTCCTCGTTGGCAGACTGCAGGGCGGCCAAGGCGTCCGGCTTCTCTCCCCTCGCCCGGCTGCTGCCACCCTTCTTGGACATGGTGAGGGGGGTCCCGCCCGGAGGCCCTCGTCCCAGCGCTCGTCGGGGCTTCTCGTCCTCACCTCCGTCCCACTACATTTTCTCACGTGCCTGGAAGGAGGGAAACCACACAACCGCTGTCAGAGTGCGGGGGGCGGCAGGCGCTGCGTCACCCGCCCCGGCCACAGCCAGGCACAAGACATTTCTGGGAAGCGCAAGGTACGCGTCGGCCAGCTAAAGGAGCTCTTCCCTGCATTAAGTAAGAGCTAGACACGTCGTCAGGTATAACAATACATTTTTTTTACACGTCGAGAGCAAAAGATTTAAATGACAAACCATAAACACTTTCTGTCACCTCATGTGCACTGGAATTCCCGCAGTGCAGAGGATGGGGGTGTTCGGGAGGGACCCAAGCACCGTCCCCTGGCTCTGTCACGGGCTGGGGACGCAACAGCTGGGAAAACTATTTTCAGTATGGCAGGATACTTTTATGTTCTTTAAAAAAAAAACTACAAAGTTTTAAGGAAAGCAATGTTTGGTTTCCTGCAAATACTTTTCAGATATTGGTGATGAAAATGGTAAAATTAATAAAAAAAGTACCGGAACAAGCAGAGATTACCCAAAGGCAACAGAAGCTCGCTATACAGGAGCGTGCAGTGCATCAACAAAATGGCAATTAAGATCTATGTAGCTTTACCTCAGTCTGCAGGAGTTATATAATGCAGGAGTTATAGTCACACTAAGAGGTTTTGAGTCAAATCTAAGCAAACAAAACTGAGACAAGCAAATTCATTCGATTAAACAGCAGAGAACCGGGCAAAAGCGGACACAACTTCACAGCATTCATAGATTAATATAGTTTGCATTCAATGCCTACCCATTAATCCCAACACATTCATAAACTATACAACAAACACAATTTATAGTGATAACTTCAGATTTGTCAACAAAACCTGTGATACTAAGTACAGCTAAATGCACTTATTGCTTTTTATTTTAGAATTCTCCAGCACTTTGTCCAAGAATAAACAGCAGCGTTCTAGAATGAGTAAGCATTATTAAAGTCCATAGAGACTGTGCCAAATTTAGAACATCAAATTATCGATGAAGCTCAAAGGTTCTTTATAATCCACACTATTAAGGAAATAGTGCAAAAACCATATTCTAGCTTAGTATAACTGTCAGGCGCGGGGAGCCCAAGAGCAAGACACAAACTCACTCCAAAGAATTGGAAATCTGACACAAAGACAGATAAAAGTAGGTAGAAAGATGGTATTTTTTATCTGTTAATGACATTTTTATGCTGTATCCATCCTGTTGTTCAGAAAACTCCATCAGAGTTCTATGTAAAAGCTGCTGAGAGCCAGGGAAATCAAGCAGCACAAGCAGTCACTAAAGTCTACACTGGGTCACAGCAACAGCTGGGAGGCTGGGACTTAGAGAAAAAACGGGGGAAAAAATAAAATTCCGGATATTGGTTGACCAAACCAAGGTAGCACAAACAGTCTTAATTCTGCTGTTTCTCAGTTTTTCGGACTTTGCTGGGTTTTGTAGCCTTGAAGTTCCTATAAAAAAAAAGGTGTTTTGTTGGTCAAAGAAATAGAAATGCATAAAATTTTATAGATACTGCCTGAAAAACCTATAAACAGGAGTAGATGTTCTTAGCACTTAAGATTCCTGCTTCTTTGTGTGGAAGATGCAATACATCAGTGATAGCTCTACAACGGAGGTCTTAAAAAACCCTTTTCTTTATAGATAAAAAAAATGGGGCAGTCTATAGCCACAGGCACTGAATTCAACTTCTGTGACGAGTGAAGCATTTGTGCATACTGCAACTATTTTCTCAAATGACATGTGATAATGATAGATGCACTAGGTGAATGGGGTTATTTCACAACCTGAGGAAATGAGAAGCAGCATAGTACAAGCTTTTAACTGCTTACATTTGAACGTCAGACAACTAATAATTTGAACAATACAGGGATTTGTGAAAATAATTTAAATCAGAAGGATTATTTTTGACAGACAAGGGCTAAAAGAGTTTTTATTTGTTTCCTTAGAGAAAATAAAACTGAGGACCTGACACAAGTAAGCTGAAAGGCAGAAATGTCACCAGAGGCATGTGAGGAGGAGCGCAAGCCCAGCAGCTGATTTTCCAGGAGACAGCGCGTGGCAGCAGCGCAGAGCAGCCGGGCACCCTGCGCACGCTCCCCAGGTGTCCCTGTGGCTCCGAGGAGCCGAAGATCAACCATTTTGCTCCCAGGTGCTGGAAGTGTCTCAGCGGGTCCCTCAGGAGCGTCGTGCAGAGGAGCACACACCACCCGGGCACCTGCCCCGCACAGCTGGGGACCTCCCGGTTTCTACGCACGGCTCACTCGCTGGGAACTCTGAGGTCACTTTGTGGCACTAGGTGTACTCATAATTTCAGGTTTTAAGCCTTAAAATTTTTTTTAAAATGTTACCAAGGTTTAACTGTATGAGCTGACCATTTCATGCCAACCATCTGCCAAAATCCGATCTTCTCTTCTGAAAAAAAAATTTGAAAATTGGTTACCTCATTCCGAGAAAGAAAGGCTTCTATTGCAACCTTTGTTCTGAGCAGCTCTACAAAACTGTTGAAGATCTGGACTATTACCAGCGAGGTGCTCCCTGCTGTCCCACAAAAGCAGCCGGAGCGCAGTAAGCCTGCCACGGGCTCCAGTTGCCCACCCTTGGCCAAGCTTTGCTAAGGCTCCACTAGCCCAAGTCCCCGCCTGGATCCGGCCCCATGCCCACCAGACAGCAACGCCCGGAGACCTCCTTCTCCTCTGGGAGCTCAGCTGCGGCTCACGTCTACACGTCCCACAGTCTGAGGTGACAACGAAAGGGGACAGAAGTAACTTCCAGATCCTACAGGCTTCTGTCAGCGCAGCGTGGGCGAGGGGCCGACATCAGAAACGTCTTCCAGAATGAAATCCTGCAGCGTTAATGAGATTTTCCCAGGAAAAAAGCAGCTCCCTTGCCAGTACTTAAAGTAATAAGCCTGCTTCAAAAAGAACTGCACTGAAATCAGCTGCGGACTCTTCCAATTAAATCTTTAAGGATGAAAAGGGACATAATGATAAAACTTGAATGGAGCCAAGAATAACATCCAAGGATTAAGAGATCCAGATAATAGGAATTTGATCAGCCTTGGTAGTGTTCTGTCTGCACAAATGTACTAACAATGAGGGCTGCAGAAAAACGGAAAACTGCTGTGCGCACCGCGCTTCCCACCGCAGGCACCACGGGGAGGCAGGGAAGGTTTCTCAGAGGAAGACGGGCAAGGAAGGAGTACGTTTCCCCTTTCTCGTGGTAAAAAAGGGCTACGTTCATCGCAGACTGGCTCACACGGAGTGGGAAGTAGCCTGCAGAGGTGGTGGCAGCCTTTGGCAGCCTTTCCACATGCATTTGGAAACCAGCAGGGATGTAGCTGCTGGTCAGGGAGCGGCACTGCCCGTCGGTGACACTACGGCTGGGCTTGTTCCTGGAGACATCCAAGCTCGGGCCCGGCCAGCAGAGGAGCCCTGCAACCCCTCCTGACGCGGAAAAGGCACATGGGGAGAATTCCAGACACGTCCTGCTCTCACTGGGGTCCCTGCGGAGGCCCAGGGGGCTCCCGCTTCCCCTCCCAGCAGAGTGGGGCCAGACACCTCTGTGCTTACAGATCCGACCTGTCCTCCCCGGAGAAGGAAAGTCAGCCAAAGATGGAGCTTCAGCATTACCAAATGCTCACTTCAATAGTTTAACTGCAATTTTACTTTATTCTGTGCAAATTAACAAATGATTAGTCACAATAAAAGCTATTTAGATGATCTACGTTCGTGAAAATCCATTGGTTTCAAAGACATTCTGAAAACCTAAGCTAATGAAGCCTGCAGGCTCTTGAACTTCTAAGTATGAAAAGACGAAAATGTGTGCGTTATTATTGACCAGGCTGATTTACCCCTGGCAAACCAAGAAATATAACCACACTTGCAGTCCGCCTGCAAGGACGTTGGTTTTGAAGGCAAAATGGTCAAAAAGCAACCATTATAAATGAGAATAAAAAGCTTCAATAAACGCGTTACAAGCACCATTCACTTACTCCTGTTTCCCTCCGCAGGAAGGGGAGCTGCAGGAGGGTAATGAAAAGCCAAGCCGGTGGCAGACAGGTACTCGCTCCCTCGCGATCTGCCCCACGACCTGTGGTTCCGTCCCCGGGAGCAGATCGTTTCTGGTGAGAGAATTCCTGTGCTGCTCTGCCGTTCCTCTGCACCGAGCACTTGGCTCCTGTCCTCCTGCCCGGCTCCTGCCAGGCAGCACCAGTAAGGCTGGGGGTAAGACACTGGTGCAGGCGGCAGCAGGATGGGTGTGAGGGGACACGAGAGCCCTTTCTCCCCTGGTATTCCTGCACAGCCCAGGGGGCTGTGGCTTCCTCATCCTTAAACGGCACATCTGGGCATCACAGAGAATGGAAACACTGCCAGGAATGGGCACAAACCAGAGAGAAGCGACTCTCGGCTCCCTCTGGCTGCGGGAACACATCGCACAGAGCCGGGCTGCCGCAGACCGCACGAGAAAGAACTGCGGCATCAGTTCGGGCCAGGGCTCCCGACCAGAATTCCTCAACTGGCCAGGTTGCTGTATGGATTGAAGGGGAAAACCCCAAATCAGTCTTCAAGAAGTGGTGATGCACATAGGGGCTCCCTCGTGTGTTCATTGACCTGCAGACCATAAAGGATTTACACTTCGGAGTCCTTGGCCCATTTGGTGTATGCTGGGATGTTATTCCCAGGGATAATGATGGGAAATCAGACCGGCCAGAGTAAGACAGCTTTCTAGGGAAAACCACGAGCTTCTGTGTATGCAACGGGACAAGCCCCATTGTTGGGAACTAGGAAAGTAGTTATTTGTATTAATAAAAGTGCTGGTCTTGTAACACAGAGACAGCGGTGTCTGCTGGGGCGTGCCTGCGCGCACAAAAGCCGGGGGGCTGGTGGACCAACGGCAGACTTAAAAGAACATTTCTCCCAAATACCGGGAGAAAAAATTTCCACAAAAATGTTTCGGAGCCAACATCATTGTGCTGACACTGACGGCAGCGAAGAGATGGTTGTCACGCCGGCGAGGGACCCAAACCTCCAGTCCCAGGCTGCTGCGGATGCCGCTCCGGCAGCCGGCTCACGCGCAGGAAGCGCCGGAGGGAAACGCGGAGCTGCCAGAACTGAGCGTAACCCTGAACCCCTCAGTCCCTGCCGCCGAGCGACCGGCTCGCCGGGACCCACCGCCCCGCTGCCGCGCAGAACTGGGCACGGGAGCCGTTCCCGGTAAAACCAGTTACGGTGCCTTTGTATTTGTACCTTTTTTTTTTTCCCTTCAATGAGTTATGCAGAGGGGACATCTATAAGACACATCATCTTAATAGAACAGAAAGGTCTTCATATTTTTGATTCTGGGAGAATACATTATGCATATGATTCCTGGCATGTTTGATATTGAAAATAGCATTAATAATGCATCATAAGCTGCCTTTAGCAGGGCTCATCATCCTTTTTGCCTCCTGACTTGCGATTCAGACATCAAGGCTAATTGGAAAACATGTTTTCTAGATAGCAATTTCTGAAATCAGTGTTTCACTGCACTTAAAGATACATTAATAAATCCCTACACAGAGTACCAATATTTTAAACAAAACACTATTCTTACAAATACTGAAAGTTTCAGATGTACGATACAACCTTGTGAATACTGTTCTTTTCTATTTTTGACAAATTGTTATAATTAATCAGTTTAGACAAATCTTTTAAGTCTCTGGTGCATCTCAAAATGTTATAATAGAAAGAAAATGTAATATTGTCTATGGATTAGTTCCCACTTCCTCATGTGGGGAAGCTCTTCTTGAGTAATCTCAATTTTTCATTTAAGATTTCAACAGCCTATGGATCTGAGTGCAAGAAAATAAGTTTTCTTCTGGAAAGGTATTTCATGCGAAGGCAAAGTGCTCTGCCAATGTAATCTCCTCACACGCTGGTTTTGTGGGGTTTTTGTTCCGCACAAACATTTGTCACAAACAGTATCTTATTCACCCAGCTGCAATGTGAGGAGAAGAAAATCTGTTGGAAATTACATGGAACAATACAGTGAGCAGGTAGCAAGTCCTGAAAGCACCGAGATCAGAAGTAATTGCCCAGGCCCGTATTGCCATGTACGTACGGTTATGCTGCACGTTTCCTGTATACATCCCAGGAGGACTTTTTCCCTGTGCTGTTTAGATAATCATTGAATTGAGGCCAGTTTGCTAAAATGCTTTTTTTTTTTTTTTTTTTTTTTAGATACAACCAAATGTGGGTAACTCAACCCAACCCAAAGGAGCGTGCCTGTCTTGACCACCCTTTTACTCAGAAAGTTGCTCCCTGGGGAAGTGTCCTGCCTCCAAGAGTTCCACTCTAACCAGAACCGCCACGCGCTGCTGCACGCTCCCAAACCCCTCGTGAGCTCTCCACACTGCCAAGTTAAGGGACTCCTTCGTCAACAGTTCGCTGCTTTAGAGCAAATTCAGTTTCCATAAGGGGAAAAAACCACCAACCAACGTTTCCCAGTGTGAAATAAGTTCTGAAAATGATCTTTGATGAAATAGTATCTGATTTAAATTCAAAATAACAAATGCCACCCCCACCCCCGAGTGACGAGTCTCCGCAGATGGAAGTCTGGCCAAAGTTTTGCTTAGGATTAGATCAATTCCAGCAACAGCTTTAACAGACACATGTCAAATCCTGACTGACCTGAATTTTTCCTCAAAGATTAATCCATCGCCCGTCGTTAGCTTTAACTCATTGATGGGTGGACCGTGCTCACAAGCCCCAAGCAAATGCACATATGTAGCTCACACAAATTCCGACACCCAGACTTACTCTGCGTGTGCACTTACCTGTTTGTACCACACACACATCTCTACACCCCATCCACCCATTATTCATCATGTTTTACACAGTTTGTTGGGGTTTTTCAAATGCAAAACACAGCTGGGTGTCAATTATGTGGCTAGTTAACGGTTTATAGTAAAACAGAAGAGATTAATAGAATTTCAGTACTGGAAGACATAATTGCTGCTAAATCTCAACGTGTACATTTTACAGCATGCCACCTGTTGAACAGAAGCTAATTTTTCTTTTCTCTCAGATACTCCACAACAGTTAAGGCACAAAAATACATTGGAGTTATTGAAACAGTATTACAATAGTCCACCTATCCTAATTCTCAGTTCAACTGGAGCAACTCAGAATAAGGCCACTGATTTGCGGAGGATTATTGGGGAGGAATGCATTTCCAACTTAATTCCATCAGTTTAATATTGTGTCATTCCATTATCTTGATCACAAACAAACTGTTTGAGTAATGCCATCCATTTTCCCAAGGAATTCATGCCTGTATAATTAACTACAATCAACTGTAACACAGATGGCATCGTATGATCCAAAAGCACTTTATGGAAACATTTTAAGCATGTTATTAACGTCCCTAAATAACTATTTAACACTACCTCTCCAATCCCCTTCTGCATGAACACACAACACAGCTGGATTTGAGAGTGGAAAAGGCAGTATTTAACTGCAACACAGTTCTTGGATTTATTCAATTTATAAATGAGTTTGAAAATAACAGACTCTAGTGTGGCAACAAAAACATTGCATTTTAGATTTCAGAATTAAGACTAATGTCTAGAATGACTCATCCTCATAAAACAGCTTTGACGAACTGGGCAGCATGAAAGGATACCAATGGGATGAGGAACCCTTCTTTAGGCTGACCATGGTTATGCAAAAAAGATATTTCTATTTGACTTTTTTTTTTCCCCCCTCAGTAGATGTGTGCCCAGTTCTAAACCAAGACAAAAATTTACACAGCAACAGACAAGAATTTGTGTGGAAAGACAATTAATCTCCCAAACGAAAACAGTTGCAAGTTGTTAGATGCCCATTGAGCCCTAATGAAAAGCTGCTCTTTCATCATGAAAAAACTGAGGATCAGATTATTTGAAATTTGATTTTTCACTACTAAATGTCCTAGTTTGAATAACCATTTCTTGACAGTTGCTGTCACTGACACTCCCCTCCCTAACTTCAGTCCATCTCTGCCCATTTATTTAAGAGTAAGCAAGTCCCTTGGCCCAAAAACTGCTTTAGAAAGAACGCAAAAACATGGTGAAAGCAAGAGAGCTACTGGAGATGTACTGGGATGGCACTTTCTGGGGACAGGCTGCAGTACCCACCGAGGCGACAGCGCTGGGCATTAACACCGTTCCTCTCCCACAAACATCTGCTTGACAAGGGCAGTCCTGGGGGGGCCAGAGGTCCAAAATCTCATGGAATCAGGTGTGAGCCCTCCAGCATGGTCTCAGGTGGCAAGATGGTCCCTGGGAAAGACCAAGAGAGCTTTTGGTAAATTCTGATGAAAGGGAGAACTTTTGCATTAGCCAAAGAGACAACACGCTGCTCTTCACGCTGGGCAAGCTTCTGGCAAGAACACAATAACGCTGAGAGAGACAGCCAATTCAGGGATGACAAACGAGTTCAGAAAAGAGAAGATGTTTGAATATCACATTACCGTGACTTAAGATTTAGTGCTCAGTATGTCACAATGGGCTTCTTAATATTTGAAGTGCGCAGCACTAAATGGATCCTCAGTGCGAGAACTGGAACTAGGGTGGGAAAAATCAGAATGACCATAGCAGTCATTTATACGTATTGTCACACAATTAGCTGGAATGAGCTTAGGTACATGGATTTCTGTCACCCGGTAACATCATAGCCTGTGGAAGGGAAACAAAACACAGTTCTGGAAATTATGATGTGCCCTGGGGGTTATTAACTCAGCCTTATAGTCCTCTGGAAGGAAGCTGGCAGTTCAGCGTACCCGAGCTCTGCGGGACTCGGGGAGAGCAGCGCTTTGAGCTACTGGTGCTCAGCCAGGTGTTTGTACAGTCTCTCCTGACAGACCGGGAGACAAGAGAACAGCGTAAGGTTTTCTCTTCTTAAAGGACAGCACTGGAGACATGCACATAAGAGGTCTGAGTTATACAGAGATAGAAAAGACAAAACAAGAGCGTTACTGCTGTCAGCTTTAGCTAAAAAGCCAAAGTTTTCACCAGTCAGCCCAGCAGCTCTAGACTGGTGTAGCGCCGACTGCAGCACCAGCACGTCACCACCGTCCTCCTGCAGAGCTGGGCCTCCCCACTGCCCCGCGGCAGCTACCGCAGGCGAGTTCAGGAGCGTCCAGTCACAGGAATAGCTTGGCTCCCGCTGAAAATATCCTCGGCGTGGGACGGGCCAGGCAGACGTGCGGCCTCTGAGCACCCCAGCTACCCGCTGGCAGCCCAGCCAGCCCAGGCTTCCTCCACCTCCACAGCGCCTCTGCCTCGCTCCCCGTGTGCTGGGCTCTCAGCAGTGACCCAGGGAGACACTGGGAAACAGAAACAAACCAAACCTTCACTTACTTGTAAACCTTGCCGAGGAGGTGGGAACTGCAGTACAGGGTTTATGGCCAAGTGCTTACACACTCAGATACAAAGTTACAGATTTTCTAATGGGTTTTGTGTTTTTTAAACGTCAGAAAAGCTATTTAAGTTACCACTAGTACCCTTAGGGACACCAGACCACTGCTTAATACCAACTGCTGTATATCTAATTATTTTGTAAGTTTTCACAGATTTCACAGTTCACCCAATAATCAGCACACGAGCAGTGTCTTTTCACAGCTAATAAACGTTACGAGGAAAGAAGAAGTCAAAACACTCAGGTCATCGATGCTGCACATTCAGTTATGCACTGAATAGAATACATGTTAAGAGAAAATACAGAAATATTTAGGCAGCAGAAAAGGATTTGGAAAAAAGGAAAGATATTGTTAGCCAACTTCATACAAGAGCTGCACAGCAGCTTTAGGAGGAATGCCTCTCTGCAAGGAACAGGGATGCTAGAGAAGACGGCTGCTGTCGGATCCCCGTGCCGCCTTGCCCACGGCCCACTGAACCCAAGCTCTTTCCATCTTTGCCACTGGGTTACACATGAGGCACTTGAGCCAAGTTCCACTTAAGCCAGTAGGAAACTTTCCATCCTCTGTAATGATCAGTCGTTAATACTCTCAGAAGTCAAAAATAAAGGCCTAAAAGCCACTTCTCCAGAGCTTCCATTTAGCAGCAGAATATTCACTCTTCAGAGATGGGCCAAGCCCTTGATGGGGTAAAAGACTGGGGAGGAGCAGGGGGAGCCAGGGAGGCACCGGAGTTGGGGAGGCGATGGGCTGCTGTGCTGAGCCCGGCGCAGGATGGGACCGTCCCTGGCCACTCTCCTCTGGGCGGGAGCAGAGGCTGAGCCTTGGCAAGGCAAGGCGAGGAGAGGAGAGGTCCGTCCTGCTGACGGCACACAGCCCGTTCCTGGGAATGCTGCCTGGTCCTCGTTTGTACCTGCGCCCTCCTTGTGCCTCCGAGAGGGAAAGGAATGAGAGACGGCTGTGTCAGGACAGACGCTAGAAAACAAACAAATTATTATTTATCCTCAGAGCTAGAAAAACGATGATTCACTGGAGCCGGCCATCTCGAGGTCACTGCTCTCTTCCTAGGAATCTCCTCCAGCTTCTAGGGACAGAGGGATGATACCCCTGAACCGCACCGGGACACAAGCCAGAGGCGCCTCCCCTTGCCTGCTCGTCACCAGGGCAAGCGCAGCTGAAATGTTAGGAAAAACCAGAAAAGTAATCAAGGAGAACGAGGACAGCAGAGTTGGTCGAGTGCTTTCAAGACAAGTACTATGTAAAATTTTAAGCATAATACTCAAACCCTATAACACTGAATAAGATAAATTTTTGTCCAAATGACCATAAAAAATATTGCCACATTGAGAGAATTTTACATGTGAAAGCAAATTCCTATTTAGCCATTCTGTACCAAATACGAGTAAGTTAACCTCCCTTTGACAATGCTTTTTGTAGTTGCTGTTAGTACGTATGGAGCCTATTCTGATTAACCATTTTTTGGCACATAAACTGTCAGCTTGGGCAGCAGAGCTCAGACACACGCCTGTAAATCCCAGTCTGACCCAGGCACTGGGATGCATGGAGAAGGACCCTGTGGACACTTGGGCTAGGGAGCAAGAGCCAACAGATCTATAACCCATGGCCAGTATTGAAGTGCTCACTATTTACACAGAAAGGGAGAAGTACTCCAGTTCCACCTGGTTAAGTGCATATGTCCAACTAGAAAGATATTTTAAAAATATTTTTTAAAAGACAACAAACAAACAAAAATCCCCAACCCATCCCATGGGAGCTGACTGAATAAAGCCCTAACGGCAAAACGCCCTCCCAGGAAACAAACCAGAAATACTAAACACCCTTGCGGTAACAAAGCTCGCGCTTCTCAAAAGAGAGGCAAAGCACCGAGCAGGACGGGAGATGCTGATGGTGTGTAGGAAAGCACACGCGGAAGAGCAAGAAACCCTGGTGACGCGCAACAACCCCCCTGGCCTGTGCGGCTGGTGAGTGAGCCAGCGCCGCGCCGAGGGCACGCAGCTGGGCTGGCGCTTCACTGCCGCTGCCCTTCGCAAGGTGGTTTCTGGTGGTAGGTGGCTGTGCATTAACCAGATGTACAGGGCTGAGAATTTTTAAGCTATAATCTGATTTTTTAAAGCTGATTTGAGATGCTGCATCAACCTTTCTAGTCAATTTGCCTGGCATGCAGATACCCAGTTCTCTGTGGTTTCACAGAACAGATCGGTATGGGGGTTTAGCACTTCCTTTCAGCTTGGCAAAACCAGACTTGTTCTTAAATATTTCAGGCTTTTAAGGAGAATAAAAAGGTAAGGGTTGTTTCAACCTAACTTTAACACTGGAAGTCAAAGGATCCATTCTTCTGGGAAAACCTTATTTTCAACACAAGAGCTCTATAATTTTTTTTTAAATCAAGACTAACAACCAGAAGACAGGCTGACTTCCATGGAAAACCACAGTTCGTATCGTATACATAATCATACCCAAGGTATAATTTCAGTTAGTAACAAGCAAAAGATAAATCGATCCCTCTAATGCTACACTAAATGTACTAAGCATTACATTGAATATAAATATAATTGGAATTTTAAAAAAAAGTAAAAATAATTGGAATGAGCAGCTTGGCAAGCGGACCACCCAACCCAAGGGTGTGTGCGTGTCGCGATGAGAGTGTTAACAGCAATTGTACCATGTTCTAGAGCTCCTGCTGCCAGCACCAAGAATGACAAACGCACAGAGGAGTGACTCTCCAATGGCACCATGTGGCCTCTACCAGCCTACCAAAGACATCCAGGGACCAATATACAAATTATTTTTAAAAAAAACACACCCACAGCCCTCCCCACCACCAGCAAGTGCATAACTGCTGTCATAAGAGTTTCACGCGACGACTAGAACTGAGCAGGGACTCCGGACACTCTCCTGATCTCTGCCGCTCGCCGGCTGGGAGGTTAAGAAGGACAAGACACTCCTGGGCACCACAGTGGCACCAGTGTCAGCCGGCACCTGCCGAGCTGGAGTTCGGGTCAGTTTGCTGGTTCTGCTAAGGGACAAAACTGGGGCAGTCTCAGCAGATGGCACTGTACGGAAAATCTCTCATTTCTCTGTTACAGGGAGGAGGGGGGGGAGGGAAAAAAGGAAAGCTCACCAGCTGCTTCTGCTCGTGCTCCTTACTGTGTCTCTTAAATTTACTTGCTGGAGTCCACTTCTGTGGCTAAGTCACTCATTCCCAAGGGGCAGCTGTTGGCAGCGGTGCCTGTGGATGCCTTATCTCAGGAGAACCTTGTGCAGGTATCTCCCTCTTAGACTCGTTCAGGCGATTAGGGAAAGTGCTAGCCTTGCTTTTCATTGTGAAAAGGGCTATGTAAAAGAACTGGGGAAACATTCTCACAGACATCTCCATTTACAGCCACAAAAGCGCTAGTGAGGAGCTCTTTCCTAGCCATTTGTTTAATGTGGCATCTGGGCAATCTGGGATTTGAATTCAGGATTTTCTGGTCTTCCAGCCCTGTGCACTTCCTGCTTCAGAGAAAGTTGCTCTGGCGTGGGTCGCGCCACAGTGATCTTTAGCCAAGCAATGCGTCCATCTGGCTTCTGACTTGCTGATACTGCTCGTCCAAGCAGGGAGCAGCCGGCACGGGGAGCAGAAGCACCGGATCCTGCCTGGAGGGAGCCTGTTGGGTGCCTGAGGGCACAAGAAACGCTGCTGGCCGGGTCTGTGTCCCCACCAACCGCTGGCATCGCAACTACAGGTCTGCAAAACTCGGCCACACTGGAGACGGGCGGCACAACGGACAGCAATAGCTGTGGCTGCTGTGCTCCAGGGTAACCTGAGGTTGTCGAAGTTTTGACAAAAACCACGTGAGAACTGTGCAAATACAGACAGAACATTGAAGCTGTAAGAGAGGTCCATCCCAGGCAGACGTGCGGACACCCCTGCCACCACCTGCACACGTGGCTCCTCGCCGGCGGGCGAGAGGGGCTCACTGCAAAATGTGCGCTGCGTCCGGGCTAGCAGACACGACCGAAAACATGTAACGCAAGTGAGAACGGAAATCTGGATCCCAGTTTCCCAGTGTACACTCCAGGCTTGGACACTTATGTCATTAACTGCTTAAGAAGATTTAGTAACAGGATGTGTAAGAAAGTCTAGTCACGGCTGGGGGATAGAAACAAAGGAGGAATTACAACTAAAATGGGGAGATTCACAGCTGAGAGTTTCGAGGACCAGAGCTAGGGCTTGCAGCCTTTGATATCCTGCTAGCGACCTGTAAAAAAGAGTTAAGGGTAGGATGTAAAACTCTGCTGATAACAGAGGCTTATTTAGGTCAATCAAAATGTGAGAGGAATATAAAACAAGAAAAAGGAAGAAAAAAATAAAACAATAACCTCAAACTAGAAAATTAGGTAACCAAGCAACACGAAATTCAATATGGTCAAGTACAAGATAATCAATATTCAAAACCACATTTTGACGTATCCCGCACACAGAGATATAGAAGAAAAGATCAAGTCATCACTGGGGACACCTGTTGTGTACACAGCTAGGTAAATAAGATACTAGATTGTAAAAGCAGGAGATGGGAAATAAGATGAAAAACATTATAACTTTGTAGAAAGCTAAGTGGTAGGTATTCATTATTATACTCATGTTCATCTAAAAGAAACACAATAGGTACAACCAGGCAATAAAAGAATCAGCATCTCTGATTTCTTTGAAGAGACATTAACAGGCAGTTATAAAATGATCGCTATTGTGTAGGCAAAAAGGATGTTTTATTTACTTTTTCACACTAATGCAGGAACAAGAAGCCACCCTGCGGGCACTGGCACGAGGCAGTTACATCAGGGGAAGGATGAATCTTCCATTTTGTGTCACACACCACAAACCCTGGCAGGACTTCTCCGCTGTTCTGCTGCTGCTGGGGTCAAACCACCACAAGCCAAACTCAACGCGGGAAAAAGCCACTGCCCCTCTGAGTGACAAGGTGGAGGGTGGCAGCGGCAGGACTGGCAGCATCGGCCCCAACACGACCTGTAACGGCGTTTATAAGAGGTACCACGGCAACTCTACTGGCAGCCTCCTCGGGTTTTGTTTCAGCAACTACAGCAGCAGCACAACAGGCTCTGCTGCAAAAGCCTCCCAAGTATTGTCAAGAGCAGACCCATACTGAAACCTTTGCTTTGAATAAACATGGCATAAATCCTCTACAAATGGGGAACCAGAGCGGTCCCTGGGCTGCTGTGGGCTCAGCAACAGAGCCTCTGCCACACTGAGCACCAAACAGCCTGCACATGAGCTCTGCGAGGTGACCTGCTGGCAACAGTAAAGCAGAATATAGAAGAGACAACGGTTGTAATCTGCAGGTGTAGCACCTACATCAGCCCGGGAAGGCACAGCTTGAGGAGATTCTCGCTTCCCCGATCTTACCTGGCTTTTACGTACTCTGACTGCAGAAGGATGCTAAAAGAAATACGAGAAACATCATTACCATTACTGTCCCTGCAGTGCACAGGGGTTGTTGTGGGGTTTTTTAAGAGGTCTCCAGTAAAACTGACTGCAGTTTCACTTTATTTTCAGCCACATACCATTAGTAAAATCCAGCTTCATTTCTCATAGCTCGCTATCGTTTCTACACAGTTCCGGACGTACAATTAAACTCCCCATCGCTTCACTTCTTTAAAGCATTCTCCCTGTATAATCAAGAGTTCTCAAGAAAATAACTGAACACAAAGTCATGAAGGTGCTTCACCCACCGCCTCCCCATTGTTTCCACCAGGTTTATCATTTTGCTCTTAATTCTCACCCAGCACAGACGAAGCACGACCACCCCTATTCAGCTGGGGTGCGTGTGGATGGACCATTGCACCTCCGACCTGAACTGACTCTCAGTCTGTGGAGCCCATGCATGGTCATATTGGTAATATTCTGCTTTATTACAGTCTATAAATAGCACTGTGGAGCCTCACAGTCTAACCACGGTGCAATGAGGAGGACGGGGAGATTGTCCTCATTTCTGGTAGTGCCTCACCTTAATCCTCGCTCGCATCACGTGTGTGTTACAGAGCTAACATGTCTTACACCTGCTTTTAAACTGGTATTCCATCAAACCACCCAACAGAACCCATGATGTTCCATCCTTGTGCTGCCCAGCAGCACAGGAGCACCCAGCTGCAGGGGGGGGGCTGGCTGCTGCTCTGGCCTCCAACTAGCCCCGCCACCGCCCCGGCGTTCCCGGCCACACTCAAACACGGTCTGACACTCAGCACGGAATATAGAAATGTTTGCACTAAAACCTCAACCGCTGGACCCAAGCACAGGCTGGATGCTCAGCTCACTTTTGGGCGGTGGAGCTCTCTCACAGAGGGGAGGGTGTGAATATGAACAGTTGACGTGTATTTTAAGCCCATTTTGTTTCGACAGGCCGACAGAAAGGAGAAGTATATGCATAGAATCAGGCTCCGAAGTACATACCTCAGCATTGCCCTGAATCAGGCTGTGATTAGGAAAGGATTAAAATGCTTACATGGCCATAATGAATATGTTCTCTACATCCCAGGCAATATTTTGTCCTTGACAACTGTTTGCTACTGCAGTTTAATTAAAATTATGATCCTGATCCTACTGATACTGACAAAATTCCACACCCCACACAGTGGGCCCAATAAAATAAATAACCTTGTGGGAAGGAGGGAAGGCAGGCGCACCCCTGTGACACAGATGCTGTCAGGCAGTGCAGACCTGTCCACCTGGAGCTCCACCTGTCCTTTCCACACCATTCCCAGCTGCTCCAGCTGTGGGCAGCTACTGGTCAGTCCCTATGTACCACTCCACCTTTGCTTTTACTAACATTGATCAACTGTTTAAAAAAAAAAAAAGCCTAGGAAATTTTATGACCAGGTGACCCACCTGGTGAATAAGGGAAAGGCTGTGGATGTGTCTATTTGGACTTCAGTCAGGCCTTTGGCACAGTCTCCCAGGGAATTCTGCTGGAGAAGCTGGCAGCCCATGGCATGGACAGGCGGACTCTTCGCTGGGTTCCAAACTGGCTGATGGCTGAGCCCAGAGTTGTGGTGAACGGTGCTAAATCCAGTTGGCGTCAGGTCTCAAGCACGTTCCTCAGGGCTCAGTTTTGGGGCCACTCTTGCTTAATATCTTTATTGATGATCTGGATGAGGGGATGGAGTGCACCCTCAGTAAGTCTGCAGATGACACCAAATTAGGCGGGAGTGTTGATCTGCTGGAGGGCAGGAAGGCTCTGCAGAGGGATCTGGACAGGCTGGATCCATGGGCTGAGGCCAATGGGATGAGGTTCAACAAGGCCAAGTGCTGGGTCCTGCACTTGGGTCACACCAACCCAGGCAGCGCTACAGGCTTGGGGAGGAGCAGCTGGAAACTGCCTGGCAGAAAGGGATCTGGGGGTCCTGGTGGACAGTGGGCTCAACACGAGCCAGCGTGTGCCCAGGTGGCCAAGAAGGCCAATGGCATCTTGGCCGGTATCAGGGATAGCGTGGCCAGCAGGAGCAGGGCAGTGATGGTGCCCCTGTGCTCAGCACTGGTGAGGCCGCAGCTCGAGTGCTGGGTTCAGCTTTGGGCACCGCAGTATCGGAGAGACATTGAGGTGCTGGAGCGTGTCCAGAGAAGGGCAACGGAGCTGGGGAGGGGTCTGGAGAACAAGTCTCCTGAGGAGCGGCTGAGGGAGTTGGGATTGTTCAGCCTGGAGAAGAGAAGGTTGAGGGGAGACCTTCTCACTCTCTACAACTCCCTGAAAGGAGGTTACAGCCAGGTGGGGTCAGTCTCTTCTCCCAAGGAACAAGCGACAGGACAAGAGGAAATGGCCTCAAGTTGTGCCAGGGAAGGTTTAGGTTGGATATTAGGAAAAGCATTGGCACAGGCTGCCCAGGGAGGGGGTGGAATCGCCGTCCCTGGAGGTATTTAAAAGCTGGGCAGACGTGGTGCTGAGGGACATGGGTTAGGGGTGGGTTTGGCAGAGGTTTATGGTTGGACTCGATGATCTTGAAGGTCTCTTCCAACCCAAGTGATTCTGTGATTCTATGAGATTCATTTTAGCAGCAAAAAATACCAAAAAAAAAAAAATCTGTCTTCAATGAACTTCCAGAGAAGGTTGCGATTCCCAGTACAAAGCGGTGTGGGACGCCTGCAGCAGCGCCATATTCCCTGTTTGGATTCAGACTTTGCTTGCACAGGCTGCATCAGTCAGGGTGAGGCCGGGCATTAGGACTGAAACAATGAGGCATCTTGGCCCTTCCACTTAACGAGAATATTTGCCCTTCTGCTTCACTTTTTTAAATTTTTACCTCTGCATTGAAATCACACAGTTTCTTCTCTCATCTTGCTTTGTGTAAAAGCCAGCGGGAAAGGACAGAGGCCGGGAGCGGAGCCACCCGGGTGAGGCGAGGAGCTGGAGCACGGGGCCGGGAGCTGACATGCCGGCAGCAGGGAGCAGGCATGGGCCACGCGGAGGAGCCAGGCACTGCTGCTGCGCAGGCACAGGACACGCTCTGCATCCCACCGGGACAGATTTCACGGGCCAGGCAGAGAAACACAAGTGGAGCTGGCAGGACAAAACCAGAGATTATATGGAAGAAGGAGCAGAGGCGCGGGTTTCCATGGTGCAGCAAAGTTTGTTTGCTTTTCCAGACGCTTGCTCTGGGCACGGAGGGGTTTCAGTCCCGCTGCTCTCCCGCCTGCGAAGCGCGGGAGCCCCAGGCGGCCCTGCCAGCTCCTGCCCTGATCCCCATCCAGGGCAGCAACTTCTGCTCCTGTGCTCGGGAGACGCCAGCTCACGCTACGGCATCCTGCGCGGCACAGGGGCTGATCACCCGGCACCCACAAAATCACAGTCCCTAAAGCCTCTTTACTTTTAAAAAAGCCTATTAAAAAAGTACATGGAAAACAGATTCGCTCATAGTACCTTAAGTTTAATATTTGCCTTTGAAATGTTCTTATTCTTAAAATACAAATCTGCAATTTGCAAGTAAGGTGACTACAAATTAAATGTCCGCACATATATTCGAAATAATAACCAAAGATTATTCTTCTGTCTACATAATATATATAGCTTAGCAGCATTTCAACAAAAACAGAACCTCTTTCAAATGTCAAGTGCTACATTTTAATGGCAATCAATGAATGCTCCTGTGCCCCTGCGCTACCTGCAGCTCCGCGGCTGCAAGGAAACCCGGCTGGCTTTCCGCCACCCACCCAAAGTCGCTCCTCCCCATATGAGCTTGTTCTCCAGATCTGACACCCAGTTCTATAGACTTGAGATGATGAAAAAGCTTCAGAAAGCAAACAATCTTTGTGCATCTGAACCACTGAAACACAGTGGAGAAGCAAGTATAAATAAAGCTGTTACAACTCCAGCAAATAAACAACAGTGCAGAGCCTGGCAGAGCACCAGGCCTCGGCTGTGGAGAGATTTATAAGTGCGAGGGAAGCGGAGAGGAGCCGGGACGCTGCGAGAGGCCGCTCAAACACAGAATCAGCAGCTGCTTTGCTGCAGGGCAGGTACAAGCAGCGGAGGAAGCGGCGCACCTGGCTACCCACCACCTCACCACGCAGTCTGCGAGAGGAAAGCACACAGAATCCCCTTTCCATCAAGAAGAAAGCTTCCCAGTCGCGCCGGCCGCTCCTTCCCGCGGACCCGCTCCGCATGCTGCTGCCCCTCCTGCCCCCCCCCCGGCAGGTATGGGCTTCCCCGACCCGTGGCGCTAACGCCAGGGCATCCGTGAAGGTGCAGTGCTGCATCCCGAACAAATCCCTACAAGAGCACCGACAGCCACAACCCGCTTCCCGAGGCGGGACTGCGCTCTGCCTTCGGAGAGGGAAGGGGTCACCACCCTGATTCGCCCAGCATTTGCCTCAGAAGAGCCATGCAAACCAAGTCCCCAAAGACAGCAATATATCTGTGCACTTCTACAGACTGAATTGGCCTACGATATACTCTAATGAGACCTAAAAATCATTTCAGACAAGAAAAGCACTCGCGCAGGATCCTGGACAGCCTGGCCTCACCTTTGCTTCAACTCCAGCAGCACAGCGTCTCCCGGCTTGTCACAGCTCCAGCTCCGAGGGGGCTGTGACTCAGCAAAGGGAGCAGCTTTTTATTTTTCAGATGGAACTTACCAAACCGTGCCAATATTACGGGGAGGATCTGCTTCCTGGATCCACTTCTCTGCCAGTCTCTCCTGAGATATTTCCACTGAACCCTCCCCATCTGGTTACATTACGACAACAGGAAACAGTTTCTTTGGGGAAAAATCAAACGCAAGCTTGCGTGGGAATCGGGCTGAGCAAGAAAGAAAAAATTCCCAACCTCTATCTACACCGTTTTTAAACAAGAAGGTGGCGTCTTATTATTAGCCTAGGAGTTACGCTGCTCCCAGCCAGGCATCCTCACATCCGTGGTGATGCAGCTGCACCTCGCTCGGCACAAGAGGAGCCTCCTGCCCGAGGAGCCCCAGGCAGGCTGGCCGAGGTGGGAATTGCCCCAGGAGGGAGGCAGCTGCCTCCGCTCCTGCCCTGTCGTCCCTGCCCACTGGGAGCATCCCTCCGGCACCCCACAGACACACGGCGGCTGGAGGGCCGGGGGTCACCCCGCACCCCAGCTTGGCCAAGCCCTGGCGCACGGCAGGGCAACGGGCTCCTTACCCCAGCCACAGGCCAGACCCCGCTGCCTCCCTCGGCTCTGCACTGCCGACACCATGGAGAAAGCGTGCCTGGACATCTCTGTAGGATTTCAGGAGCTGTGCAGGCAGCAGTACCTCAGCAGTGCTGCAGGCACGGGCCGCGCTGCCCCGGCTACGCAACCTGCAGCTCCCACTGTTAAGAAACTGTGAACTCCAGCAGCTCGGGAACAAAACAGATAATCCACATTTTAAAATCCGAAGCATATTTCAATGGCAAACCCAATCTCCTAGGCTAGCCTACGCAGCCTAGCTCACCATCAGGCAACACGTGCTCAGGTGTGACCAACTGTCTCCAGAAATGCTGAACATCCCCAGCCCCAGTGCCAGCCCCAGTGCCAGCCGCTCACCAGGCCTGAGCCGCAAACTCGATTCCCACCCATCGCACACTTGTTTTCCTCTCCCTCCGTGGTCCCTGCCAAGAAGATGCCGCCGAACGGGATGCACTGGGCTCCCCTGTGCCCCATGAACCCATGGCAGCTCCAGGCAGGATCTGGGGTGCTCCCAGCACCCCTGTATTGCTCCTGCAAGATGATTTTCCTCATCCAAGATGTCACAGTTCCCCACTACACCAGATAAGAGAGAACTGACTGGCTTTTTTTCTTCTTCCCCAGAGTTATTTTCCAATTTTTTTTTTTTTTTTTTACTATCTCACTTTAAAACAAAGCTAAGAAAGACACTGTCACTGCCACTATAATCTCTATGTGCTAATAATTTGCAAAAGGAAGTGCAAGAGAGAAAGCAGAGGCCTCAGGTCCACCCCTGCTCTGCTCTGGGCACAGCAGGATGGGCCGTTCCAGGGACGATGCTCAGCACAGGGACACTGGGAAGTGCCCGTGGGCCAGGGATGCCGGCAGCCCCAGCCCTGCTTCCTGCGCTGCCAGGGGCAGCCCTGTCCCCGTCCACTCCCCGGGACCTGGCCCTTGGAATTTAAAACCCTGAGAAAGTGTAATTGTTCAGATGAATGATTAGCCCGTTACTATGGAGAAGGGAAGCTCAAAGTTTACTTCCAGAAGCATCTAACTAAGAAGTGCTTGAGAGCTCAGCCTGTGACAAATTAGCAAATGAACTTTAATTACACAAAGTCTTTCCCTTCAATTTTTTAATTAGAAGCAAGCATGTAGACGCCATTTACATAAAAGGATTTTCTTGTTTTTCTTCTACTGCTGGTATAACTGAATCCCAATTGTACCCTGCAAACCTCTGTGGATTTAACAGAGCCCGCAGGGTTACAAAACTTCTGACCATCAAGCTTCTGAGATACAGGGCACTCCAGCAGCAGTCAAAAATTCGTGCAGAAAAGTTAACTATACAACTTTTACATGTATCCGCAGCCATAAATCTGTTTAAATAATTAAAATATTAAATATCACCAGCTACAGTTTGGCAGGTGTTTACCAGCGAGAGCTTCAAACATTTCTTCTAAGGAAGGGCCTTGACTCCGTACATACCACAGTTGAGGAATGGGGGGTAAAAAGCAGCAACAAAGAAAACTTCACAATTCCCCCCAACCCGTGGATTTCCAAAAACCTGCTGCTGCCCCGGGGCTGGGCCCTGCCTGCCCCCAGGAGTGAGCACTTTCTCCCCATCACCCACATCCAACACCATGTTGGAGACAACACCAGTGCCACAGGGCACGAAGACGGAGAAGGGGGTAGCAGGAAGCCACTGAGGAGCACCCGGAGCATCCCACGTTCTGCCCACAGCAGCCCACAGTCACAGAGAACGCCCCAAGCCACCAACGGCTGCACTGTCACCGGTCTCACGTTCGTGACTATGACTTTGCCACGAGAAAGACAAGAGGTGCCTGTTGGTGATGACAGGACCTTACTGGGAAGGGAAGCGCTGGCCAGGAGCGCAGCGCCGTGCAGGACAGACTGCGGCACAGGCACCCTCACCCGCTGCCTTCACGGCCTGTCGCATCCACCTACAGCCACAGCGAAGCCACCGCTTCTGTCACCAGCACATCTAAACATCCGTGCGGATGGAAACGCTGGCCCAGACCTGATGCAGTCACCGATGTAAAATGAGAAATAAAAAGTATAGTTGAGAGTTTTAGAATGGATGAAATGAGTGAATGAGTAAGAAAACAGATGAATAAAATTTTCATGACATGCAGGAGACCATAAGGTGAATACTTGAATAAAAAAAAAAAATTTAAAAATCAATATTAGTCTGAAGTGCTACAGAATGACAATTTAAAATAGCACGACTCAACCCCGCGGAGGTTGGGCTCTCTGGGCAGCCCGTTCCGCCCCGTTGGCTGCCCTCCTGCTGCCACGGATCCCACTGCCACCCCCTCGGTACACCAGCCTGCCCTCCACACACTGGGAGGCACCAGTCTGAATCCTCCCCCAAGGACAGAATCCCACCAGATTTACCTTTAATTATACCCCGTTATTAACTACAATTCACTACAGTACTCTTTCTGAAAAGGGGGGAAAAAAGATGGGAGGAAAGGCTGCAACATCTCTATTTCTTCCGCATAGATTTTGTATGCAATCTGACTCCTGATTTCCTTTGTTTTTGCTGTAATATCCTGGAAGAGAAAATAAAATATCTTTCTTTGAGCTAAATAGACATTTTCTGTGATCAAAGTCTGCCTTGTCTCACCTTTCCCTTCTACTTTTCTTCAGAGTACAGGTTAAGGCAAAAAAAAAAATTATTTTGGCTTGACCCACACTTTGACAATTTTTTAGCATACAGCCACATCAAGGGAAAAGAAAATAAGTTTTATCGGGGCCTCTGAAAGCGCGAGTATTTGTGCCTTACTGCCACTTGAGAACGTCTGTCCCTTCCCTCCCCACCTCACACGTCAGAGCCCAAGATGCCAACAGACCCCGTCCTTCCCCACCGGAGGAGAAGCCCCCCTGGATGCCGCGTCCCTCCCTAGCGGAATTCTTTGGAAGACGCAGCCCAGGTGACAGGACCCGCGAGGGCTGGGCAAGACTCGCTCAAGCCGTTTGCAGGGTCATCATCCCTCTCGCTAACTGGATTCACAGGAAACATTACTTTTTTTCCACTGGTAACCGGGCTCGTGGCCAGCCAGGTTTTGAAGGCAAGTACACGCTGGGGCACAGCGTCCCCCCAGCAGCTCTGAGCCGTCCCGAGCCCAGCAGGACCCCGGGTCCCTCCTGCAGGGAGCAGCCGCAGTTGCTATGGAGCCCGGGCTGTGCTTCATCCCAGAGCTCTTCCGCCTGCATCCCTGCCCTCTCTCCTCTCATCTGCTCTCCTCTTTTTAAAAAAAAAAACCACAACAAACAAAACAACAGAAGGGCAGTAACTCTGCTGCACATCAGTAAATTATATTTACAGCAAGACCTCCAAGGACCGCAGGCAAAAGGCAATAGCTGAAGCACAGTGCTGCCATGACGAACTTTGCTGACTGAAGAATTTTTACGACAGATTTATTTCTCTATCATTTCAGTCAAAATATTAAGATAAAAAATGGCAATGATGACATCAAAAATGAAACCAAAATGTTTTAGAATGGCATTTGATTTTCTAGAATCTTACATTCAGTTAAAACCAAGAGCTTAGAAGCCCTATTTTAAAAAATTTTCTTCCACATTTGTGTCAAGTGATAAGTTTTTATTCTGTCGGGGAGGGGCTTAAAGGGAGAAAGAAGCTTCCCAATAAGGACAAACATTTGAGAGATGTTTCCGCTTGGCTAGTGCATGAATTGAGCCAACCACTTTCAGCGTCGTGGGTTAGCATAGGTTATCCCTCTATGGAAAACCACAATCTCAAAGGAGTCTAGACAAAAATCCAACCTGACCCCAGCAAGTCTCAAGGCTGGCTGTGCCGCGGCTGATGCCGAGAGCAGAGGCAGGGACACTCTGCCACGCGAACGATGCCAGCGCCTCCCGCCTGGCAGTGGCTGCTGACGGAGGAGCTCAAGGTTAGGAGCAAATCCGCACAGCACAGAGCAGCCTACATGCCATTTGCACTTCATTTCTTTTTTAAAGAAACACAAAAACCCAGCAGCTGCCCGAAACCCAGGCAGGAGGAATGGATCTCTTCCTGCTTGTGCCTCGTCAGCTCCAGCCGACCGATCCAAGAGGGGTTTGGCGAGGAAAGCGTCTCACTCCGCCAGGATGCAGGATGGGGTTTTCCTGCCATTGCCAACGAGAAGGGACAGACCTGCAAACTGTGGCGTTCTTTGTCCTTTATAATTTCTGATGGCTTAGCAGCAAATGCTAAAAATAAATTTTCATGCCTCATCTTCAAAGTAGATGTGGTACAATATTTAAAAAAAACCCAGAATCTATATCCCAGACAGAATATTACAAATATTTCAGAATCCAAATTGACCTTTGTGAAGAAGTACTGTAAGCCTGCCAAATGTGATATTTTACAGACAGCTTTGGCTCTATAAGCTCCTTTCTAGGCCTCTTCTCATGAATGAGACAGAGACTAAGGTGGTCATGCATTTCTGAAAAGAGTCTGACCTAAAGTGCTTACGTGCTGCTGCACAAAGGCATTTTTGAAAAACAATGACCTAAAACTGTTAGGAGCTGTAGAAGGCTAGAAGCAATATTCTGATCTCCAGGAGCAAGCTGGGGCCATTCAGGTTTCTGCTTCCTTCACGTTCCTGATGTTTAATACAGGCTTTACAGACAGGCAGGAGGCAGGACACAATCCACAGCCAGGAACTGGTTTGAACTTCCATATGAAAACACAACAGTAACGAAATAAATACATTTTTGTAACAAATAACTGCTGCTAATCCCACCTGCATGACTGATGCCCTAAATTCAGATGTGCTAAAACAGATTTTGGCTGTAAATAACATGAAATAATGTCTCAAAATTTTGACTCGAAGGGAGTCACGCTAGCGCTTGGAGTCCAACACTCCATGGAAACTTGAGGGCTGCAAGCTTGCACTTATGTTACTTTAAAGAGATGAGTCACATTAACGTGCAATAAGCATGCATGAAATCACATTCGTAATCACAACCTTGAGCTAGCAAACCAAAGCTAAGTTTCATGAAAAAATCACTAATAAACAAAAGTTGCCTTTTTTTTTTTAAAAAAAAAAAAAGGCAACAACTAAGGTTCTGCATGCTGTCACCTATTGCTCCTGAAGCGCTCTCCTGGGGAAGGGGGGCTGTTGCCTGTTTTCCATGGGAGGAATCCTCTCCATTTACATCAGTGAATGTAACTGATGTGTATGTCTAGGTCCTTCGGGCAAAACAGTAATTATTGCTCTTAACGAGATGAAACATTTCAGGTCCTTAGTGTTGATCATAACAGCGGGGGGGGAGAGAGGGGAGGGAATCTTCACAAGAAAAAATTAGTTTCTCTTTTATACAGTTTGACTTCCCTTTTCTTAAAGGGTTTATATTCTTTATAGAGAGCATATATATAAACTCATATACATAGGTGTGTGCATATACATATAGAAATGTATATTGAAATAATTGGTATGGCATTACTTAATAAATCAATCACAGCAATTGGAAACATACAAGTCATACCCAGTATCAACACCTGAGCATATTATTCAAGCACTAAAGATTATTTTTACAAGAAGCTCAAATTCCCAGGTGCCCCAGGGAATTATGCCTTGAGGCTACTTCTCCATTTGTTTACGCATCTAGAAGTGGGTTCCGATCCACAGTTTTAACTATCCAGTTGCTTTGTTCAACGTGAACTCTTTAATTAATGAGTTACATGCTCAGCCCGTGCAGCTGGGCGATGGGCAGCTGCAGCAGCGCGGCAGGTCTGAGACACCGACACAGCCCCGTGAGCAGCCGACAGCTCATCCTGCTGGTAACCGTCCAACCATCCGGCTCCATGCTGCCAGGCACCCCCAGCACCAGGTGGCAAACCAGAGCTGAGAGGCCACCAGCAAGTTCCTGCCCCCACTGAAAGAGGCAAAGCCCGGCACTGGGGGCGGCTGGAGTCCCCTCTCTGGGGGTGCCCACAGGTGGCCGTTTCAGCATGCGCTGAACATGGGAACATCCATAGGTGTCACGCCCGGAGCTGAGAGAACAGACACGAGGACTGCAACACAGGGCTGAAAATGGAGACAGACAGAACATACTTCCAGTGCTCTTAAATCACACCCCGAGTCACTATACACGTTCCTAGAAACAGCCGTATTTAGAGAAGCGATAACGGATGCTAAGGCAAATGAAGAGAGGGCACATCAAGCCCGAGGGTTTGCTGGAGGTAGGAGCAACGTATTCCACAACTTTGAGGACAGTTTTTATTAGCAACTGAATTACCTGGTTTCACTTACTGCTGGTATATGGCAATACCTTCAAACTCTGTTCCAGAGATGCAACTGTTGTTTTAACAAATCCTTGCATCCTTTGCTCCCTAGCTTTCACTCGTGATTTGGAGATTTACATGTACATCAGTTTCTGTGTAGACATTCCTTCCCAGGAGGTATATCTACTCTGGAGCTGACTAACACTACTTGATACCACTGTTTGTTGATTGACATAGAAATATAAGCAGAAGAAAAATATTCATGTATCATATCCTTCAGTGCCAAATGCAGTTGTTGAGTGACTTATTTTTAAATGACAGTAATGATATTTTTAGCATAAACACCTATTTTTCTTTAGTTTCACGTTTATTCACAACACGGAGTTAATCAGCCTCTTTTTCCCCCTCACAAAACTGTTACTGCTTTTACAGCAAAATACATCTCAATGTCCATCAGGGGGAGGGAAAGCAGTTACTACATTGAGATGGACAACTAAACTGGACCCGCTGCTGACGCCCAGCCCCGCTGCTGACACCAATGAATCAGCCAATGCCAATGAATAAGCATCTTGCTTGTCTGCAGCCATTTCGGATTTTTCAAAAGCACGCAGCACTGGTCTGAGTTTGCTCCTGTCGAGGATCTTGGCTCTCCAGCCTCTAGCTTTAGCTGATGGAAGAGATTCCTTACGTCTTTTTCTTCCACATGAACTCTGTACACACAGAAAACGCTCAACTTATCTAAGAAAGGGACTGCATGGTGGGCCATGAAGATCTTTTGCCCTCCACTCCTGATGTTCCTGCTGAGAGGTTGCTAGAGACACTGGAGAGCAAATACAAGCCCTGCTGGAAGGCCAGCCCCTGTCCCCAAGGCCAGCTTCACTTCCCTGCCACACGTGCCTCTTTCTGGTACCAGATGCAGGTGGCAGTAATGGAGTGAAAACAGAAAAAAAGTTTAACACCTACAGGTTCCTTCTCCCGAGCAAAATCCAGACTTACCATCAAGACCACGGAGCCCCAGCTCCCCCGGCCGTCAGTGGCCGAGCTCTCCCTGAAGAGGAGGTCAGCCCAGCACGAAGTGCGTGCCCCAGGCACAGCGTTATCCCGTTTGCCAGCCCCACCGTGATCCCGGGGTCTTCCCACAGTGGAACTGTATTCACAGCATAGACACTTAATAGAAGGGCCACGGGCATTCCCCAACCGCAGCTTAACCTTCAGACGGAAAAAAAGTCCTCCCAGTGTATTTTCCATAATGGGATACACTTTGCAAATAAAAGAGGGGGGAAAAGAGTTTTATGCCAAGAGCTTTTCCCCAAATTTTCACAAGTCCTTTATCAAGCCTCACATCACACAGCAGCAGAGCTCACTCCAGCTGCCTGCAGGTGGTCTGAGGGTTTTACACATCTTCCTGCTCTCCTGTGGGTTTGGATGTGCCATCTCTGTCAATCCCAAACAGATTCCAGCCATCTACTGCCACCCCGCTGGTTACCAGGCACTTCTGAAGAAAGTCATTTCACACATTTCTCTATTTCAGATTTTCCATTTGAATAAACCAAATAATAATAAAACCCCCAAAACAAATTTTGAGGGAAAAAAAGCACACATCTTTCTGCTGCTACTGTTGACAACGAGCCTGACACATGGACTCAGTTACTCTCCCCACCCCTGTGCCGGCTGCTTTGCCCATCTCTGCCAGCCCAGACGCCCCTACTCACCGCCTGCTTCGTGTGGGACCACTCCAGGAGCACATCAAGCATTCCTCTCTCTCCCATTCCTCTTCAAACCTTTGATAGATCCCATTTTCTGGGCTGCCTGCTTCTCTGCTGTGTTTGTGCTTAATTTGTGACCATAAAGCCTTTTCAGGCCAAAGCCATAAGCCAGTCTTAAGTGACACACAAATATTTTACTAACAGCAGAAGAAAGAAAAAAAAAAAAATCCAAAACCAAAGAAAGCAACAAAATCACCTCTGCTTCAGAAGAACAGCCTGACACAGCTCCCTCAGACACCCCTACCAGGCTCTGCTTAAAACCAGGTCAGCTCTGAGCCTGCTGGGCTAATTGACGGCATAATGAGGGGCACCTGTGAGCAAACAACTAGTTTTTTAACTCCTGCTAAGCTTGACTGTATCCTAAGGGCAGTTAAACATAATGAGATTTCCCTTCCACTACAAGCTTGCAAACCAGCAAAGTCCAAAGCTGTGGCAATGATGGTTTTGGTCCCTCTAAATCACATAAACCAGGATAAGCAATATGCGGAACTGAAATTTCTGCACGTGAAACACAGAACCAGCATCCAGGAACCAGCCACATGTTCAGGAAAGCCTGGGAAAAGTAGAGAAAACTAAACCAAAATATCTCCCTTCGTTTCAAAAGCTTGTTTTGACTTTCCTCTAACTGTGCTGCTAAATGTTGTTATCTGTGATTTCGGGAGATAAAAATCAGCCTTTGTTATACTTGTTAAAGTGAACTAGTCTTTCTCAATGCCTAAGCCATGGTCATTTGAGCTGTTCAACAATGCATGCCAAATGAGTTTACAGTCTATATTATGGAGCAGGGAAAAAATAACGTGGGAAGTGAGAAGGACAGAGGCAGAGCAGCCCGGTGCATGGCTGGGTGACAAGTGCAGTGAGCCCCTCCCTGCCTGCTCCCAGCCTCCGTGGGCAGAGCCGGACCCGCTCACGATGCCTTGCATTGAATACCGAGAAAAAGGAGACACGAGTAACAGGTGAAAGTGTCAAACCACATAATGAGCCTTCCACAAGCAACATACGTAAAAAATCACTCACCCTGGCATGACAAGAGTGCCCTGCCCCTCCAGGTCCAGAACCTGCTGGCACCCACTGGAGTGCCGAGAAGCCTCCCGCGGCTCCCGACAGCACTCCGGGTTATGGCCATCACGAGCCAGGGGCTTCGCGGAAATATCAGATGTTTGTTTACAAAACCAAAATCCATAATGCTCCCTCCAAGGACAACTGGTAAAATAGACAGCTCATGCAGTAAAAAGTTGTGATCCACCACTGAAGTAAGTTTTTAAGGAGCCATTCGAAGAACTAGAAATCCCAAAACTGTGTTGATTGGTGAGAAAAGGTTTTAGCAGCTGCAAGCCCTTTCTGAGATAAAACGGATTCATATCGACCATTAAGTCAGTTGTATTTTCCTTTTACTTATTACTACTACTGATTAAGTTAATAAATTTTCCTCTAAGACCCTTTGCATTTTTACTTTACTAACTTCATGCAGGTATTTCCTTTGCCTGTAGCTTCCTGTCCCTGCTTTGCATGCGACTAGAGATGTTGACACCTGCAGCGACCACCACACGAGTCACGGCAGCAGGACCTGACTCACTCTCACACAACCTTTGCTGCCAGCCAGCGTCAGCGCGCTCAGTGCAGTGCCCCGGCTTCCAGACAGGGAAAGGCTTTGTGGAAAGCGGGTGGAAGAGCCGAGCGATCAGCGCGTGTTCACAGCCACGTCCTCCCGTCCCGCCCATTCTCCCTCAGACGTGAGTGCGCACTCCACCCCGTTGGTGGTGAACTGAGCCACACGTATAACCTGCCTTCCCATCCAACACAAAAAAGCAGTTCCCAAGAAATACTGTTGGGATAATCTGGCTTTTCCTAGCACACAAGGAGTAATTAGACAATAATGAAATAATTAGTTGTGATTAGTCATTTTATTCTGCTAACAGCAAAAGTAACATGTAAAGACTAAAATGCCAACAACCGTCCCATAAATCACTGTAGATATTTTCTGCTATGGACCAATACTCAGTACTTGCCAGCTCCTAGTTTTGAACCAGGGCAAAATTCAGATACCACATTGTGGTACGCAAATCTCTGCAATTCCCCGAAGTGACAAAGGTTGTGGTTATAAATTACTACCCACTTCAACATACAAATATGACCATATCAACTGTATTTAGGGAACATTTTTTCCTATTTATGTGAAAATCTGAAACCTGTCCTCTGAGGTAAAGAAAAATCCGTGCTTTGGATGGTTATATCAGATTTCTAATATGCCTTCAAGTTTCTCATGAACTTTCTTTGCTGATATTTCTTTTCAAACAGAGTAAGAAAATACCACATAGAAGAATGAACCCTGTATCTATAAAAAGCCAATATTATGGAACATTTTGCTGGAACTTCAAAGTTTTGTGTTATCCTGTGGTGTTAGCACCAGTTACTCCTTGGAAAACACCTTCTGTTTAGTTTTTTCCAAAAGTAATGGAGACTGTGGATGCTGCGACCATACCATCATGCAAACCAAAGTGCAAAGAGGTATCATCAAGAGATTTGCTCTAAAAGCACCGTCCTCATCCAAACTAGACACATTCTCATTATAAACCATGGTTAGGATTCATTTGTTATGGAGGCAGCTAGAAAAGTAATCCAATATCAAATGAATCAAATAGTTATTTTAGTATAGAGTTAGGTAAAATGCAAAATATAGCAAAAACTTTTCAGGAGGGCCATGGGAATATTAGTGTAAGGGTCTTACTAGATGTTAGTGCCAACCAGTAAATCTTCAGACTCTTTAGATATTTAGCAAAGTTCTCCCTGTGGGCATATCGCGAGTCCCTGAAGTCAGTACGATTTCTGACATTGACTTGGTGGTGTCACAATCAGGCCTTTGGTGTGCAATTTCTTTTTTAATTAAACAGCATTGATAGGGAGTTTGTTTCAGCTTTACATCCCAGTAAAGCATAGTATGTGCCATCTGGAGTTCATTAATGCTGTCCCTTACCTAATGTACGTGCCAGGGGACACATCTATTGGGCAACTGAGGGCCACGCAAGACAAAAGGGACCGGTCAGCAGGAAGATGAGAAAAAAAGCTCGAGAAAAGCTCGAGTTGGGTCAATTACACGTATACTGACTTTCAAAGGGTTGAAATAGAGGAATCAGAATCGCCACAGACTGGTGGCCAGTCTGAAGAGCATCTCACGCCACCGCAGTCTCGCGGAGCCAACAGCTTGCTCCGCAATCAATACCAACGTGCTCCCACCACAACAAATCCTGGCTATGAACTATGACAAAATCAGCCTCCTGCAATATCCAGCATCATGTGGGCAGCAGCTTTGCAGACCAGATGCAGGTTCCGGCTAGTCCTGGGACACGACGTCCCAGTTATCCTGGGAAAGCTCCAGGGGCATCGCCCCCTTTGAGGCCCAGTCCCGCAGCCCGTCCCACTGCGTTAGGAGACGGCAGCTGAGCCCGGAACCACCCACAGGCCAAAACGAGAACCCAGAAACATTAGTTAAAGGGATAGAAAGTACATCCTGCACCTTAAACTGACTCTTCACCCAAGCTGCATGGAAAATAAGGTCCCCATTTGCACATGACCTTGTCAAGGTCAAATGACCGTGGCACTGGTGGACTAACTCAAAAAAGCAGCAGGGCTTAGAGGAAGACATTTGCTCAAGCCGTTCTGAACTAGTTCTCCTCAGACGCCGCCTCTGCTTTTATGGGCTACAAACGGGAGGGTTGTGCTGGAGGATACAGATGGAATGTATTGAACCTACACCTGGACGCTGCATCGTCGGTCAGTAACAAATCCCTCAGCACAGGTTCCTGGAAATAACGGTCTGCAGATCTGCATAGAACTGAAGAGTTTTTTAAAAATCTACAAGGATGTCATTCTCCATTAGAATAATTTCTACAGAACTGTATTAAATTCCTGAGATCTTTTGGGGTTTTAAGTCTATTTGACTACGGAGCATTTAGCTGTAAGTGCCAAAGGAAAATCAGAGAATTGCCTTTCTGGGTTAGTGACTGGGAGAAAGTGCTTAGTGTTTTGCCACCAATAACAGCCAATACTTGATGCTCTAGGGACAAGTAAACTTCCCTTTTCCTTTGCGTGCGTAATGAGCAGCAGGTTGAGGGAGGCGATTCTGCCCCTGTACTCTGCTCCTGTGAGACTGCAGCCATCCCTGGAGCTCCCGGCACGAGAAGAACATGGACCTGTTGGCACAGGGGCAGGGGAGGCCACGAAGACGATCCAAGGGCTGGAGCCCCCCTGCTGGGAGGACTGGATGGGAGAGCTGGGGCGGTTCAGCCTGGTCATGAGAAGGCTCCAGGGAGACCTTATAGCAGCTTTCCAGTGTCTAAAATGGGCTACAAGAAATCTGGAGAGGGACTTTTTACAAGGGTATGTAAGTGNATCTGTACCAGGCTCCCAGGATGACAATGATGTCACTGGCAGGCACTGGGGAAGTTCCAGACTGGACTCAGTGACGGATGGGAACTGGATTCTGGATCAGGCTCAAAGGCAGAGGAACAGACAGAGNATAAATGCTCTAGCCAGTTGTGGTCAAATAAAGATAGGATTACAGGAATGATTTAATTTGGAAGTATGAAGTATTGGCTAATATTTGGCTGCTTTTACCATAACATATATTAGTACAAATGCTGTTACCTGTCTTAAAATTAATCAGTGCGGTGTCGTGGTTTGGGCTGGACGGCCGCTCAGGCTGAATGTCAGAGGCTCTCCCCTACCTCCCCTCCCTCCAAAGACAGGCAGGGGAGAGAGACACCTAGGAGTTTAGAAGGAACTAAACTACTTTAATGAAATATTAATAATAAAATAATAAAAAGAAAATAATGAAAAAATCTGTACCAGGCTCCCAGGATGACAATGATGTCACTGGCAGGCACTGGGGAAGTTCCAGACTGGACTCAGTGACGGATGGGAACTGGATTCTGGATCAGGCTCAAAGGCAGAGGAACAGACAGAGTCCTCCTTGGACACCGGCCATTGAAGAAAGAGCTGACCCTTTGCTCCCTCAGCTTTTACCCTGAGCATGAGGCAGATGGGATGGAACACCCTGTTTGGGCAGTTTTGGGTCCCCTGTCCTGTCCGCTCCTCCCCGCAGGTGGGACCCCTCTGCGCTTTTCCGCTTCCCACCCTCCAAGGGGCAAGTAACAGAGCTGGCTGCCCTTGGCTGTTCCAGCAATAAGGACAGGCAGGAGCCTCTCTGCATCCCATCCCTCGGCATCAGCTGGAAACACGGGGCTGATCACGCTGAGCACGAATAGTTTCTGCACAACAGGCTGTTAATTTCAGTAGTCAGAAGAGGCCTAGCTAAAAAGTAAAATTACTGAACAGAAAATTGGTTCTGTTTTACCTCAAACGAGGACATCCTCTTGGAGTCTCACAATCAGAGTAGTTGGGTGGAATAGTTTTGTGTTCAAATCCTACATCCCAGCCAATTGGTTTGTATAAAATCCTTAGAACTTTCTTTTTTTTATTGTATTTTTCCATTTAAGCGGTACCTCTGCTGTTGATTACACGTTAAGAGCTGCACCAGAGAAGGTGATAAACTTAGAAGACAGATGTTTTAAAGGGAAGTGTTAAAAGATTTCATTATTTAAAGGCCTTCACTTGTTAACATTCATTTGCTAACACATTTTTTGAATTTGAGGCACCCACAACAAGAGGTAACATTTCAGAGATGTATTCTGGGGAAGAAAGAAAAAAAAAAAAAGTGAAGCAAAATTTTATTCTTCACGTAAATTGACAGTGCACTTGGAAACTTTCTGAAACTTCACCAAGTAGGAGGTGTTGACAACTGCCACTTTCAGAGCATATAATAAGGGAAAGATTTTTAGGCACAAATTCCACAAATATACTCAAGACTAGTGCTTTTCAAGACAACCAATGGGCCTTAAGCACATGCTTAAAAGTCATCTTAAAATGGGGTGCTATTTTTTCCATGAGGGCCTTAGTGACAACTGCAAGTCCCCATAGTCGAGGCGTCCCTGTACCCCCAGAGCAGTGTCATTCGCCTTTTCGGCCACCACCGCAACGGCTAAACTTTCTACCAGGCTGATGCTGCCAGGTGAAGAACAAGCAGTCAATATCCAGAGAGCTGACATGAGCCGAGACAAAACAGGCAGAAAGGCCACTGCTAAAGTATCAAGACCGCCCCTGCGCCAAACTTGCCATTTCTGAGCATACTTTAGCACCTTCCAAGCACTTAAACATACAGAGAAGAGCAAAAGTGTGGAATAGGTGGTAGGTTGGGAATGCTGTATTTCAGCTGAGAGCTGCGAGCCTAGACTGACAGCAGTGAACATCTCCTGCCAGTAAATTATTATTTTATACTCTACACATTTCTTTGGAAGTATCATGATGTGAGAAATAACAGACAAGAGTCAGTCTGTCTCCAGTGCTTTCTGATTCCTGTCTGCATTTTAAACCATGTCAGTGGAGGCGCAGCCACATTAACTGAAAGGAAAAGAAATCCTGATGAGATAAATGACATTTAAAACCACCAAGGGAGCAGGCAGCTGGAAAAAAATGAACTTTCTTTTTTTAATCTAACAGGTTAAACAGCGCAGAATAGGAAGCAGTTCTCAAGATACGCAGTATATGCATTGCAGTTCAGAAAATAGGAAACGTCCAAATCAGTTACTCAGTGAGCACAGAAACCCGATTACTTTGTACAGCAATTCATCATAACTCCTATTACCCCGGAACGCCCACATTTACAGCTGCGGAGGACATTTATCAACAATTACAGGCCCTGACATTTCGACTCAGTCATATAAGACAGAGACTCCGTGAGGATCCTGAGGAATAAATGGAGCAGGAAGGTGCAGCCCACTTAACCAATGGAAGGCAGAGACATTCCCTGCGACGGGCTCGCTGGCATCCTAAAGCAAAGCTGTTGCAAATCACAGCTATGTTTATTAACCACACCAAAGAGAAACTGGGTGGTGAGGAGGGGGAGAAAAATCCCAAACACAGAATGCAAAACAGGACATTTGAAAATGGATTATACCAAGGTCTTTAGGTAGCAGATGACTCGTGTAACATATGGATATATACAGCACACACTATGTACATGTTTATATATGCATAAACACATATAGGAACTAACCTCACAGGCATGCTCCATCATGGTGCACACTGCTTGTCAGCTTTACCTGAGGAGAGTACCATTCCTTGCAGTGCACTTCATTTTAAAACCTGTAGGCTGTTCCTAGCAGACAGATTTAAAAGGATTTTTACGATTCATGCTGCAAAAGACTAAAAAAAAAATAATCCATCCCTGCTGCATAAGATTATATTTTCCGTCTCTATCCTCTGAATAGTGGAATCGGATGAGAAATGATTTGTCAGTCAGTCCGGGGATGCATTTAGAGGACAGAGAAGAAAAAGGGAAAAAAAAAATAAAAAATCAATCATACAGTAAAATCTGCTCACCATGTACACACCCCCAAAGTGAAGAATCAGAGCAGCCTAACTGAGGAGAAGCTAAAGATGGATTTCACCAGAAGGCTGCAGTTGCTGCGTGATGCACTGTAAATCCTGCTCCCTCCGGGGAGAATGAGCTCACTGCGAAGATCCAGCAGCCGCCCCTCAGCCATTGCGGTGTCACTGCAGCTCGCAGCCCAGCGCGGGCACGTCATCACACCCGTCCCTGAGAACGGAGAGCCCTCCCTTTCGGAAAGGCAACTCGAGCGTGCTGGGGTAGAACCCGCTCACCTCCAAGGCAGCCCGGGCTCCCCTTGTACCTGGATGCGGACAGGACGTGCATTTTCAATTTAATGATTAAGCCAAAGATTTGCATCCAGCACAGACTGAATCTCAGCCGAGCTCCTCCTGAAGCAAGGGCTGAATTACTGAAAAGGGCAGGGAAGATTTGAAGGATATTTGGATTTAAAAATAGCCAGCAGCCTTTGCACTAGCTCCTAGCAAAGGAGATGGAACCAAGTTATATGGAAACGCTTACAGGTGTAAGTGCAGGGCCAGGCGTTGGAGCTCATGGGAATATATAATATAGGAATGGCATTGCTGAATAACCCCCTGCTCTGAAATTATGTGGAAATGATAATACGGTGGCAAAAAGGCAGGTGTCTTTACAAACTCTTGTAAGGTATGATTTGAGAATTAAAGCACTGCAGATACAGAAAGCATGTCTTTAACCCTTAGCTCGCTGTCTCTCGCTACTTTTCATAACTGAAAATTTACTCGTTTTCAATATTCATACTTATGACATTGAAAATTCCCCTTTGCATCGGAACTGCATAACTGATACAGATAAACCGAATGTATTTGGTTACAAGATACTTATAACAGCCCCACACTGCAAAATTATCTAGAAGTAAAGAGGATACAGGGTCTATTTATTTGTTTTTCGTATCTTCCTGACAGTGAAGACCAGGAAGCATTCCCAGTGAATGTCACTGAACTGCTGACAGGCACGACACAGTGATCTGAGCACAGGACTGGAAAGCAGAAATCTACCCTGAAGTATATTCTCAGTTTATAGAAAGGAGGGGGTGCAGCTTTTCCCCTTTAAACAATACCTAAATATCTGGAAGGTTCCATTTAAAAATCTGGTTTTCCCCGAGTCCGAAGCCCCTGATCCTGTCCAGCACCTGAATGCAAAGCCAAGAAACACAGAAACACGTGTGACTTGTAACCAGATTCCTAGAAACTTGTTCCTATTTTTTGTGGTCAGCCACGGCTGTGTTTCAGATGCCCTCTCCCCCTACTCTGCAGTTTAATTGCCCTTTGACAAAGGACAAGTAGTAGCACTTAGAGAAAACCATTAGAACAAAATTTGTATTTACTTCATAGAAACACTTTAAAGCAAAAATATGACAAAATTTCTAGCGATAGGAAGCTCCAAGAACAGAATCTCTTTGGGTTTTGCGTATCAAAGCCATAGACGCCAGATTTTCCCTTTTTCTGTGCATGTGTACTGAGCTGCACGCCGTGAGGCAGACAGGGGCTCCTGCTTTACAGGGCTGGTGGCTGCTGAGCCCCAGTTTCTGCGCATTGGATCCCCCCGAAGGCTGGCACCCCTGGGGGAACAGCGCGTCGCTCTGCCAGGGACATCGCCGAATCGGCGCCTCCGTCTGCAAACACACAGCCACTGAATTCAGTGTCGAACACGGGCAAAGGTCCACTACCAGCTCCAGAAATCTCTGTCTTCAGCTTTGACAAAAACCCAGCACTTCTCGCTTCTTTATCGCACAAATACTTTTTAAAATTAGATCGCCTGGCTACAGCCCAGCCTACTCCACAACGCGCAAACCACCGAACCACACGGATTCCAGCCAGTTCCGAGTTTAGCTCAGGAACCAGCTCCGTCAAGACAGGAGGACTGGCAGTGGCCCTGAGGAGAGCTGTGCAAACAATAGCTTTTGGACTGCTGGATAAATAAAACCATTTTCTATTTTTAGGCTTGAATTGCAACATTTTGTGGGAGTTTGGAAGTAAAACAAATAACACTGGATGCAGTGTTGTAAGTGATATAAAGCAAGAGGCCACCCTCAGCTTACATCACTCAAAGAATCGGGTTTTGTTTTTCAGCTGGCAAGCGCTAGGGAAAACGTGTTCTTCTGGCAATTTCCATCTACTGAGCCGCATCCACTGCAGCTTCTCCAAAGCACTCCACTGCACAGCGCTTCACCACCCAGAACAGAAATGTTAATCATCTTTAAAAACCTGAACTTAGCAAGTAAATAAGAGCTGAAAAAATATTTATGTTCCACTTCTCTGATTCACACTAGAAGTGGTCAGAATTTCTTACATTTTAGAGGGTGAAAAGCAAACAGAAGTCTGGTTTTTGTTGTCACTGTTCTGGTTTCCGTCTTTCCCAGCTCCCTCAGCATACTGGTACAGTTCTCTGGGACAGAGATCAGCGGGCCAGCCAGGTCATTGTACACGTAGCACCTGCGCAGAAACTGCAGAAACCGGGCACGAATCTTCTCCTCAGCCCCTTGCTCAGTAATTGCTGGAGATAGATGTGAAAGACCCTGCACAGAATGCGCAGAAAGCCCTGGGATTGCAGCAGTTACGCCAGGGGCGGCGGGAGGGGTGATTTGTACTCTCCAGATGGAACAAAACCAAACCTTCTTAGCCAACAACATACTGGGATGAGATCTTGAGGTGAAGGTCTTAAGCAATGCTTGGGTAACCAGGGAGGCTGCAGGGCTGAGGAGGGCGGGAGCAGCAGTCGGCCACATTCACTGCCCATCCTCTGCCGCAGGGGATCGCTTTGCACCTCGTCCTCTGGAGCAGTGACAACCCCCGGGGGCTACGGCTAGACAGGAGGTGTCCCCAGAGAGCCCTTCTTTACTTGCCTTTCAGGTAAGCCTCAATCTGTATTTCTGCTGTCAAACCTGCTTCTATCAACATCTCTTAGAAGCAAAGAATGCTGTGCCTGAGTCCTAATGGTAGAGTATCCATTTGAATACCTCAAATAAAGCAAGTCCTGCTTACAGGCACTGAGTCCTGTTTCCTGCACCTGTCCAGGCTGCAAAGCCAAGGATGATTCTGTAAGGAATGAGTGATACTAATCATCAGATTTTTGCCACTGGGCCATCAGAAATTGCGGTAAGAAATAACGCACTGAAAGGAGACAAGCATATGCAAGAAACAGTGGTGCACGCTCATAAATTCAACTTGAAGAAATCAAATCTCACTAAAAAGTAACAAGATTGGCCCAAATAGAAGACTCAGGCTCTTCTGCGCCCAAGTCTTGGTTTTGTTTCACCTGCAAGAGGATCTCATTTCCGCTGTTCTCTACCTGTGCAGTGCAAAAGCCTTTTAAAACCTAACATTAAAAACTACACAAAAGGAAATTTTGTGTTCATTTAGTTTCTGCTGAATCCCGACGGACTGGGGAGACGTTATTTTACCCCTCTCTGCTACCTTCACTACTTATAAGGCGTATATCCCGTTCACAGTCTCCCCACCTGATCCCGTGAGCTCAGCTGACTCGAGGGCTGCCAGTAAAAACGCACAGAATCAGGGTCCTCACCAGCAGCTGTCAGGATTGGTGACATTTGTGGCTGTCACTTTGCTGGGGGCTCCAGGGGTGGCAGGGATCGGAGCTGAGGGGCAGAAGCTGGCTCTGGCTCAGCTCGTGCCACCCCAGCGGCAGCTCAGGGGACTCCAGGCCCGTGGTGCCAGCAGGCTGAGGCTCCCCAGCAGCACTCAACAGCTCGTCCCCACCAGCTTCATCAATCTTACCCACTTCTAAGCTAATATAAGCCAATTTAAGAGTGTCTACATAACCCTCTTCCCATTTAAATCACTTCAGAAATATCATTTACTTGAACTAACGTGGTTATCATATGTAGACCTAAGTCCTTATTCCTTTCCTTCTTTAGACTGTATATTAAATCAGATCATTGAATTCATTGTGTCATGATTGTTTTGGTTTTTAAATCGCAGATATAAAGGAGTGGAACCAATAGACTGTGTATCTATTAGACCCTCTCATGTCAACAGCCTGGATAAGTATGAACAGCTCAGAAATGGGTATCTCAGAACAGTTTGGTAGTTAATCATGAATGCTGTTCCAAGAAATGCACAGCATAAAAATATCCATACCGGTTTGATTTCCAGAGGCAGCCAGGAAGGTTAATAACTAAGCCATTGTTGGCAGGGAAAAAAAACAGAGGAAAACAGGTAGTTCTCAGATTTCAGCAGGTTTTGGGGACCTGTGTTTTGCACAGGTGAGCAAGACAGCAGTTCCTTATTCTTCAATAAGAAACCAAAGAAACTTCAATCAATATTATCTGTTTTTAAACTAGTTTAAGTTTATAATCAATCTGGGATTACAAATAGGTTTTGTGTGATGCCTAAAATACCTGTTCCTCTCAACTGTCGCAAGCTGCCACACGGGTACAAAAGCACGTGCTTGAAACTGAACACAAAGTTGAAGTTGTCTGGCCAGGCAGAGAGAGTTCCTGACCAGCGGAATACGGCCTGCTCTGCTCCAGGGGGGTGGGTCACTGTCTCTGGTTTAGAAGGAACTAATCAATATCTGATTGTTCTGACATGCAAGTAAGCAAAACAAAAGTGAGTTCCAGCCTGAAAGAAGATCACAGCTTAACAAATCAATAAGCTTTTGAAGATTTCATCCAATACAATTTACAATTTTCCATGATCACAGCAGAGTGCTTTTCTGGCAATAACCAAAAATCTTTTACCATAAAGATTTCTATGAAAATAAACGCATTCATCCAATTACTAATGAAAGATCCCAGAGGCACGCTGTCACAGCTGTATTGTGATATCTACTAGTACAGAAGAAGACTAAATTGACCCTGTTTTATACCTGCCTTAAAGCAGAAAAGGCTTCTGGTAGATTGATTTTCTGAAAGGAAGATCAGTCAAGAGAGAACAAGACCAAGAGAAACTGAGCACCAGAGGTGTGTTGTGCGGTGGGGACAGTTCAGTGCCGGGTGGCAGGAGAGGTACAAGGCTGTTTGCCCAGGTGTTATGGTTTGAGAAAACCCAAAACAATTTATTGTCGTTTAGACAATTATTCTCTCACCTGATGACCCCTCCCCACCCAGGAAGGGGAATCGGGAAGAAAACAAGGAAAGCTGGGGGTTGAAAGATAAACAGATTTAATAGGACAGAACTAGATAATTAGCAGTATGAACACAAAGGAACCCCTGTGGATCCCGATGCCCATATGCACCGTACAGGGATTATACTCAGCCGACTATATCCGTAGGAAGACGCGCGCTCCCGGCAGGGGACAGTAACTGTCAGACACTGGGAGCGCTACGGCTTCAGGAGGAAGGGGAGGCCTCAGGGGTCCGGCACTGGGGCAAGAAGTCCTCTGGATCACCACCATCAAGGGGGAGCCATCAAGGGGGCGAGCGAGCGAGGGGGAGTGCGAGCACGGAGGAGCACAGGGGAGCAAGGGGGAACCAATTTTGCAGCAACTTTCTAATTTATATTGAATGTGACGTTCATGGTATGAAATAACGCTGTTGTCCAGCTTGGGTCAAGTGCCCGAGTCCCGCTGCTCCTCATCCTTGCGCCTGACCAGCTCAAAAACACTGAGGGAAGTGACAGCCCGGGAAGGTCACGGAACAGATCCTCCTGGAAGCTGTGCTAAGGCACATGGAGGACAGGAGGGTGATTCGAAACAGCCAGTGCGGCTTCACCAAGGGCAAGTCCTGGCCAACCTAGTGACCTTCTACGATGGAGTGACTACATCAGGGGACAAGGAAAGAGCCGTGGATGTCGTCTATCTGGACTTCTGTAAGGCCTTTGACATGCTCCCCCACAACAACCGGCTCTCTGAACTGGAGAGGTATGGATTTGATGGGTCAGCTGTTTGGTGGATGAGGAATTGGATGGATGGTCGCATCCAGAGGGTAGCAGTCAACAGTTCAATGTCCAGATGGAGACTGGTGACAAGAGCTGTCCCTCAGTGGTCTGTATTGGGACCAGTACTGTTNTCCTCCTGGAAGCTGTGCTAAGGCACATGGAGGACAGGAGGGTGATTCGAAACAGCCAGTGCGGCTTCACCAAGGGCAAGTCCTGGCCAACCTAGTGACCTTCTACGATGGAGGGACTACATCAGCGGACAAGGAAAGAGCCGTGGATGTCGTCTATCTGGACTTCTGTAAGGCCTTTGACATGCTCCCCCACAACAACCGGCTCTCTGAACTGGAGAGGTATGGATTTGATGGGTCAGCTGTTTGGTGGATGAGGAATTGGATGGATGGTCGCATCCAGAGGGTAGCAGTCAACAGTTCAATGTCCAGATGGAGACTGGTGACAAGAGCTGTCCCTCAGTGGTCTGTATTGGGACCAGTACTGTTTAGTGTCTTCATCAGTGACATAGTGGCATCCAGCGCACCCTCAGCAAGTTTGCAGATGAGGGTGCCAAGGGCCCCAAGCTGAGGGGTGAGGGCCTTTAAAGGTCTCTTCAATCCAAACCATTCTGTGATTCTGTAATTCTGTGATTCTACATATATTTCTGATAACTACCCACGTAATTATACCTGCTACACCTGTAATGACACCTGTTACATTTGTAATTACACTGACAGCAGTAATTTTTTCCCCATTAATTTAAGATGACCAAAGTCAGAGCAGATCCTGGCCCATGGTTTGCAATATTAATTATTTGAATTTCAAAGTCAGAGAAGTGTGGACAGAAAAAAATCCTGAACATTTAATTTTAACACTTCAGTGTTTCCTACCTGATTGATACCTTTCCCTGCAATTTATGACATTTTTTCTCTTAATGTAATTATTTTTTTAAAATTAAAATCCCTTGTATTTGAGGTTTAGGATAACGAATACTGCAAAATCCTAAATGCGCATTCAGGGGTTAAACATGGCACCCTTTCCCTGGTGTTTCATTGTTATAACTTTGCAACATTGTGACAATGCTGCTCCTTTTGTTTCAAAATAAAATCAATTTCCCCTCCTACAAGGTGAAGAAAGTGATTGTCTTTTGAAAGAAACAGAGTTGGACTCACTGCCTCACCAGGGTGCGTTGGCAGGAGGGAGTACTGTCAAGTATTGGTAGAAATATTAAACATAGCTTTACTATGAATGAAGGGAGTTCCTACTTTGGAGGAGTTGGCCCACGAGCCGCACATTCTCATTCCGGAATATTGCTGGAAATGCCGTAACGAAATCTCTGTGTTGGTGGTAGCGGTAGAGCATTGCTCCGAGTTCCCTTTTACGCCTTGGCCTGTGGCTCCACCCAGCATCCGGGGGCAGCTGGGGAACCTACGGACCTGTAAGCAGTTTGAATCCGCTGGACGACAGCTACATATTTCCACCATGCCGGAAAAAGAGCGGGCTTGAAACTAGGATGCTGTGTCTTCCTTACCTTCCCATACAGCTGTCCAATTACAAACCGCATCCTGCCAAGGGAACGAGGTAGGCTCAGCTCCTCTCTTCTTCCCAGGAGAACAGGGGAGCACCTTCATCAGGAAAACCTAACAGAGCTCTGTGTTTGCACAAGTTCCTCCTAGGGAAGAGCCTGTTGCTGCCAAAAAGCCGGTAACAGAGGAAGCCAGTTCGGAGACAATGTGGTATTTGTGCTGCCAAAACAGGCACCAGCCCGTGGCGAATACACTGCTTCACCCAGGCTACGCTCGGGCTTTGCGCAGCACCCAAAGATCAGATACTTGTCAGGGGGTTTTGTGCTGGAAGGAGATACTGTCAGAGCACCTCCCGCCTGCGAGGAGTGGCCTGGAGTTACTGCTGGTTCCTAGAGTGGAGGAAAGCGCTCTTCAGCCCTGCTGACCGGGGAATAGCCTGTGGCTGTCAATCTCCTCCGCCCATCTCTGGTTTTGGTGGGAGAGGGCTGACAAGGCGGCTGTGTCAGTGGCCCGGCAGTTGCTTTGGTGGCCCCCGAGCCAGTCAGCCCGTACTCGTGTCACCACGGTGCTGAGCCTCCAGCTTCCTAAGCACTGCCGCCATCCCCGGCCTGGTGAGGACTAACACATTCCTGGAATGCAAAACTCGCCCTTCTTTCCTGCGCTGGAGGCTGCCCGGGCCTCCCTGCTGGCGCCAGGTGGCAGGCAGGATTGCCGGGCGGCAGAGTGTGGGCAGGAGCTGCGGGACGAGTCCGGGAGCCGGGGTGGCCTCCAGCCCTCCAAGCCGCGACTGACCGTGCAAGGGTGTGATAAATCAATGTGTGAATACAAGGAACTTGCTTTTTGAGCAGTTCTTCAATTAAAATGTATTTCATTTGGCCAAGGGAAAATTTGCCCTGAGTTCCTTAGCAGAACAGCACTGATTTTTCATCATGCAAATTAAATACAAATTTCTCAGATTTCCCGTGGCCAGGTGTAAGAGAAGACCCTTGAGGCGCTGGGGCACTTGGCAAGGCTGATCTCTGCGGCGGCTGTGTGCGCCCTGTGTCCCCCAGCGGCAGCACCGTGTCCCGCAGAGGCAGCGCCGCGGCCCTCCAGCTGTGCCCAGCTGTGCGGCAGCCAGCACCTGTGGGCACAGCACATGGCTGGGGGAGCCGTGTGTCGGGGGAGCTGTGCTGGGGCCACGCTGCAGAGTACGGGCAGGGGAGGTCCGGGGAGGCTGAAGACCGTGGTGTGGAAGGACGGTGTGCTGAGGGTGGGCTGAAAGCCGGGGACGTGGCCCTGAAAACGTCTTCTCTGGCCGAACCGTTACTCTGCTTTGCCCGACGATGCCGTGGCTGCGGTGAGTGTAGGGCACGGAGCAGTGAACTCCCGGCCGCGTCCTTCCGGGAAGGTGGGAGGTCAACACTCCTCGCTGGGACACTGACCCGCTGGAGACCCACCAGCGGCAGGGTTTCACTCGGGCTTCGCGACGGCCTGCTGCGGGCCGGCAGGGAGGAGCCATCCGCCCCGGGGGCCACGCCGCGCCCTCTGCTGAAGCGAGCGGCACTGCGGGCACCCGCCGGCCAGCCGGAAGAAACGGCCACGCGGTGTCTCCGCCAGCCGCCCGCAGCAGCCCGGCACCGCGTCCCTGCGGCAGCACGAGGCGGCCCCGGCCGTTCCCCCCGCAGGGCCCCGGCCGGGGCTCGGGCGCCTCAGGCGGCGCGAGGGGGGGACGGGACC
>VZSF01004651.1:97338-113434 GCA_013398295.1 Chionis minor
GGCGCCTGGGGGGGCCTGGCGGTGCGAGCCCGGGCCCGGGCCCGGCCGCGCGTGAAGCGGCGTGGCGGTCGCGGCTGCCCCGGCGCCGCGGTGGTTTCCCGGTTGGGAGCCGGGCCTCGGGAAGGCCTTGAGCGCCTCTTCCAGCGCTGACGTGCGCTCCCGGGCCGGCGGCCGGCGCGACACTGTGCTGCTCAAGACGCTTCGCCCACAGCTCGGCCTGCCCGGTTCGCACGGCCACGTTCCGCGCGCTCCTGCCTGCCCGTGCTCCCGGCTCTGTAAAACACGGGACCTTTTAGAGCGACGGTGTAACGGCCCGTTCCCCGCGCAGCGGCACAGCCCTGCTCTCGACAGGGTCTAAGAGGAAACAAGGGAACCGTGTAAAACAGGCGTGCTGTGATCCTTCTGTTACAGCCCTGATCTTCGCCATGTTTTGCCGTACGCTCCCTGTGCCACATCCAGCGGGATTCCCGTTAGTTTGCTGCGTGAAGCGGTTATGTCAGTGTGGAGATGTGAGCGTGGCTCATAGTGTGTGTCTCCCCGGGGGGAGACAGGTTCTGGCCACACACAGCTCGCCCTCCTGCAGCCCCCAGCGCGCGGAGGCTCCTCCGGTGAGGAGCAGGAGCTGAGGTGGGATGTGCCGAGGCTGGGTCAGGTGGGCTGGGAGCTGGCTGATGCTCTCCGGGCGCTGGAGCCACAGCTCCGGTTGGCCACTGCCATAATTTAAACTTCAGTGGTTGTGGTTGTTCTTTGGTAACAACCTGGGCTTTCAGGAGCTTGCGGGGCAGGAGCAGGGAAAAGCTTGCCTGGGTATAAACACGTACCCAGACACGTACCACATCTGGTCACGTGGAGGGAGAGGAAATGCAAACAAACCCAAGCAACAGAACAGCTGGGAAGTAGAAGAGGCTATCCAGAAGAAATGTATTTCAAAACTCAGTCACCCGTTATGTTGAAATTCAAAAGATTTTGTGGTCCCCTGGCTTTTTAGAAGATAAAGATTAATGTCATTAATGTAGATTAAGCAGTTTGGGTTTTTGCTGGTTTCATTTCATGTAGGAACCTTCCTTCTCTTTGTAACTGGAATCTCTTCCTTCATTTGACGCTTCTGTTTCACGCCAGGTCTCTGCATTGGCTTCTCCCCCTCAGCACCCTTCTAAACCAGCTTCTTTCTCCCTCCTGCTGTTCCCCTGAGCCCCTTCATGAGCTCTGCCCCAGCCTCTCTGCCTCTGGAGCAGGAATGGGCCAAGCACCGCTCACTGTCTGTGCCTCCTCCGTCCTTGCGTGTGCCTTGGCCATCCCTTCTGCTGCGCTCGCCAGAACCCAGGGTGTCTCACCTGCCGCTCTCTCCTTGTACTTACTGCTGAATTTCCTGTCAACTGCTCTAGGATGGGCAGTACGGCTGTCTCCTATGGTTGTTTACACACACAAACATGTTACATGGGTAAATTCCGCCGAGTCTTATAGAATTCAAATATTATCTGTCCCTTGAGCTGATTTAGAAGTGAGGCAACCGATAGAGATCCCTTTGTGCATTGGTTACTCCGAGCTCGGGGGAGAGTTGTTATTCAGCACACTCTTAAAAAAACAAAGCAACATGTGACCGTCGGTGTTAAATATACTGCGCGTAGCGAACACATGATCTAGTTGTTGCCACATATCCTCTGTTGCTTAACAGTGACACCTAAAATGCATCCTGAAAAAAGGCTAAACAAACGCAGTTATGGGATTCCTGAGCCTAAAGTATTTTCAATAAATGAATAAATAAACTTTGGCAGAAAAAGTCCTTGAGACTATTTTATTTGGCTGCCACCTATGTTGAACAATAAAAATTAAACCTACCCCAAAATAAGATCTTCAGCTACGGAAAGAGACACAATGTACTGACCAGCTTCTTTTTGGTTCTGTGAGACTTCCCAGCTCGCTAACAAAAGCGCCCCCACGTTTTGGCATTTCATCATGTTTATTAGCCGAGATGTCCGTGCTAGTGCTTCTGCCTGTCATACTGTACTGCCACGTTGGGGAGGAGCAGCGCTCTCATATTTTACATGCCGTTCGTGCAAACCCACTTGGTTTATTCTGGTTCTGTTTTCAATTATGCCAAGCAGGTTCCTGGGTAGAACTCCACTTCAGCAGTAATGGAAACGGCAGCGGAAGCACTGCGACTCTGACCGGCCAAGAACAAGTACCAGCCTCTATTTCCATTCACAATGGTGACATGGAAAAGATACTCCTTGATGCTCAACACGAATCTGGAAGAAGCAGTTCAAGAGAAAGTTCACATTGCGACAGGTAAACAAAACGCTTTATTGCGAGCAACGTAAAGCTTTCTATTACACAGTGCCCTTTTTATGCCTAAAATGCACGGACAAATACAGAAGTGCATGCATACGTGTGCGCATGTATACGTGTGCACATGCATATACACACATGCACAGAGGAAGAGAGAAGAAAATTTCCTATTTAAAAGATTGGTATTTAATGCTTGGGTAGAAGCCTGTCCTGAGACCAGAAGGCAGTTACCGAGGAGAGGACTCGGGAAGACTTCTCCCGTCTCGTGGTGATGCCACCTTGGGGTTTCGGTGTATCCGGAGAAGTCCAGCAGCAGCCGCTGAATGTCCCTCGGGTGTGCCGGCCGTGTGCCGGCGGCAGCTGCGCTGGAGTAAATTGAAGATTCCAGAGCCGTGCGTGGCTGTCACCCTTGCGCGAGCAGTGTCAGCGCGGCTCTGAGGAACACATGGTGCTGCTAACGCTGCTGCCCGCAACAGGAGGGCCAGAGAGAGGGCAGGAGAGGGAACTTGTGTTCTGTAATGAGGTACGTCAGTTACTAGGTCTTGGGTGATTGCTACAGAATGGTCCTATATCTGTCTTACAAAACATCATCGATTCCTAGGAGTATAACACAACGAAACGGCTGAGATCTGGTGCAACTTGCCAGCCAGTGTCATTCATTCGTTCGTTTGATTTTGGTGGGCTGTGAAGTCTGTAGCATAACGCTTACCAGTAGGATGCAGAACTTCCCAGGCTTACTGGGCTAGTTTGACTTCAAACCAAACCCCACTTGTATTCATCCTTTGCTGCTGTTATTTAGAAATTAACAGGGGCAAATGGTACAGCCGTGCGGGCGTACCTCTGCGCTGCTGAGGAGCAGCTCTGTGCAGCAGGCACTGCCTGGCAGATTGCTAGAAAATCAAAGATTAATTGAACACGATGGCTGGATTATATTGCCTGTTCCCAGGTTAATGTTTTAAATTATGGTCAAGGCACTATAGCTCTTGGGGAGGACTGTGCATACAAGCCTCATTGACAAGCTTTTAGTTCATACCATAAACAATGTCATAAAAAGTGTAATGAGTTTTCTTACTTGCTCTTCTCTTTTTATCAAGCCCTCCTCGTTCCCAGACACCTCAGGACAGTCACAGAGCTTTGGAAATAGAGAGTCACAGCAGCGGGGAAAAGAATAGCTTTCAGGTAAAAATCTCATCTTGTTTTGGGAGAAATAATTTCTTACTCTCATTGTTTGAAAACCAGCATTATGAAATAAGAGGGGGAACTGCTAATGCAGAGACTTAAATAACTTAGTAACTTAGAGTAATCTTTGCAGAGTCAGACTTCCTGTGTTCATAGCTAACTTGCATGTATTTTTTAATTTTTTTTTTTTTTTAAACCTGTAACCAGAGGTATTTCAGAAGGATTTAAGTACCCTAAGGTGTTATCTTTTCAAATGGCCTCGTTCCAGCCCTCAGGTCCTACACGTAGCTTTTAGGGAAAAAGGTGACGCAGAGGATGATGACTGCTGTGCTATTAGAGAGAGCTGGAGTCTGCACCTTGCTAAGCCTCCCGCTTCTGGTCATCCCAGATGTGTCTCGATCGTGGTTTCTTTTGTCCTGCGAAGTGGGCATTATTCTTCCCGACTCAGCAGGTGGATTGTGGTGTCGCTTTGCACTAGGGTGTCTAGGAAATGCATCCGCAGGGTGGGTATATGCGTGGCTGCGCAGGTGAACCTTAGTGTTCTGTGTCGGCTTGTCACGCAGAAGTTTCCTCTTCCCCCTTTGACTGTCAACTTGGCGCATTCCGTGCATCTACCACAATGAGGTTTTATTTACATGCATTACTGCTGGTACATTATGAATTTAAAAAGTGAATTTCACAGCAGTGAGAATTTATAGAGTCACTTAAAAGTCACAGCCAGTAACATAAGTTTTCAAAGCCCATAGCTTTATGGTTTTGGTTCACTTTAACAGCTGGTACTTAACATTTCTACCTGCTGCTTTGAAAAACTCACTGTTATTTCTGACTTAATTTTGTACATTTGCTTACATACTTGCAAAGAAAATTAGTAAATACATTTGAGAAAAGAGTGGGAAAAAAAGATCCTGTATATTAACCATGTTATATCAATATGTAACCTGTCATCATGCAATAAGCTAAAATAAGTCTTCACTGTAATTAGATACTAGCTTTAATGCAAAAAAAAATTACTTACAGAGCATTTTGAGGAGTGAAGGATTAGGGATGTTTAAGTAGATTTCTCTGCTCTTCCAAAGACTTGCTCTATCATCTTGGGTAAATCCCAGTTTACATACAAAGAGATACTGTTTTCTCATTAGAATGAAATATATTCTGTGCCTGTGACTAATTCTTACAGGGTTAGCAGTTGGCAATTAGAAATCCAAGATTATATTTCACTTGGAGTCTCTGCATAAAAAGAAGTAGCAATGTATGATAAACTGGCAAAAGTTACCAGCACTAAGAGTTACTCGTGCTCCAGTGTGCAAAGGTATTTCTCTAATTCTAGTAGGAACTCAGGACCCTTACATTTTACTTTAAAACCTGATTTCTTCCAACACCTCCCTTTTTCAATTACTATTGTTTATCATCTGTAGCTGAGTGTGTGTGCTGGGTTTTATCATCTTGGGATCGCCTTTTTTCCCTGGCTGTCTGTAGTAGTTCATGGATTATCTTTTTCTACCCAGTGTTACGAACTTTTCAAAACAAAGTGCGTGTGTTTGGTGTTTGTAGAGTATTTAACCTGGTGGGGTTTCAACATCGTATAGTTTCTACATTATACAGCTGCATCAATAATACATAGATTTAATCAGTTCTCAAAATTTCATGAAATGTGCTCGGTCCCATTGCCTCTTCCTTTATCTGAAACGCTCCCCATCATGTCTACAACACCTACAGAAATCCAGCTGAATGAATTACCTCCTTTAGGTTAGCTAAATGTGTTACTTGAAATTAGTTATTTTGTATTTCCACAAAACCTTTAATATCTTTAAAGATCATTATTTAAACTTGGAGACGATCAGAATGAAAGTTGCCTGGACGATTTCATTTCCATTCTCAAGTGTGTGCATATGTATCTATTTTAATTCTGTGATCAGATACTATTTTTATCACAAGACGCTGGCTCCATTTAATGCACATGTATTAAGCAGGAAACTATATTCTTATTTAGCATTTATGCTGTAATTCACTTGAAAACAAAGCCACTGTTTGTTTGGGGGTTTTTCTGCACAGCTGTGTGCAGACAGACCTGGGCTCACTTCACTTCACCCGCATTCCCAATCCTGGCCGAAAGCCGGGGAGCGTTACAAGGCTAGAATTCCTTTCGCTTGCCTCGCGTTAGCTTGAGCGAGGACGTGGGGACGAGTGTGAGTCCGTCCCGCTCTGAATGCTGGCAGCGAGTTTCTGCTGCCGAACGCCAGTCAGATCCTTTCCCATCCTGTAGGTGAGGATTGGGTGCAGGCCCCTGGCGTTCTCCTTCCAGGGTAGGCTTTACTGAAGCAAACAGGGGATGTGGTCCTTTCCAGTCGCAGCCTGCTCTGAGGCCGGCGCTCTCTCCTCTGCCTGTCTCTACCTCTGGTGTCGGAGGGGGGAGGAGAGCTCCAGAGGCAGCCTGGCACACGCATGCTCCTCCATGCTGCGCAGCGCAGCTCTGGTTCGCAGTACTGGCTTCCTGCCTGCCCTAGTCCCCAGTGCCCTCTGACAGTGGCTCTTTGTTTTAGTCTGAAGAAGATTTTCTCGAAAGGAGGAAAGAAGTGGAACGGCTCCTGAAGAAGAATGCAGATTGGATATGGGACTGGTCCAGCAGGCCGGAGAACATCCCACCCAAGTAAGTGCCCTCAGTGTTTCTGGGTGAGCTCGGACGCAGCTTTTGCTTCCGCGAGTCTGAATGCGTGTCTGTTAACGCTCTGCCTGTGTTCTCTTCCTCAAAACTAGGGAATTCCTCTTTAAACATCCCAGGCGCACAGCTACTCTCAGCATGAGAAATACCAGTGTAATGAAGAAAGGGGGGATATTCTCAGCAGAATTTTTGAAGGTTTTTCTTCCATCTCTGCTTCTCTCTCATTTGCTTGCCATTGGACTAGGGTAAGTTTCAATTTAAAAAAAAAAAAAAGTAGATTTTTTTTTTAACCTGTTTTCTCTGAGGCCTAATTCTGCCAATTCCCTGTCTAAAAGATGAGTAATTTACTTTTCTCCGCAGAAGGGGGGCAGATAGTTACTCAGGAAGTACTTTCTACTTGTCCTCTCGTGGTATTGCTGAATGTATCAAGTTTTCCTTTTCTGCTTTTCTCACTAGTTGAGAATTTTGCAAAATAATTAAGGGGCAGTGAAATTAGGAGCGTTCTGTGTATGAACTGTAATTATACACATGCAATGATCTGTTCCATTAGAGATAGGAGTTTTAGTCTGACAACTAATTGCAAAGGGAAAAAGTCCTGTTGAATGTATTTCAAAATTCTGGTCACAGCTGGGAGGGAGAGGGGACACCATGCGAAACTGGGATTGCTTCTCTTGACCTGATGCAGGGTTAGCTGAGCCGCCTCTACAAACAGCCCCAGGGCACAGAGTAAAGGGAAGAGCTGAAAAGCCTCAGTCAGGATCAGCGTTGGCCGTGCCTGAGCGTGGCAGGTTCCCTGGTACCAGCACGGACCGCTGTAGGGTCTGTGGGTAGGGGTCACCCCTGCAGAACGCACGTAACGTAGGATCAGAACAGTCATTACACTTCAAAATAATTTCTTGAAGCTACAAGAAGTGCAGGAGCAGAAGACGCAGTGTAGGACAGCTGGGAAAGCGTGCCAAGCTGGGAAGCAATCACCAGAGACGGAGTGAGAAGTACATGAAGGTGACAGTAAAATGGGAGCTTTACAGGCTTCAGAGGTATTTAGCAAATGGAAAAACTTCAGATAACAAAAGGAGAAAGGTAATAATAAACCATGTGAGTGGGAGCCCTCCTGAAGCAGTGTGTTCTTGTTAACCCCGCACTTACCTCCGGCGGTCCTGGAGGTGAGGAGCTCACAGGGAATTGCTCGGCCTTAGACCGTAGGGAGGGTTGTCACGGGGGTGTGCACAGAGTCACCGGCAGCTGCAAACGGAGTTTCACAGCGGTCGCTTGATTTGCCCGTGTAATTATGGCTGGCACCGCCGCTCCTGCTGGCGAGTAAGTCACCGGTGCCCTGCGGAGAAGAGGGGTTCGTGGCAGGCCGCAGGTGGGCTGTGAAGCGGAACGCGGCACTCGCTGACTGCCCGTTCTTCGTCCCCAGGATTTACATTGGGAGGCGCCTTACGACCACAGCTTCCAGCAGTACATTTTAGAGGCACCTGAAATCAGCTTCAAGGCGGGGAGAACATTCGTCTGGGAATCCCGGAGGTGAAGAGCAGGAAGGTCTGAGCTGGCGATGGCTGCGTGGTCAGTGTGTACTTGTTGTGTAAATGTCGTGTTCCTGGTTGAGTAAGCAGCGGGGAAGAGATGCAAGAGTGGATGTATCATATATAGGCTTCCGGATCAACTCGTAGAGCACGTCTCAGATGCAGTAACATCTGTTATATTGCTTTGTAGTGAAGTATCTTTGAAAATTAAGAGAGCTTGATGTTTAGAACAATCCTTGCTTTAATATAGCAGTTGTGATTCAGCTAGGTCTTCATCTAAACTGCGGTTTCTTTACACTTCATAGATGTGAATATTCGTCACTGCTGCTGTAATCATGACAAAACGGGATTAGCCCCAAACGATGTGTGGCCTTACGTATCGTATCCAGGAGTAGGGAGGAGCTCTTGCCTCACTGGAGGTGGTTTCTGCTTTACTTAAACTCTGCTCAGTTCTTGTTCACTGGTGTGAGGTGGGAGACGCTGGGGGGCACAGTCAGCTGGAAGGAGTCGGCAAACGGGTGACACTAGTTCAGAGTGTGATGCACAATGGCCTGAATTAAAATTTGGACTTTAGTGCCTAATAAATAGCTTCTTTTGCAAAAGCACTTATTCAAGTCCCCAATTACTAGAAGCTCCCTCTGTTGTATCTGCTTGCAGATTATTGCTTCTCCATCTTTTTATCTGTAAAATAATAAACTTGCATCTTACATTTGCCTCATCCTTGTATAGATTTTAAAAAAGGGTTGCTTGCTTATTTGTTTTTACTAATGGAATGCCTTTTCATTCGGTGATTTTATCTTATTTAATGAGGGGGAAAAAATGTTTGCCAAAATATCATATTTTATATATTTAAATAAAAAGGTTCCTTGTGGATTTGGAGTTTTCTCGTTCCTTTTTCTCTAATAATTGTTGAAAGTGGCTGACTTTAAAGAAGAGTTTCACACTGTTGAATTGCATAACTGACATAAGGTTCTCCAGAAAACAACTGCAGTACTTGTTCGTAAGCTTGAATGTGGCAGAGCTGGCAGCGGAGTCACTCAGTGAACAGAGACTCACTGGACTTGCGTATTTGGCTTTGTACTGTCATCGTCACTTCAAAATAAATTTGCTTTCTACTGTCTCTTTGTCTTTCTTTAGCAGCGCTGGCTTTTTCTTCTGTGCTTGAAATGGAACCTCTGAAAAGGGGGTTAGTGGCACCTTGTCCTGCTGTCACACCCTGGTGGCACTGGGTGGGTGCGGTGCTGGCCTCATCCTGCTGCCGGGAGAGGCACGGGAGATTCTCCTTTGCGTGAATTTATTCCCCCCCCTTTACAGGAGGATGAGGAAACGGTTGGGGTTTTGATTACATGTCTGTACATGCAATAAAAAAGGGCTTTATGGGATTATTTTATCTAATACCTCTGGGCACTGGGGACAGTTTTGAACCTCAGTGTTCCCCCACGTTGGTCTCAGAAGGGCTGTCAGGTCAACTGCTTCTCTCCTCCTTGGAGAAAGCGAACTGAAGTGAAAGATTCCTTACAGCTACTGCTGGAACCCCAACAGCCCGCCCAGCCTGTGGGACCCTGCCCAGCACAGCCCCGACAACCCCTCCCTCATTGCTGAACCTTCCCTCAAGGGACCTGCAGGCTCTCGGCCCACAAACTTCCACCGACCGTCGGCTTTTTTTTCAGATGAGGCAGCGAGTGTGGATTTCAGAGGTGCTTACACATTTCACTCTTACTTATTCTTAATTTACACTGATTTTAATTAGAATTACATGCATAATTATGTCTGAGGAGCTGAGCTGCTGTCCTCGATCGTGCAGTGGGTGATACAGAAATTTCTGCAGCGTTTTCAGCGGGCCGGGGCTGCCCTAAAGCTCGCGAGCAGAAACAGTTTGTCCCTTTGGGGCCGTTCAGGCACCTGCAGGGAAGAGCGCGGGTTTGCGGCAGCGCAGGCGCCCAGCGGGGGCAGCAAGGCCCACCCCGGGGTGCCCCCAGCCCCCCTCCGGCCTCACTTTCGGGTCCGCACTCACAAAACCTCCGGCTCGGCCCCTCCCTCGCCCCCTGGTTCTATGAAACCCCCGAGGCAGCCACTGCCCCGTTCCGCAAACAAAGAAAATTGGGGACCGGCAACTTCTGTAGCCGAGGTTTGTGTTCAGAGCAGCAGCGTCTCAGGCTGCCCCGAGCCAAAGGCAACTGCTGTAGATGTAATAATTATTTTTAACATGACTGAAAGAAGCAAAGTTAGTTAAAAAAAAGCCCGAGCCAAAGCACCAGTTATCATGGTGCCGTTAAACTAGGGAAATATTTGACATTCTTACGCAGCTGCTGGTCAAGGCACCCTCGCAGGCTACATCGGGTGTCGACAGTCAAATGTTGGCCTCTTGCCTCTGCGCTTTCCCCGTTCATTCCTGTAACAGCCGCCTCACAAAGCTCACAGATACCCATTTTTTAAGACAGCTTCTGTGAAGCCGTGGAACCAGTGGGTGAGTAGTCCAGAAGAAACATAAATACTAAAGGAAATGGTTTAGAACCACCTCAACTGGCTCAATATTGACAGAATTGTCACGGAGGACTTCAGGCCCTTTGATCCTCACCAGCGGAAACAGAAAATTCACTCAATTTTGCAACTGTTTATTAGCTTTAAAAAATAAGTAAAAATGTTCATGGCCTAAATAAGTAGCATTTTAAGTACAGCAGACTTCGCCTCCGAGGAGCTTTATTTCCTTAGAGACACAAGAACGAGTGTAATTCCTTATAACTCATTCAGTGCTCTTCCAGCCCCGGACCCAAAGCACTGCTCGCTCCGCCGGGTCACCCCCAGGCAGGCACAGGCACCACCCACACCCACCAGAGCTGCCTCCCGGGACCCAGGAACGCGCCTGAGCGGCCCCCGGGAGACACCAGTGCTGGAGCTGGGAGCTTCCACAGCCTCCGTCCACCGGAGCCCCGAGAGACCGCGAAGCTCCATCACCCTCCAGCGCTGCTTCCCCCCAGAGCGCCAGGCGCGGTGAAGGGCAGCTCAGAGGAGCTGGGGAAGGGGAAATGTTTCCTGGGCACAGGGGAGCTCCTGCCAGAGCGCCTCCGGAGCCCCGCCGTGCGGGAGGCAGCTGCTCCGGCTCAAAGCTGAGCTGGTCCCGCTGCTGCCAGGCTTTCGGCTTAGCGGGCTCGTGCCAGCAGCACACTGGAGACCTGTGGGCTTTTTGCACAAGGAATAGGGCGAGGCTGCGGTATGAAAAACCCGCGCAGGTAGTAGAAGGGAGCCGGGAGAGAAGGGTTATGGATCCAGGAGGTGCTGTGCCAGCTGTCATACCCAAGGCTCCAGGCAGGCAGCAGGAGCCTGTCCTGGCTCCACAGCAGCAGCCCGTTCGTCGTGGTCCTACCACGAAAAAGGAAAGCGAGGGTGTCGAGCAAGTGGCAGAGCCCTTACCTCCACCGCTCGCGCACCTCGCTCTGCCGCTCGGCTCCTCAAGACCAGCCACCCGAGGTGGCCTCTGCCCGGGACGTCTGCCCAGCAGCAGCGCTCTGCTCTCTGCGGAGCCAGCGCCTGCCGGGATTCCTCACGTCTCTCTGGCGCAACATCCCGGCCGCCCCGACACGCTGCACGGCTGAGGTGAACCGTTCCGGGCACCGCCAGCGCGAGTGGTGCAAGGCTCCTCAACCGGCGACACAAGGCAGGGTGGCTTTGGACAAATATCTGAAAGAATAATAATTTATCATATTGACAATAAAAAAAATAATCTGGTTTTAGGTAAAAATGAAATGATAAAAATTTCATGAATCATCAAAAACTATTTAATTGAGAGTGGTACAAGCAAATCATGTTTTATATAATAGAAGATTTCATCATATCCTTTTTCTTTTTACTCATATTCCACTTACATTTGCTGAAAAAATAGATCAAAAATAGACAGCACTAATATATTCACCGAATATGAACAGACAGCTTTCCGAGTCAGAGGTATGACCATTCCAAAACTAACCATTTAAAACGGAAATACAAACAATCTTCAGGTTGGCTCCTTCGGCCAATTATCTCACAAACGGAAGAAAAAGTTTTCAAAATACACAGAGCAAGTCCAGGTAAACATTTAAAATTTATTAAACTTTTTGGTCAAAATAATTGAACAAGTATGTACAATCCCACTGTATTAGCTCTATTATGTATTTTAGGAACAAGGTCAAATCTAATGCTTTAGTGACCCAGAAGTTCCACATTTCAAGATTTTCAAATAGTGTCACAACCAATATACAGTATAAGATTTTTTTAATTTAAACTTTATTTGTAGAACCTCAAAGTTAGTTGTACTTACTAGCTTACTGTCAACGAGAGTGGCACTCTATGGACATTAATCAGGAGGGTAAAAACGGAGACATTTTGCTCTTGCATATGCAGATCTGATTCAATAATCATAATACACCTTCATTTTCAGAAAAATGGAGTGTAAACCACACGTCTGTATTTCCTCGGGGAAGCTCAAGGGATCTCGCTTTTCAGAAAGACTCTCTGGTTTGCAGGCACATTCCAGAGTGTAACGTCTAACTACTCCATGCTACCAAAACGTGCTGCAACAGCTTCAGGAACGCTTCCTCACCCAGGCTAGCCTGGGCTGAAGAGAAGGTTGATGCATTTTAGGCCTCTTTGGAAAAAAAGAAAAAAAAAAAGTACCTAAGGCTTAAAAAAAAAAAAAAAGTTATCAAGAACAGAGTTACAACAACGGCAGTTAACACCAGCTCGCGGCCTCCGGTTTTCCGACATCTCAGTGGTCAAGTCAGAGCTGGGAAGGTGGACCGAGCCGCGTGGCTGCTTGGCATAATCGAGACAGTTTGGGGTTTTTTGCTGGCTTGAACTGCAATGTGAAATTCAGCACATTATGCCAAATATTTAAAATAAACTGTATCTTCATGACAAATACTAAAAAGGTTAAAAAACATAATGCACATAAGGTATGTCTCCATCTACCATTGAGAGGCATCAGAAACTGAATTTTTATCTTCAAAGAAGAAAACTGTTAAATGTTTTGTTTTCCCTTCTGTGCAAGGTGGTCGCTTTCGTTAAGGCTGTGGATGTCTTTGTACTAACATTTTCAATCTCCTACTTGGTACACAGACGGCATTTTACAAAGAAAACCAGTGCAGCTTAAACTAAATAACAATTTCATGGAAACTCTAAATTTAGAATTTGAAATCCTACACAAAAATGTTTGTATTAGTCTGCCAAAAAATCAGTGTCTTGGGGCAAACGTTTTAAAATCTGCCCGTCAGAATTATTTTGCACAATCTCAGTACATGCAATAAAAAAAATAAAAAGACTGAATACATACCTTCAGATTTAAAAACACTTTTTATAGTTTGTTATTTTATTAAGTGGTTTACACCAGAAGGTGTGGTTATAGATACAGTTGGTGAGTAAATATTCATGGAAACCTGTCTACGCACCCAACTCAAGACCTACCTAAGTGCTCAAAGGTAAAAACACCTAAGCCTAGATACAGGCCAGAGGAGGAATGTTTACAGGTGTTAAGCACAATATATGTTTTGAAAGGCCCAAATATTACAGCAGAGAAAGAGCGCGAGAGAGAGAAATTACATTTTTATGACAATTTTTCTTCTTGGGTGTTAAATTTTTGGTCTATAAACGGGAAAGGAAGGCTCAGACTTTAATAAATACATTTGTTTTGAGTATTGGCCTTATTGAGCACTGTCCACCGGTTCTGCCTCTAGAGGGTTTCTCCCAGGAAATGGCGAGTGACGCTCCCCACCCCCGCCGAAGGCAGAACTCCACCATGAACTCAAAAACCAGGCCAGATCCTCTCCTTTATCTAAAGGGAAGTAAGTGCATCAATGTTCTTCACTGGTAGGACAACAAGGCCTTCTCTTTTACAGATAAACAACTGAGCTTAACTATGCAAGACGACGACTCTGTCCTCAAGTAAGTCATCTTTAGTTAATTTTGTCCTGGAATATATACAAATTATTGGTGGCAGCTACAGCAATGATGTTCTCCATGGGATGCCATGCTGTATGAAGAATCTTCTTGTTGAAGTCCAGACTGTCAACGCTTATTTCATCCTTCTTTCTTTTACCACCCGTACACACTTTACGCGGTTTTAAGATGGCACGAGGTTTGCTGCTCTCCCTGGATGCTTCTAGAGTGATATCCCGCCGTGTGTTTCGGTCAAACATTCTGAAGAAATTGTTGTAAGATCCAGTCATGATAGCGCTGTTTAAAAGCAGAAGAAAGGCAAGTCTTACTAGGGTTCCAGAAACAGTATTCAAGCCCCGTCTTCCCTCCCTTGCGCACAGGGTGACTGTCAGATCAAGCCCACGGCATTATGCTCTTTTCCTCTCTGATGTATACCTCTGCTCAATTCCAGTTTGGGATGTGGCACTGCTTCCACTCCACAGCCTTCCCTTCCAGGTCTTCCCCTGGTCCCCCCCTCCTGCCACAGGCACGCAGCAGCAGCCATACCATTGCCGTGAGCCGAGGGGCTTTTCCCATTGCCACTCTCTCCCTTTGTATCCCACAGCACCGAAAGTCACGGTGGAGGCAAAGCCCTTGTAAACTGCTTCATTTCCATGGAGTATCACAAATGAAAGCGCCCTCCTTGGCACCGTGCACATGTTGACCATGAGCACACCGGAGGATTAATTACAAAAAATTGTCTTGGTTCAGCAAAAGAAACCCCTTATGTGACTGTCTGGTGCAGCCCTGCAGAAACAATTCAGAGTTTCTGCAAAGTATCAAATTCGCTCTTGAACACGGCAGAAAAAAATGTGCATCTGAAAATGCTTTCATATATCTAACATCCAATGAACAGCTCGCTTCTAGCTCTCAAAAAAATATATGCTTCAAATTGAGGCTGAATTGTTCATTTTTTTTCGCATTGAACACTTATCTCTACCAGCTGAAGCTGGAAAACCTGTTTCCCATGTGGCAGAAGTCCCGCAGATTGTCACAATCCCAACACCTCACCCGTGTCAGCTTATTGGCCAACAGACACTGTCCTCACGGCATAGAAAATTAATGACTGGGAGGAGACCGAGATACCATTACCAGGACACACACCACTCAGATTGTGCTGGCCAAGGCACTGAGTGACTATTTTTTTTTATTTGCCAAAGGGAGGTGAGCACCACAACGTCCATGACCACTTCAGTCCTTATGTTAAAATGAGATGACCTTCCTTTGACTTTTTTTTACCCCTCCAAAAAAGATTGACTGGAGCTGCTTGAAAAAACCCCACAGAAAAGCGAGTCAGTTTCTTTGCATTTTAGCTTAGCAAAACCCACGCACCACTTCTTTTATGCATTTCATGTCAGATACAGTAAATACCGCTAGCAATTTTTATTTTGTAAACTGACTGATACAGTGTATTTCTCCCATCAACAACCAAAAGCCATTTGGAACCTCAGCTACTTGCGACCCGCTATTCCAAGTAACCAGTTCCTTTAACACCGTTAACTGGAGCCAGGAGCAGGGCAGCGGCCGTAGTGGCCCACGCAATCCCAGCTCCCGCTGCCCGAGCACCCCAGGCAGGTCTCGCTTCCCGGCTGCCTCCTACACGCCTGACTTCCCTGATCACCATCCCCACCTAAACCACGCGGTGCATCTTTTCTTCTTCACTGCGTGATAGATTCAGGCCAAAGCTTGTTTCACAGGCCGATCCTGTTGCCGTCAAATCAAAAGCGGTACCTAAAACAGTGCCTTGCTGCTACCAAATGCTTGCACGCTGTTTAACGAAAAGGTATTTCAGATCTATTCATAAATCTAAAAAACTAAAAAAAGAATCCCCCAGGAAAGCCAACACAAAGCACCCAGATATAAGCTCTCAATCTGCCACCATCTTATCCACAGGTTCTGAAAGCATTTTACCAGGTAGCTAATATTACTACCATAGCTAGTGAGAAGAAACATACACCCTTGGTGCCACCCCAGGGGCTTTGCCATCCGATTATGATACTTCCACAACTTGAGGGCAAGACACGTATTTCCACCGTTACCAACAAATAAGAGTAATTATCTAATGCAGTTTTATCTTCTCTAGCCTACAAAAGCCATGGGAAGAAGACTTGAATGTGCAGAGCGCAGAATGCGTGTTCTTGGACGCCCTGTGAAACTAAGTCACATTGCCATGGCTTGAAATGGCCAGTCTCGTCTATATAAAACATCAGCAATAATTCATATCAGAAGCAAAGTGACACACAAGTTTTTTCCACTTCTGCAACCAGAGGGTGAAGGACTGAAGACTGAAGTCTTTTTGCAAAAAAACCCAAACAAACCAAAAACCAAACCTCAAAAACCCCCACAAAAAAAAAACCCCACAACCCCCCGTTGACTGGAATGTAATGAATTACATCCTTGAAGTACTGCTTATGGCTTTCAAGACTGGAAACCAAATTCCTAAAGTTGAGGGAAAAACAAAAAAAACCCCCTGAAACAAAGAAACCCCCCCCCCCCC
>VZSF01004651.1:113467-139189 GCA_013398295.1 Chionis minor
AAAAAAAACCCCCCTAAAAAAAATACCCCCCCCCCCCCCCAAACTCACCTATCAGAACCATTCCAGCAGCATTCAAATTTGTCAAAGATGCAGTCATTTTCGTACAGGGAACAAAGCTTGCTTCGAAGATACTCATGAACCTTTTTGGAACATTTAAATTGGTATTAGATATAAAGAAAATGAAGGAAAGGGAAAGAAGGAATATTTAAGAAAGCTTGAACACCATACTTGATATGTCTCTACAGGCCTGTTTTCCATATTGAGATCCCACACTTTAACAGAAAGGTAGTCTCTTGTCATCATGTATCGCCCACTGTGACTGAATTTTACATCAGATATCGACGATATTATCTCTGAAAAAAATGATCTGCTGCTAGGATCTTCAGGTTCTTCAAAAACTGCAGACAGAAGACACAATTACAAATTAAACCAACACCAAGTTTTACAGCTTCAGACATTTTTTGGTACTTGGAAAACTTTAAATCAATACACTAGTTTAAAGAAAGTTGCTGTTGAATACTTATGAAAAAGGAGTTCTTGTTAAACAGTGTTATGCTCTTAGTCATCAGGTTGCTCTATCTCCAACACAACTGGAGCAGAGCACCAGCAAACTATAATTCACAGGTCTTAAGGATGAATCAGAGAAAAAAATTTAAAAACCAGCAGCTGGGTACAGTAAACATTACAACTGATCTACCAATCTTGTCGAACAGCAGCAGATGAAAACACCAGCGCCCCAAACACAGCATCTTAATGTACGACCCGTGTGTTTGGAGACTACTGTACAATACACTGGTCTTTAGATCTGAACAAAATCGTACAGGACGACCTACTGAAATGAAATATTAGTATCTACTCTTGAAATGCAATTGGTATGGCTTTAGAAAGCAGATAAAGAAATACACTATTTGGATCGAAGAGTTAATCTTTGGACTCAATGTTTAATGATACAAGTTACCCGGCACTATTTTATTTCTGAATAGACCCCTTTTAAGAGGATGTTATTCAGTAACAAGCAGTTAAAAACCCAAGTGCTTCCAAGTAATTTAATGCAACACTAAGTTGAACAGATGAAGCGGCCTAGCATTCTACGTTTCCCATTGCACAGACACTGCCTTCCACCACCACCAAAACCTCCTCTGCACGAGGGCCAGCTTACCTGCAGACAGCAGTACGGCAGGGCAGCCCACAGGACTGGTAATGCTAATAAACCACAGCTCGTAGGGCAGTGAAGAAGAAACAAGAGGCCGCGTGCAAGGCACAGGCAGTTACCCTTACGGCTTCAACAGAAAAGCTTCCCTCGCCTACGCAAGTTTACGCGGCTCAGCGGGCTACAGAGCATTCACCTCTCACCCCTGAAATTCGCCTCAAGCGTAGCGCATATTCGTAAGAATTAATTCTATGCTAAGAGCTGCAAATGGACACAAAGTAATGGATTCTGGCAGCATCAGCCCAGTTTCTAATGCACAAAGGTGAATAAACTGCCCTGAACTGGCATTTGATAAGCAGATACCTTTGAGAAGCACCAAGACTGAGTCTGGACAGAAGACAGGTCTCACTGGTGCCAAAAGCACTTGTTCCCATCAGTTTATGATGCATAAATGGGTAAACAGGAGCAGAGTCAGATCGTCAATTGTCTCATGCTACACTTCTGCTTGTTGATGGCCTAGAACAAGACAATTAAAATGTTCCATTCTACAAAACTACCATCCCTTACCTTGTATGCTCTTTACCAATAAGCAGAACTCGGTATGTTTATTTACAAGCAGAACACCTGTACGCTCTATCTTGCGTGAGAACAAAGCCAGAAAGCCAAGAGGCAGCCTAACTTACATTTGGAATGCCTGTCGCAGAGGGCCGAGGAACGCATGTCGCAGAGGCGAATAGTTCCTTTGCTACTGCTGTAGACAAACACATTACAGTGGTGAGGGTGGAACTCTGCAGCAGTAATCACTTCTGTCAGCTCCTCCATGTTAGCAGGCTTAATATCTACAATATCTGGGAAGGTTTTGGTAAAGGCATGTAACGCTTCACACTCACACTATCACTTCTAGCAGATAATTATATTAAAAATACCATGTGGAAAACCAGGGCAAGATCTTCATTTCCACTGTGTGCAACCTACACAAAGTAAAGTGACCTGAGTAGATTTAAAAAAAAAAAAAAAGAAATCATCTAGATTTTACAAATCAACTTTTAACACATGCTGGAGATAATTTCAGACTCCTCTCAAGCCTCCTTCTAAACACTTCCTATCGAACACTTAATATATTTCATCTGTTTACCTAAAACTTTAGAAAAACTGGTGTATGACCTATTTAATCATAGAAGGATTCATCAAAAATGAGCAAGTAATATTTTATTCAAATAATGCACCATTACACTGTGTTTGTAAATGGTGAAAATTAGCTCTGTTTCAATGCAAAAAAACCCTTTAAAATGTATTTAGGTCTCGCTTAATACATTGATACATAAGTTATGCTGGAAACCTCAAAAATATTTTATGGTGTTTTTTTTCCTCTTTAACCACAGAAAATGCTTAGGAAATAGGTATCCGGGTGTTGCAACCAGCAAAACACAACAGAACATTTTTGACTCTTGTGGACCCTTGCCCTCACTAAAACCATCTGATTTTAAAGAACAAATAAAACTACAGTATCAAGCAGTACATTGCTAGACAAACAGTGATGTACAAAGACATCTTTTTAAAGTGCCTGAACATTTTAGAAGCTAATACATTACGCAGAGTAATGTACATTGCTCCCACAGTCCTTACCAGCCACTACCACAGAATCACGTTTAACATTCAGTATTTCTGCAGCCTTTATTTCACTTTTATTTCTGCAGATTTGTCAATGTAGGACATACTATTAGTTTGGATACGTGTGCTTGCAAAAAAGATTTGCAAATTATTTCTGCAGTAGATTACATCATTTGACATGGGAAAAAAAATTGTTTTCTGTAGAAGAAGCATCACTTAAACAGTTAAGAGACCTTAAACTTTGGAAAGAAGAATCTACAGTAAAAAAGTTTTCAAATCTTTTAACTCTTATTTAAGTTGATTGAGCTCCACAAATACAGGATGCTCCCAAAATGCCTCAATTTCTCCTTAGAAATCAAACTATCAACCAATTTCTACTGGCAGTTTTCCACTGAAAGAAAGCTTGCACTCAAGAACGAACGAGAGCATTCTAAGGCCTGCTTTCACTGTATTAAACCTCCAGATTTTAAAATCCTGTATTTTAATCCCTAGATTCAAACACCTACTTAATTTGTAAAACTAAAGTCATTCTTGTAAACTTACACAATGTATATATGCCCCAGGGTTCACAGAGAAGAAAAAAAGGATACTAAAACTTCTATCTGTGATTTCTAAATGCCATAGGTTAATTCTTAGGTCATCTGCAGAAAGGTACGTTTCATGATCGCTATTTACTGAAATAGAGTTTATGTGATAAGTATGTGCATTTGCAAATATCCTTCTGGGACTTGCTTCTACCATTAGGTCCATGGGTTTCAATATTGGCACCTGCAACATGAAAAAGAACAGTCAATTTTGGCATAAAACTGATTTCTAATTCAGAAGACAGTAATTAATTGCACAACCACAGATTTCTACTTTGATTTAGTGACTAAATACTTTTCAAATCCACTTCTGCAGAAGTTACTTGTGAAACACAGCAGCTTTGCACCTCCTCCAACAGGAAAACGGTGTGTCGTTATAACAGCATTTGAAGATTATGTTCGTTTGAAATAAGCGCTTAAGAGCGCCCCCCATATTTTAGAGGGGCACTTGTGAAATTGGTAAGAAGAGTTTGCAAAGGAAGTCCCCAATGTGTTCACTGAGGACTCAGTACGATTTTAGGAACAGGGCTCGTCAGGGCCAAGCGACCGTCACTTCCCTCTAGCTCCTTCTCCCTGACCAGCAGGGGACAGTTCTAAGGCTGCCCAGGGACGTCCTGCGCTGCTCCAGTACATACAGTTCAACACAACACTAACCTACATCAGCCAACCAAGACAAAAGTTCTGAGAGTGTCCAAGATAATCTGTCTTTCTGGAAGAAGAAAGAAATTCATCCACGAGCTCTGTAATTGCTTTCACCACGTTTGTATCTCACAGTCTGTTTACATCAAACTGTAATGATTAAAATTAATCCATTACTTTTTATTAGGCGATTTTCCTATCTGGCCACATGAGTGTTCCTAGTCTGGTTGTGAAATCAAAAGTGAATTAACACAAATTATCAGGGGTGGTACTTAGAAATGCCATGGTCCCTATGCAAAGGATGCAGCTCTGAGGTGCTGCTTCCCCTCCATGTCTACTGCTTTGGAAACCAACGGGGGGATCGTGTTTCTGTCACACTATGCAAACAAAGCCCGTAAGAGCCCAAGGTACATACACTCTAGACCTCTGAAACCTCATCGTTCAGACACAGGGAGGTAACTCCGGACAAGGTGTTTTCCCCTTCTGCCAATCGTTGCTCAGACTTGGTTGACAAGGCCTGCAGCTCAGCCTAACCTTCCTTTCCCAGAAAAGCAGCAAATTTAGAAGACTAACTTTTAAGAGAGAGGTTCTTGCTTTTTCTTACTTCCCCCCATTCAGCTTGCTGATTCCTAAATGCATTAGTGTTTAAAGCAGATGCCAACGTACTCCCTTCGGTGACACCACCAGCACCACTCTGGACTCCCCGTGCTCCCGGACGGGCAGGCTACTCCTACCTAAGGGCAAGGGTGTACAACCCAAAATGTCACCGGTACCTGCTTCCAGCCACTGGGCTGAGACACTGTACCACAATTTATTTCCTTGTTTTTCGACATCTTCATTAGAACAATCAGATCCTGGCTCCCACATGCCGAGTGGAAAGACACTGTCCAGAGAAAGCGGATATCCTTTCCCAACATGACTATGCATTAGGCTCATGTATACCTAAAGCTTCAGTTAAATATTCAATTTATTCAAAAGTAAGGCAAAAACCCCACAATGTACAGTAATTATACAAGTGTTAAGAGCGGCGTTGGCTTTCAAAGAAGTGAGAGCCTCAGTTCAATTCCAATTTATGGTGACAACAACAAAAAAATCCCAAGGAAAACCACAACCCCACACTCTTTCATTTCTTGAGCTCCTACTTTAAACGCTACCAAGTTTGGAGCGCTAGCCCTACCACTTCATCGCTGCGCAAGCGGAAAAATGTCAAGACTATTCAAGAATACATTTTCCAAATGCTCTTGGAAACTTCCTTGTAATAACTTCCCTGTAATAAAGACACCTTCTCTCTAATAATAGAATACCCAGCACCCTGTTTACGTTTTTGAGTCTTACTCTTAGAAAAAAGACCAAAGAAGTTAAATACAAGCAATATTGAGGGGGAAAAAAAGAATTATCAATACAATCAAAGCTAAATTGGCAGTGGCCCGTGCTTTAAGCCAAAGAGCAGGCCCGACCTGCCCGGTTTCAGGGCGGCTCTGGGTGGATGTGAGGGCAACCCTGGGCACCGACTACTGGTCGCTAGCGAGCGGCGCCGGCGCTGCAGCTCCGGGCTCTACTGACCAGGCGCGGCCAGGACGGGAAGGCACATGTTCCTCCAAATGTGTGTGTTCCCTGCGCTTCTCTTCGTGTCACACTAAGGCATTAGACTATTGTAAGACCACAGCAGGATGAGCCCGTGCTTTCAATGAACTGAGTACAGAAGTAGTGCAGCTCCAGCCAGATACTCCAAACTGCTGTATCTTCAGGCTTGAGTAACAGCATTTCGTTGTATTTTACAATTTGAATATACCGAGGTGGATGAAGCCCGTCTCCAACAAAATATTTGATTTTACTTTTAAAACAATTTAAATTTCAAATAATTTTTAAATATGCTAAGATATTCCAAGAAACAAACCAAACTACTGGGAAGCTAATAATTTAATATAATAATGAAAGTTTGCCTCAGGTTTTCCAGATGAACCTTATTTAACAGTTACATATGTATAAAGAAGTGTCTCCATTTTGTATAAACGTTTTCAATGACCCTGACCCAAGCATTATTTTTAATCTACACATTTCAACTGACAGTTTTGGTGGTACAAAGGCAGAGAAATACATGCAAAATGGTATTAAAGTCAAAGAGCAGAAACGTACCCGTAGTGCTGTGATTCTGAAAGGATCCCTAAGTCTTCCATCTTCATCTTTTAAATTATAACCTTCGGCTCTTTTATCCCTTTCACTTATTTTCCATAATTTAATAGTTTTATCTAAAACCAACAAAAATTCACATGCTTGAGAATGAATTAAATTCAAAATAAAAAAAATAAATCACTAAATAATGGAGTCAGCAGAGTGGATATTAGTTATCTATCTAGGTTTCTACTGCTTCCAACAGGAAGGACCCTGAGGGAGCCCTTTAAACACCAGGGCAACACCAAGCCCAGCCCACCCTAGGGGTACTACAGGTACTTTGCCTTCCAGCTGCCTGGTTTAGCAGAATTGATATATTAAAAACAAACAAAAAAATATACCAGACACATGCACTTGGAGAAAGCAATGGGAAATGCATGAAAACATTAGTAAATCGAGAGGGGGGGGGTGTGTGTGTGTGGGGAAGGATTCCATTTAAACCCCAATGTAATGTTCAGGTTTGAATAAAATACAAGTTTCTTCCTGAAGAACAGGGCCCTGTGACTACCATTCACCAGAACGACCCTTCAAGAGGGAAGCGTTGCACACCAGGCACCAAACTTTACCCGGCAGTCCTGTATGACAGTCTACATTAATTTTAACAGACAAATGCTAGGGAAAACCCCAGCAAACCCAGGAGTTACCTAGACTAGCTACCTTAAGGAACCCAAATTTGTCCCAGGTGCCTGCAAGAGACAACCACAGGCAGTAAGCAAGACCAGGAGACGTCCCGTTATTTTAGGGTTCCATGTCCAAAGGCATGTACTTCCCAGGCCTTACTAAGGGAAGTCTTTCCAAGAGCAGAAAGTAAGGATACACCAACAGAGAGATCCTTAGCTAACTGGGAACAAACCTCTCCTCCCCAAACTACTGCAGATCTTTAAAGCACTTAAGATGACACAGATTAAAGACTGCTTTAAGTTTAGTAAGGCTTAAATCAAAGTAAGATTATCTGAATTTCGAAGTCCAGTAGACAGAAGTCATTCCCACTTTTAAAGTTTCATATAGCAGATAGGACATCAGCCCTTACACAAAGTCATTTAAGGACAAGGCAAAAAGTGATTCCAGCTCTTAGGAACAAGCGTGTTCCTCTGACAATGAGAGCAAGTTTTCCCATGCACAGCTCTGCAGTTACATTTACAGCTTGCTCCATGATGCATCAAAATGAAACAAATCAAATACCTAATAACCACTAATAAAATACTGGAATAATAAAAAAACCCCACACAAAGTACATGAAAACTTGCAATTTCCAACTTGTAATTTTTGCACTGCTTTTATGTATTCAAGGTACACAGTGAAAATGGTGTAAATATTCTCCTCCTAGAGCTACTGGTGTCTTTCAAAGTGTTGCTTTTCAAAGCACACATGATATTTTGGTATCAGAAAAGCAAAAAGAGCATTGTAACCACAGTGTTTCAATTTCAAATGCTTTTATTAAAAATTCACCTGGGATCACAAAAAAAAAATCAATTTCAAAATTAGGATGATCAAGTCAAATTCAGACTTCTGCTACAGTTCAGCATACTGGGAACCTATTTCTACAAAACCAGTGAAGCAGAGTAACAGGGTATGTAAATGGATAGCACGGTCAGCTTATCCCCAGAATGTAGCTCTAACTGTGTCTATTCTGCTCCTGCTTCATTATTCTTTCATTCACAAAGCAGTAATTTACAGAGTATTACAATCAAAACATATAACTAGAGAAGACATTAAAACCACCCCAAAACACTCCAGAAAAAAAACCCCACCCACAAGTGGATCACAGCTGAGATAATATTCAAAAGACATAAAAAGTTCTTTGTGCAAAAATAAACTGTCCTTACCATTTGTAGACAGCAGGAAATGAGCAGCATTCTGTTGTGGTAACCACCTAATTTTATTAATTTTTTCCTCAATTTCTAGACTTTTCAAGTAGTCAAACTCAGGTTCATGACTCTGAAAGGTACTGTAAACATTATATTCTCCCCTAGAATGAGGACGGCTTTTATTCTGCAAGGAAACATAATATTTCTTGAAGCTGATGTCACTCGGTTCATTAGTACATACAAACTAATGACTAAAAATTGTCAATCAGAAAATAAACTTTTTACAACAGATCTTGATGAATTTTACATTTTTACTCTATGATACTGTATCCAGCTTAGCATCAATATAGTGCACAGAGGCTTCTTTTTAAAAACATATCTTTACATACAAACGTGTGTAGTCCTAGGAGGCAGCACACCAGAGCACTGTGAAGAGGCAGCTGCCTGCAAAGGACTTCCCGCGGCTGCCCAGGAGAGTTCCAGGCTACGCTACCTCTCCCAAGTGGTTTCACCAAAACTGGAGAAGTTAGCTACGTCCTAATTCCTAAACCACCGACTCCGTGCGATTAGTTTCTGTACTTCACCTAACTCCATTCCTGTCCCTCTGCAAAACTCATTCCTTTAATCACCGCAACATGGACATAATGCAGGGTTTCCCGGCTAGGAAATAAATGACATGGAGTAATTAAATATGGTTTTTATAAAAACATGATTGCACAAAGTCATTCTGATGAAGGGACAGCAAGATCAAGCAGGAGCATTAGATCTAGCTCCTCTCCTACCCATTTTAAAACATGCTGTGTCCTGAAGGCTTATCAAGGCTTATAATTAAGCTTTGACAACCTTTTTTATTATAAAAACTTGAAGGTTGGGATTACCACATTTTACCTGACCCATTTTATTGTGCTCAGGACGGTGTACCAAAGACTATTACAAATACCCTCACAACCTTCCCCTCGCAGAGCTGGAAGACCCCTTTGTATTATCTCCATTTGGCAGCAGCGGTAGCAAGGACCAGAGATCAAAGTCACAAGTATCCAGAGATTTGCAGTATCAGATTTGAGGCAACTAGTTATCAGACTTTCCGAATAAGTTCATGTTAGATAGCGATTCACGTTTGGAGACCAGCCCTGCTTGTAGAGCTGCACTGCCCAGGGCTTCTGAAAGATCAAACCCCCAGAGCAGCACCAGGAATCGCTCACTTGAGAAGCGGCAAATCCCTTGCGAAGGCAGGCGTGAACGGGTGCGGGAAAAGCCTACCCCGGACACCCAGCCGGCGGTGACTCACGTCGCAGGAGGCTGCTGGGCCAACACAAGCCTGCAAACCCAACCTTTGTCCTGCCACTTCCTTATATTTCCACACTTGACTTGGCAACTTTGATAAGGATATTTCAGCTTGGGGTTTTGCCCTGCAATCTCTCACAAGAATGGAGTTTTAGTGAATTCTGAGACTTCCCATTATTTTACTCCCTACTTTAATTTAACTCAAGCTTTTTGGACAGGACCCTCTCAACTAACACTACTGAGTCTAGCCATCTGCACCACTTACCTAGCCCCTGCACTGTGGCCTCACAGAATCATCAGCTGCTTGGAACTGAAATGATGTCATGGGAGGTCAGGGCGTGACGCACAACATTTCAGCCTGCCTTCCCAAAATAAAGTGACTGGGAAATTTTATAACTGTCCTGAGTTGTTACTAACCTAGTTCACCCAGTCTAAAATCCACGCTCTTTAAAAATATTGGTTGTAGGATTTTATTAAGGTTCCAGTATTATATACTTGTTTTAGATTTTTTTCCTCCACTCTAGAAATTTTGCCATTTTGCCCATGACAAGAGAAATGACCCTTTTGCCCAACTCTTCCCCAGTCTGCATGTGCTCGCAAGACGACAGTGGACTATTCCTGTGTGAATAGTCTGACTTAATGGCTGGTTGTGTGTTTTTTGGTGATTTTTTTTTTTAAAAAACACTGTGAGGAAGTGATGCGACAGCTGGGTTTTGACTTACAGAACAACTGAGCACTAACAGCTGAAAGCCAACCAATAATAGTTCCACTCCAAACAAGCATTGAGAAAGTCAGAAATCCTGAGCAGGTGGACAATTTTGACCTTGATCTCTCTGTGCCTTAGTTAAGTCTATACAGCAGACTAAATGATAAATGAGCTATGAGCTGTCTAGGTGTAGTAGTGTAACATTTCAGCAACAGTATTTTCATTTCACTACCTCTCAAAATCCGCACAGTAAAACTGGTAAGTCACCTCTGGTAAAGTGTTTTATAAACAGTATCACAGTGAGGATGAAATGCAAAATACCAGACAGCTGTTTGTTAACTGAGCATCATTTGAACCACAGAACGAAAGAAGTGGGATTTTGCTGAAAAAAACCCCCCCAGCATTAGCACACTTCCTGCACAAACAAGCTGAATTAAGATTCCATGATCAATTTCAGGATTCCTGATCCAGGAGAAGGCTCAAAACCAAAGGCTCAAATTCCCATCAGCTCTTCAAAGGGAAGGATAAACGTGCTCTTTGGTGGCAGAGGAGAGGGTGAGAATTGCCACGTGGAACATTGACTTTTTAAAGCACACAATTCCAGATTTCTGCCAGACATGACAATGCATGACAATTACTTTTCAGAATATAGTGTACTTTTCCAATACACACTATTTCTCTGGATATAAAGAGCTCAGTGACGTATCTGCATTGATGAATGGACGGAATAGGTTACAGCATTATCACACCACTGAGTACCACTGCAAACAGCCCTCTGAATTGAAAATGTTTAAGTGTTTCTAGAGAAATAGTTGTTCCCACTGTTTTTGATTCATAGGATCCTAAAACACATCAGATGCTTAATTCTTCAGGTTTTGAATCATCTTACCCTGTTGTCCTTGCAGCTTAATGCGCATCCTTTTTCATAAACTTTTCTTACATTCTCATCAAAAGCATTACGGGTTGTCTTAGATCAACCTGACCGAGTGCAAAGTTCAGGAGAAAGTCCCGAGGCAATTCTGCAAAGCGGCACTGAGCATGCCTGCCACACAGGCTGCGAACGCCTTGTGTTTTGGGCACTCGGGTTTTTTTCGAAGGGAGGGGAGGGGAACCACCACCAAACCAACCTACCAAGTTCAGCACGTGCCAGATATTTGAAATTTGGGTAACCTAGGGTTTTCTGAGAAAATTAGCCAACCATTTAAACCTCATGGCAGAAAGAGATGAAGTGAGACTGTGCAACACAAGAACAGTATAGTAACAGCACTTTTGTTTTTCAAGTCACTGACCTCTTGTTCCCTTTGAAATATAACCACTCTGCCACCTTTGTCTCCTGTTGCAAGAAGATCACCAGAGTAATTAAATTCAACTGTTGAAATAATATCAGCTGTAAACAGAACAGAAATAAAATAGCACTGTAATGTGTAAAGCAAATCAAGATGTTTCAAGACTTGAACACAAAACAAAATTACAACTTGTATTAATGCAACAGCACAACTTCTTGACTTACACCATTAATATCCAGAAATTAAGTCATGTGTAAATAAAATGTTTTTAGGCTTTGAAAATCTAAACCACTTCCTCAGGTCTCAGTTTTTTAAGCTTTTGAGGGCCTTCAGTTCTAAAAGAGAAGGCATGTAATTTTAAGAATCCCAACTGTGTATTCTACCTGTTGACAGTAAACGCTGAAACACATAACGGAGACACGCGTGCACAGAGCTGCCAGAAGCCAGAATCACATCGGAAGTGGTTCATCCGCGGTATCACTTTGGAGCAGCACCGCAGCCTGCACTGACCAAAGGAGGTTGAGGCGCCCCTGCCTCTCCCCCGAGCTGGGTGCTCATGCAGTTAGTTCAGAAACCTGAACTGGGCGTCCCCCCTCTGCCAACATGGGGGTGAAAAAAAAAAAAAAAAGAAAAAAGAAGACAGAAAATTCCTCCAGCTGAGCTTCCTGAACCAACTCTGCGCAGAAATATCAGCATGGATACAACAACCAAGAGGCAAGGCTGATTGCAGCTGAAGGAAGGGGAAAGCAAAGGAAAAGGTTGCAAGTGCCCTTGGGACTGAACCCTGAAAACAACTGGTATTTATTCACCACTGCACACCACAATTAATCTTTGGAGGTGGCAATAAAGAAATAATTGCCATTAAACAATCTCTAACCAAGGGGCAGGGAGATAAGGGGCTATAAACGTCTGTCACAGGTTTTGGGCATATGGTAACAAAACCAACAGACCACTTGGCATAAAATTGTAAGTAAACATTTATCCATACTGTTGCTTACTAACCATGCAAATATTTCATTATATTATGCAGCTATAAAAACTCTAAGACTTGAAGTACATGATACCAGTAAGTTTCAGAGTTTGTAAATGGAGACTAGATGAAAACTACTTTCCTGTATTGATTTTGATGTGCTATCTTTTTAATTCTTTTCAATAACTCCCACTCGTATGAGGAAGGTGATTAGGAAGTCTAATCAGTTTTTCCAATATATAATTCATATTTCATCTTTTATTAACAGATGCCCCAAAACAGTTTTTTCCTAGTGTATAAAGACCATGATTTACTTTCTTTGATTAAAAAAAAAAAAATCATTATATTAATAACACTAACAATAATAGCATCTTTCTACAGATTTAACCCAGCCTTCAAAATAACATTACTAACATGCTTCTGAATATGCCTGTTTTTTTATTTACCTTTCTTTCAAAAGGTCATGAAAAGATTCCATTTTGGTAAAGAACAGGATGACAGTTAATCCCAAATCCCCAGATCCAAAACACAAGAACAAACCCCACACCCTTGCTGCACGTACTCCATACTGAAAATACCAGCCTTTCCTCACTTGAGCTACTGGTTAAAATGAACCGTATTGCTAGTTTCCGAGTCGCCTCTCCAGCCCCTCTCCCTCTGCGGGCCAGCGATGCTCACCTGCCATCGTGCTGCCCAGCTACAGCCACCACCGCTACAAGTTCTCCAGTCGTGGACCACAGAGCTCTCTGCAAACCTGACCCTTCACTGACGGCCCCCTTCCAAGCAATTAAACCAAGAGCAAACTCTTGGCTTTTCCCTACGAACGCTGGCAGAATTAGAATTAACCCCTCTATTCTCTTAACATCAGTTACACATTTTGTAGCCAATTTCTGGTACATGGCCATTTGCCTCCGTAAGACTATGTAGAAAGTATTGAAAACACAAAACCCCCAAACCTTCCTTCCCCTCTCCAAATTCCTAAAATGAGTTTACAGCAGTAAGTTGTTACCTACAGAAAACAGCATATGGTATAAAGGTTTCATTAATACTAAATGATCCTACTTTAGAAACTGCCTTAGAATTATGAGCTTTTAGTAGCATAACACTGATAAAATCTTGAACTATATATACATACACATGTACAGACACACATCCTTAAAAATACATCTCTTAATATGTATTTTTATACACAGATAGAAGTAAATAAAAAACTTGGACTACAGAGTGCTACCATGTGCGTTCGATCCAAAAATATAAATAGAAAAGCTACTTAATTCCCCTTACTGTAAAGATCCACTTTGCCAAAACCATACCTACCCACTGAGCACGGCAATAACAACTCCCTGAACCTCAGTGTTAAAACATGAAGAACAACACTTATGTTTAAACAATGACACAAGATCTGTCAACTTGCACGTGAGTGGATCTCTGTTAGAGAACCTTGGAAGGTTAAGGAAAACTCAGATTATTGATACACTAAAACCAGATTATTAATATCAATACCTGTCCTTCGTACACTATAAATAAATGGGACTCAAGAGATGAGGGACAAACCGTTTAGATGGCTATAAAGAGACCAGGTTCTAGCTCACTACTTTCCCAGTGAATCCTGTTCACACTTTCTACCCCAAGTAAGTAAGAAGATTTCCTGGAGCCCCTTTCAGACACTGGCAGGGGCTGGAAGGGCTCCCCGGGGCCTTCTCTTCTCCAGGCTGAACCCCCCCAGCTCTCCCAGCCTGTCCTCCCAGCAGAGGGGCTCCAGCCCTCCCAGCATCTCCGGGGCCTCCTCCGGCCCCGCTCCAACAGCTCCGTGTCCTTCTGCTGTTGGGACCCCCGGAGCTGGACCCAGGAATCCAGGGGGGGTCTCCCTGAGCGGAGCAGAGGGGCAGAATCCCCCCCTGGCCCTGCTGCCCCCGCTGTGGGGATGCAGCCCAGGGGCGGGGGTTTCTGGGTGCCACCGCACAGTGCTGGCTCACGGGGAGCATCTTCCCCCCCAACACCCCCAGTCCCTCTGCTCAGGGCTGCTCCAGCCATTCCCTGCCCAGTCGGAAATTTGTGCCTGGGATTGCTCCGACCCACGACATAAGCAAAGAATTTTGTACTAAAATGAGAAAGCTAGTGAACTAGCTGGAGATACAATCTTAATTAAGTTCTACTCTAAGACTGACAATAGTGCTAGAATAAAAAAAACTTCCTACATCCCAGTATCACTCAATTACACGCAAGAAAATAACAGGCATTTGAAGAGATGCCACGAGAAACCAGTGAACTAAGGAAAAAAAGCAGCAAACCCATAACATAAGCAGTGAACTGACTTGATAGAGTCATTTTGTGATATTTTCAGTACTCAAACATTAAGTAGCCCTTGAGTTACAGAGGTTCATCAATAGCAAAACTAATATTCCACTACGACAAAAATCTGAAAGCCATTCTAGCAGGGATCATTCTTACCCTTTGAGGCATCACTGAACATCCTAGCAGAAATAAATGACTCGTTAGCATATGCAATTATTTCAAAGTCACAAAGCCCGCTTTTCCACTTAGTTTCAGAAAGGAGAAAAGATATTATTCATTTATCCCATGTACACTATCAGAGTATTTACTGAATTACTTGCTCAAAGTACACCATGCACCATTTTTGCTTTAACATGCATGAAGTCAACATCGTTCATCCGAGACAGCTATTCGTTACTCACAGCGCTCCCGAGCCAAACGGAACATTGGGTTCCTTTATGTTAGGAACTGTGGACACATGCTAAAACACAGACACCTCCCAAATTCTATCGTTTTAAACAAAAAGTGCAGGGAAAAGAGGGTAAACAACACGCATGTGTAAAATGATCATGCCAGTGGAGAATGCCTCTCTCCTAACTGACTACCAACTGGAAAAAGCAGCTTGAAATTTTAAATCAGCACTGCAACAGTATGTAAAAATCTATGGCCAACATGCTACATGGAAATAAGGTAAGTGACAGGGGCACATCAGGACAAAAACACAGAGACTTTCTTCAAATATTTTTTTAAGTTAAAAACTTTGGAATATGATGAATCAACTTTTTTTTTTTTTCAACCAGCTCTGTAATTTTTTTTTATATATGAAGGTATGAATTCAAAACAGTTTTCCCTGTAGGCAGGTTTAATTGAACTATATTGATCCCCAAGATAACTCCACCCAGTATCTTCAGCACTATATGTGAAATAAAAAAAAATAACATATCCAGGACTAGACGTAAACCATAAAATCTGTTCCAAACCCATCATTCTGTGTTCTGCTCAACATTACCCATCTGCATTAGCTCTTTATTCCAAGTCAGCTTAAAACTTTTTGAAAACAACAAAGCAAGTCTTTGCAGGTTCTTAATCATCACATTAACTTCAGAATTCTTAAAGCTTTTTTATTACATGCCGTATCTTTTTCTTATGTGTACAAGCACCAGTTGTATTCCCCAGTGGAATACTTCAGCCTTTTCTTCATACTAGCAAAGTAACTGACAATGAAATGAACAAAAGGGAGAGAGGAAAGACAAACTAGCACAGTATTTGCTCATGTACAGCATCTTCTTGTATACAAGACACCTCTGTGATTGTGACTTCCCAGAAACAGAAAGGTTTGCCCAACTTCCCCTCCATTTTTGTTCCAGTGTGGCTAGGACCCTCAGTTCTGGGAGCAGCCACACAATCTTCTGTTCCTGTAAACGATGGAGAGCAGGGAGACCGATGACTTTACAGTAAGACACTAGTCTGGCAACATTTGGTTCTTTCCAGATGTGAAAAAACTAATGTTTAGCTTCACTTTTGGCAAGGAGTTCTAATTTAGTTCTAACTTAGTTATGGTCTACATACAGAGTAGGAAACTCCTAGCTGTCTTGAAAGCTAGTATATTAAAAGGAGCATGAGGCAAAATTTCTGCCAACTAAACTATGACTCTGTAGAATCCCCAAATTTAAAAGCACTAAGCACTTCCATAGGTAGTAAACACCCTTCCAACACATTAGAAGGCTACAAATATCCATCTTTATAATAATGTAGCAGAAACCATTCTCAGTGACTCAAAGGAACTGTCCTGTAAGCCTTGACACAAGCTTCAAAATTCAGTATAAATGCTCTAAGCCTTTTAACATCACTGCTGAGTATTCATCTCCCTGTACCACAAAAGTCCTGTCATAATTCTGCTGAAGTTCTACAACCTCCGAAGCCTCCTGGGCCAGTTATACTGGGGGCGAAGGGAGGCAGGATGACAGAGACCCACATTTGTTAGGGTTTTGCGACGACAGCAAGCTTAGACCTGCAACCTAATTTAATCCCACGAAGGATTCACACGAGGTATTTCTAACCGACACCAGTATCAACGCCTGGGCTCTCTGTTTAGGTAATGGAGAACGCAAAGAGATCCAGAACATCTAAATTAGACGCCTAAAATTAGCTACTGTGAACTTTTCCTCTCTAAGCTGGCTGCACATTGCTACTTTGGTTAAAATCCAAAAACTGAAAAAACATAATTAATTCATAGCTCACCCAGTAGATTAATGAATTTGCAGCTGTAGTCCATGCTTAGAACTAACACCAACGAGACACAAGTACCATCAACTTCCCTCTCGTTCTTCTAAGCTATTCAAATACTTTTGTCAAAAGCCCACTCAGACATTTCATGAGCAAGGAAGTCAAACAGTCACAGTTTTCAAACATTATCTACTGCCCCAACTTCCAGGGGATTTTAACTTAAAGTTTTCCATATATGTAATGGACAACACACTGCTTCACTTCAGTCCAGAGACTGACAAAAAAAGCGCCTGTTAGCAAACCTGTCTCTTGCCCTTCCCCTTTAGAAGTATTTTTATTGCACAGCAGCTTTTTCCACGACCTGTGGCAGAGATGCAAAGAATGAACTGCTCTAAGGACTCTGAAACTCTCTGAAGAGGCTCATGCTTTGAGAGGAAACGACTGGATCTGGACCAAAGCCAAAGGGCTGGCACAAACTGCAAGGGAGATTGCCAGGGGAAACTAAACATAGAAAGAACATTTCTGTGCCTGTAATCAAGCTGAAAGGTGACACACCTTTCTCTCCGATACACACTTATTCCACAGAGCGTTTTAATCTACAGCTGGAGACATTGTATGGTCTCCTACAGTTGATGGGAACGAAGCAGAGAGTGTAGAAAGGGGTACCCCGACAGCAGGTTATGGGGTCTAAGTTAACTTGAAACCAGAAGTTGGGATCTCCCTGGGATGTTGCGCTGAACTGTAAGACATGACATCAGAACGAACCGAACCCTCTTCTGCAGAAGCCAGAGACAACATACCACTCTGAGGCACGACTGGGCAAAAACGTGGGCAGCCAGGGCCTGTACAGGTTCCTTGGGGAACCACCGTTTCCACTGAACTAAGTGAAGGCTCCAACAAAGTCAAACTAAAGAATACAAAAGCAGCATGTAAGATTACCGAAGGAAAAAGAGACCTGTTAGACGGAATGGATAACCAGGTAGTAATAAAGAAATTTAGAGGCTAGTGCCTGTTGAACAGTAAATAATAGAAAAAGTGTTAAAAACCAAAATCGTATTTGAGCTTAACAGACACAGAGGGCCTTAGAGTGTCTGGCCACCTGGTTTCCAAAGCTGCAAGCGGACGCTCCCTGAACAGCACAGCAGTATCTGTCCCACTGTCAGGCTCCCGGGGCAGGGAGGGGGGACGCAGTTGGGGTAAAGTGGGACAGTTCTTCACACCGGGATGGCTGCAGTTACCCCACCAGGCGCCAGCAGAGCGCTGCTGCCAGGCCCCCCGCTTCTAACCAAACCCCCCGCTTCTAACCAAACCTCCCTCCTCCTCTGCACTTGGGGCAGGTGGCACCATCGGAACATCGGCAGATCTCCTGCAGCTTCCTGACCTCAGCGCCGATTCCAGCCTTCTACCTCTTCCTTCCCTCTCCTCAGATCTGTGCCTTTCGCTGCCTCGCTCCCTCCCAGGGGAAGCCTCCACACCGCAGCTGCAGAGCAGTCAGTGAAAGACGACTGGTATTGCTGTGCAATCAGGATGGGCCAAGACTGGTATTGCTGTTACCGTCATGCCTAAGCGCTCCTAAAATATTGTTTCTTGACTTGACAGAATTCAGATTTAGAACTTAGAATCATACTGAAAGGTGAACTGAACTTTAAAGTTATCAGTAATCACTTGACAAGATACATATACATGGAAGTTACTCAAAATCAACTATTTTTCAGAATATGCCACTTTATATACTCAATTTTTAGATTTCTGCACAGATAATTTACTTGAAGCTTTACCACAGAACTGAGATATATTGGAAGTCAGAAGAATAAACCAAAAGTGCTATGGTTTTGCTCAGACTAAACTTCCTCCAGCTTACACTGCTAAGTACTCTGCCAACCTAAAGTATCCATCAGGTCTAACAATTTTTTTATGCCCTAATACTCAAGACGACTCGCAGAATGAGTTGAATTGTCTTCAAGTACCGGCTAGAGTTTAACTTAGTCCAAAATAACTCTGTTTTTTGAAGTAATTTAAATCCTTGACCAGATTTAAGGTCAACCAAGGGCATGAACAGGGCACCTGGGCAGCTTCAGCAGACGCGCAGCGCTCGGCCAGCAGCGCGCAGCTGGGGAAGCAGCAGCAGCCGGGCGCAGCAGCGCTGCCGCTGACAGGCCGTGGCAAACCACAAAAGGGAACGTTTCTCCTGGAAAGAGTGCCAGCTCCTGCGTGTCCGGGGCCCCGCACGGCGCTAGGTCACTTGGCTTCTCCGAGAAGCAAGGGCATGGAAGCCATTCTGTTCGGAGCGCTGAAACAGACCCGTAGAAAAGAAGCAACAGAAGGTGTCCAACTGTTCCCAAGGGCTGCTCAAAGGCCAGGCTGCCCAGCAAACTCCCCCAAACCAAACACTTCCCCAGCCGATCTGTTGTCCAAGTCTGCACCTCACAAAAGACAAGTAGTGCACTTCCCTCTTTCATTTAAGTTCACATTTTCTTTTCAACAGAACCAGATCGTAACTTGATGCTGTTAAGGCCTTGGAATATTTTAAAAAAATAAATCTGTCTTCACTGATTTTAAAAGTCCACGCAGTTGTCTAGATGTGTTACTAGAAAGAAAGGGCAAAGCAGCAGCAAGAAGAGACTAGCGACGCTGCAGTAAGACAGAAACAAGTGTTACCTTCATGCTTGCCAAGCCTCTTCTCACAAGCAGTGAGAAATTATGGAGGCTATTTATAACAGCCAGGACACAATCCAGTATTCTGTATGCAAATCTATTGCTTTGGTACTATTTTTTAACCTCTGGAATTGTAATTCCAACAACCTTTCTCCTAGTGGAAGTATATTTCATTAATTCGTGTTATTCTGCTAGGGTTTTTTTCTAAGTCGTTAACTGGCACTCTTTTCATTGTACTTTTATTAGGAGTTAATAACATGAAGAAGAATTTTATTTACCTATCCAGCTGCAGCTCTCAACAGCCCTTTGTCTCTTTTTTGTAAATATAAATAAAGCGGGGTTTGACATTTGTTACGTTCCCCCGATGCTGAAATACTGACGGAGCGCAATGCTAGCGTGCGGGGAACCCTATCAGGGAGTCCCCGGGTCACCGCGTAACCGACCCGCTGCCACCACCGTCGGCCTTTCTGGGCAGAGGCAAACGGCAGCGGCTCCCACTGCTCAAAGATGACCAGTATAGATGTAAAGACCTGTACTCATTTCTGTACTCCCACAACTCAAAGCATTTTATTTTGCATTCCCACCTTACAATTCCGCAACTGCTACTCACTGCTCACCCGACCCGTTTACCATTCATTGGCCACGCTTTCCTGCGGCTTCACGTTTTCATCAAAGCATCATCTGGCTACATCCAGTCATTTGTCTTCTCTTGTAGCTTAGTGGTTGCTTAGTCTTTTAAAGGATTTTCTTACTTTTTCTTTAATATTCCGCTTGCCACCTTTCACTGGTATTTAGAAATTTTTTTTCCCCTTAATGCCCGTAAGCCTCCACCTCTGTCGTTTTCTGACAAGGTTGTCCTAACTTTCTTTTATGTTACTTGTGTCAGGAAAGAGATGCTAAATACAAACGCTATGGATGAACTTCAACAGCAAAATAAGCATTTATGAAACACTTCTGAATGCCTTTAAGGTCTCCACCTAGGCCATAAATTTCCTAGTTTCCTTTACAAAAAAGGACAGATATAATTTTCACAATTCTCAGAGTGCTAAACATTTTCGTACTTGTACTCACACCCCTCCTCCTGCCCCTGCAGTTCCACTAACCCAGCATGGCCGTATGCCAGGAAAAAAAAAACCAAACCATATTTGGTACCACATTAAACACTGCAGACTTAAATTCACTGTAAGTACCCCAGCTGGCAGGACAGATTCTCTTCTCCACAGAAAATCAAGAAATCATCTCTTGACATCAGCACTTTTATGAAGCCTGAAGATCGACTGGAGCTTTCTTTTCTTTAAAGTCTAGCTATTCACCTGTAAATCTGTGCCTCCCCGCTATGAGGAGGAGTCATAGCCTAACTATTCTGAGAGAGAGAGACCTCAAAAAACTCACTAATATAGCAATTCCCACACACAACACCTGGAGTTACTTGCACTTTAATATACAGTAAGAGAGTGCAATTTACTTTCCAGTGGCATAACACCCTGGTTTTTTGTTGTCTGACAGAACTAGAATTCAAAACAACACTTATTACTAAATACTACTGTCTGAGAACATTTTTAGGGAATAGCGTGCTGTGGAATAAGGGGTGAAAACAAATTCTTGGTCCTGGTACGAAGACTAGAGGGTAAAGAGGTCTACCTGTCACATTAAGACTACTTTCTCCAACAGGAAACCACTCTAGAACACGGGCTCAACTCAAAACTGTTTGCAAAATATTATTTCTGCCCACATTTAAAAAACACCAAAGCATTTCCCAACGTCAATATTATGTCATCATACGTACTATGCAGAAAACCATATACAATGCACATAAAGCAGGAAAGATCAAGGAAACTTTCAAAATCTTTAGAATTTGCAAGAAAGGGTGGCTCTTCAGAATATTCCCAGCAGTATTTTGGGAAGTAGAGATGTGGCAAACTGTCAAAGGATCGAGGCAAAAGCACACTACTACATATCGCCATAAATCAGGGATAAGTGCATCATGTCTTAGGGAGGGCAAAAAGAGCAGGCATCTGAAGTCCTGTTTATGGCAAAACACTATTTTTCAAGGAAAACAACAAATCCCAGAGCTCAAAAGCCCATTTTCTGCCCCATTCCAGTAATAAGTGAACTCTTCAGGGATAACCAATTATTTATGATGAAAGGAAACAATACATATGGCTTAATAATGGAGTCATCATTACCGTATTTTCCAGTTCTTATAGAAAAAAATTATCATAAAGATCGCAACCAATTCTGTCATTTCTTCCATGCAATTTTAACTGGATGTCAAATAGCTATACCTCTCTTGGAATATTTTTTTTTTTTAGAAGTGTGAGATCATAGCAGAATTAGCTTTAAAACCAGTGAGAACAGGCCAGTTAAACTGAACAATACACGAGACCATTTTTAAACCACTGATTTCTAAAGACGATTTAACACTAAGAGTGTTTTTAAATTACTTGTATCCGGACTTGAGAACAATTGCAGGATTATAGTCCAATTTATTTTATTAGATCATGGCTTTCTTCTCTACTTGCGTTCTGACAGACTGGTGAGATGGACTAACTTAGCACTGTACCAAGCCTTAAAAAGAGAAGTAAAGAATTTGCTGAATTGACGATAATATGGCATCCTTTAGTCCATCAATGCTGTGAATATTCATTAATAGTTGGAGAATTTAAAAAAACTAAACAAAACAAACCAGTATTTTTCTCTATCTTTAAATGGAGAAGCAAAATTTCTTAACAAGTAGAAAATCCAACACAACAAGAATTATTCTGGAAGTCAATAACAACTTTTGTTGAAGAACAAAAGTTTTGCTCGGACCTTACAGCATTTCATCCTCGAGGTAATGAACGTGAGCTCCCAAGGAGCTTCTGCCTACCACAAAAGTGTACCGTGCCCAGCATTTATTGCAAGACTACGCTCTACCCCCAGCTGCTTCGAAAAAGGTTTCACATATAACACTTAAAACAGTGTAAGACTTCAGCTGATGAAGTGGTTAGCAACAAAACCCAAAGAAACCCCCATGTCAACACCAGAAAACCCATGATCTCCACAGCACACAGGTTCACCTTCTGACAAGGATGAGACTTTCTTCCCAGTATTCCCAACTCGTCACTAGGACAGGTCAGTTCAGAAGATTTATAGTGCCCACCACCACTATATAAAAATATATTCTGTTAATTACATCCAGAAGTGGCCATGGATTATATGCAGAACATCTGGCCCAAGGTAATTTGGGCGTATCTGTACATTATTTAATAAACTGTTCCATATTTTGCTTGCCAAAAAACCCCCAAAATAGGACTTTTTGAACATGCAAAATAAATTAAACATGGAAATCACAAAATTGATTAGGTCTCAAGCAGCATTATTAAAAAAAAAAAAAAGCAAGGCAAGCCTGTATTTAGAAAGCTACTTTCTACCAAAAAAGGTAATCCAAGAATAACAAGTTTCACATGCAGTGTGATTTACTAATCACATGGTTTTACACTAACAGCAAAATTACAACACAATTTTGAATTACTTTTTTTTTTTAAGTTAAATTAAGCTTGTTGCCATCCTCAATATCAGTTCTTTTATTCAGTATCCGTTTTATCCTCTAATCCTCCTTGAATCCATTTGAACTTTTCTGCTTCAGAAAACTATGTTTTTCAGTAACCAGTGTATTTTCCTGATCTTTTTGAAATGGCCAGATTGATCATATAAACACTGTTCTATTTATTTAAAGAGAGCATTGTACAGATTTCAAAGATTACTCAGTGAAGAAAGTGAATAATACACAGAAAAGACAAAGTGATTTTCTATATTAATGACCTAGTTTGAAAAAATCCTGGGAATGGAGATAGTTGCAAATCTAACTATAGCAATTTGTCATAGTCATATTAATATTTTTATTGAAGTAACACGCATGAGAAACAACTGTTGAATACAAAAATGCATTCTAGAATTGCGATTAAAAAAGAAGTGACTTTTTGGATAAGTTGCCTATCAGGCTTTGTAATTTCAACTACTGAATGAACAGTCTGGAAGAACATTTAGCAAAACCCCTCTATTTAATATGTTTGACAGCTACTTTACGTTGTGATTTTCAGTTTTCCTCTGAAATCTGAAAAATAGAGCTTATTTTTCACAAAACAGAAAAGAGAAAAAAATTAAAGAAATAGCAATTATTCACTATCACAAAAATTTACATGAAATTAACAGTGGTTTTATGTAATACTTTTAGCAAGGCTCTCTGAAGGCAAATCAAATGGATTTAGATGTGCATTTTGGTAAAAGATGTTTTAAAAAATGGCAACTAGTAAGTATTTCCATGACTGGGGCCAAAAATCTAGCACTGGAAAATGCATACCAATGAATCAAATTCAGGCGATTATTAGTAAATAAATTGTGTATTTTATTTATTTAATTTCAATTTCGGGCAAAAACCAATGGGGCGGGGAAGTCCACAAACCAAAATAAAGCCAATGAGCCACAAAACCTGTAAGTAGTTCTTGTAGCCCAGTAAGGAAATGAAACTCTAGTACTGATTCTGCAAAAGCAGGTGCTGAATGATTACTTGTATTAATTGCCCTATGAAGAAGATTAAATTCCTCTTATGGAGTAGCATCATGCACAATCTTAAGTTCTCACTCCACGAAAAGTCACATTCATAAGGCACATGGGGGAAAATGCAGGGTAAAAGCGTTGAGCATTACCATGGCTCTTTCCCCTTCCCACTCCTAGTTACTCACACCAGAGAGCCTCCCCCTCTAACTGGAGAGCTCTGCCTCAGCGATGTGCCTCGTCACCAGTGTAAGTTCCTCTTCGAACAGTCCTGTTACACACTTAAATAATTAACTGGGTTTAGGACATACTGGTGTTTCAAAACGGAGCAGCTCTCCAGCTCTACACAAATTCATGGTGCTCAGTAACTGACTGGGAAGTAAGGTGCGCATAGAAGTCTTTTTTGCAACGCGGAGAACTGAGTTTTAGTCACATAGATGCTAAGAAAAAAGAACCATTTGGGAAACCCAGAAAAGATACTCAAATACATTTTTGTGAGAAGTCTGTGAACTTCACAACAATAGCACAAGTGACAAAAGATATTCAGAGAAAAAAGGAAGAAGAAAACAACTGAGAGCACTAGTTTCTTGAGCAGTTTTCAAGTCTATTCCTCCCATTGCTATTATTTCAAATGGAATGCCAAACAAGTGGCATGAAAACGAAAACATTGTCAGCGTAATTGCCCTGTAGTAGACAGTAGGAAAAAATATTTACTAAATAGAGTAAAAAAAGAAATCCAAAACCCAAGACGACCACACACTGGCACTGAAAGCTATTTCACTAAATACAGGTATTTCAGTTAATGCAGCAAAACCCAAACAAACAGTATGGAATTATCTTTCACACGCATACTTCACACTCTCTTTTCTAAACAGTATGGCCAGCCTGAACAGTTTGAACACAGAAAATTTAGAAATAAATGAACTTTCTCAAACTGAAGCGAAACTTCACATTGTTTCTACATACTACAGAGGAACGTTTTTTCCAATTAAAACATTTTCTACTCACTCCAAAACACACCGTGCTTAGAAAGTTGCAGAGAAATGCAAAGGTGTGCCCATTCTCCCTACCTAAATTTCCCTATTTATAGCCTCCAAACCTCAACCAGTAGGAATAAATTCTCTTCAAGTCGGAATAAAATCTCTTCACAGCCGCAGGAAGCCTTTAAACTCTACTTTTTTAAATTCAGCACGAATAACAGACCTACCCGCTCACTCTGTTGCTCTTTGCATCAGAGTGAAACCTGACAAGCCTGACAGACTCCATTTGTGCTCCCCCCACCCCCCCGTGCCTTATCGCTGTCATTCCCTTTTCTCCCCAGTGATTAGAACTAAAGAATAGGAGGAAGCCACCGTGCCTCCTCTATTATGCTCTCCCCAAAAAAGCACACCGCCCTGGCAGCACGGGCGCTAGCTTAGTCATGGCAACACCCCCCACCCCCCGAGCCTCGGGCAGGGGCTGGGGAGATGCCGCAGCTCAGCCATGCCCGGCCCCGGCTCCTTCGGCGCGGCCGGGACACAGACGCGGGGAGAGCACAGAAAAAAGGGCGGCGGTGCCCCTGGCTCCGGCGGAGCGGCAGCCGAGGGACGGCAGCCACCGGCCCCGGCAGCCTGAGGCCCGGCGGAGGCCCGGCCCGGCCCTGCCCTGCCCTTACCTTCCGCCACGTCCTCGTCGATGGCCCCCTTCACCTGGGAGAAGCACCACTGGAAGTCGTTGCCGCCGCCGCCGCCGCCTCCTGCCACCCCTGAGGCGGGAAGAGAGGGCGGTGAGGGGAGGGGAGGGAGGGCCGCCCCGCCGAGCCCCCGGCCCCCGCCGCCCCCG